>VWZI01006789.1:243442-276690 GCA_013396835.1 Psilopogon haemacephalus
ACGGCAGGCACAGCCCCGTCCCTCACATCCCCGCGCCCGTGGGTACCGTTGACTGCGACTGTGTCGCTCGGGCAGCGGTGACCTTGTCCTCTCCAGGGCTGCAGCCCTGGGTGGCCCTTAGGCGAGTCATCCAGTCCGGCTCCTTTGAGCCACCTCTCCTCTGAGCCACTGTTCCCGGCCCAGGGCAACGAAAGCTCTGTGACTCCCGAGAGACGTTCCCAGGCTGTGCCACCCGAATGGATGCACTCATCCCAGGGCAGCACAAAGCAGGGGCTCTGCGACTCCCGAAAGATGTTCCCAGGCTGTGCCACCCGAATAGATCCACTATTCCCAGGGGACCAGCCAAGCAGGACAGGAAACACCATGTCAGCAGACGTTCCTGATCAATGGCTCTCCAAAACAGAAGTAATACAAAAGTAAAACATTAGGGCTCCTCCTTTTCTCCCTAAAATGGGTCTGCAGGCTCCATCACCTACTGTGCTTAGTGCCCAGCCCTGCAGAACATGTTTCCCTCTCTGTTGGTGCCATCTCCTCAGGTATCAGAGAGAAAGGTTCATTCCTGTACTAGCATCACAATAAGCAAGAATGAAAACTTATTTTCCCCTTTTCTCATCTATTTGAGTCAGATGCTCTCCTTGCACTAGATCTCCACCTAAAAACATGCTCTATTTGGAAATAGAGCATGAGGCAGTTGGTTGGAAATCAGCCTAAGTAAAATTAATGGCAGGACTTCACAAACGAGTTTACATTCAAATTTAGAGTGGACAAGGACAGGAGATGCAGACAAACCACATTGCTTTTGTTTCCAAGCAGTTGTGCAATCAAACCACAAATCACTTCACAGCTGAGATTGAACTAGGCATTGAAGTCAGAGAGTAATGCCCTGTGCTATCTCCTGCCTCTGCATATATCTGCTAGTTAAATCTTTGTCACCTTTGGTTACCGTATCAGTGTTTTTGCACCCTGCTCTGCTGCCCACCAAAAGCAAAGATCAAGTCTCAGAACTTTAAGTCTGAGGCCCCACCTGGAGGACTGTGTACAGTTCTGGAGTCCCGTTTACAAGAAGGACATGGAACTGTTGCAGCAAGTCCAGAGGAGGTGACCAAGATGCTCAGAGGGCTGCAGCAGCTCTGCTATGAGCCTGGAGAAGAGAAGGCTTTGAGGAGACCTTGGAATGGCCTTCCAGTATCTGAAAGGGGCTAGAGGAAGGCTGGGGAGGGACTATTGACAAGGTCTTGTAATGACAGGATGAGGGGTAATGAGTTTAAGAGGGGAGCCACTGGAATGGGTTGCCCAGGGTGGCTGTGGCTGCTCCCTCCCTGAAGGTGTTCAAGGCCATGTTGGATNTACAAATATTTACAGCTATATACAGAAATAGACAAGTTAAAAGTAATACAGAAATACAATGCCTCTCCCAGAAATCAGAGTCCCCCAGAGGGGTTCCCAACTACCCTTCCACCTTCTCCCCACCCTCTAATCTTATCCCAGAACCTATCTCACATGCAAGGTAAACAGGAAAGATTAGCCAGGGACGGTCAGAATCAGAAATGATTGGTTGGGTTACACAGATCCAGCTAGAAGCCAGGGAGAGAGAGGTCAGACTCCACAGACAGAGAGTGACTCACACTGTCTTATCTATGTTTATGTCATTGCTTTTATACATCTCAGCAAACCTATGAGTGAAATGGACATTACCATAGTTTTCTTTTCACAACCTATAACCTTTTTTTTTCTCATTAAAACAGTCCAATTAGCCTCAAACCAGCACAGGTGCCACTCCCACACGGGGAGCAGGGGGCTGGTGTGCTCATGAGCCTTGGGGTGGGCTGGGTCTGCTGTAAAGAAGTGAGAGAAAAGGTTTTCAAACCTGCACTGAAATGTTTGGGCATCCTGCATGCTGCAGCCAATGCCACAGAGGATGTAACAGACAGGCTGCCCATGCCAGGGACAAACCAGTGCCCAAATGCAACCCAAAACTGCAGAGGAGCCTTCTGGCTTAGGGGTGCACTGAGCCCGCTTGTGTTAGGAGCAACGGGAAAAAGAAAATCTCCTCCTCAAAAAGAAAGGAGCAGAGCGGCTGATCATTGCCGGCCTGAGAGGAAAAGTTAAAAAGTAACCCTCCCTGAAGACCCCTTTTCAGAGAGCAGCCAGACACGGTCACCAAGCCTGGCTCTGCAAGCCCCGGCCAGGGGGGCTGGGGAGAGCAGAGCACTCCTCGAGTTACAGAGAAGCTCCTTCTGTCACCGCACACCCGTTATCAGGTAACAGAGGCTGCACCGATCCCACCCCATCGGCAGCGCTTCCCCGGCTCAGACCCATCTGCAGTGCGGGCTGGAGGACAGAGGAGGGGAGAGGGCAGCAAAGCCCTCGCAGCATCCCTCGGGAACCATGCGGCTGCCGGCGGGGGGCTGCTGAGGCTCTCCCGGGAGAGCCGCTGGCTGCCCGCCCGAGGCCCTGGGCCAGGAGCTCGCTGGGCTGAACACGACCTTGCCGCCGCCGCCGCCGCCGCCGCCGCCTCGCTGAGCGCCACGTCCCTGGGAAGGCTTTGCCCACCACCATGCCAGCCCGGCAGAAGAAGATCATCTTCTGCGTAGCCGGGCTGCTGAGCTTGGCCTGCGCGCTGGGCACGGCGGCGGCCGTGGGCACGCAGCTGTGGGTGAAGGGGACGATCCTCTGCAAGACCGGAGCCCTGCTGGTCAACGCCACCGGGCAGGAGCTGCGCAAGTTCGTCGGAGACATCCAGTACGGACTGTTCCGCGGTCAGCGAGTGCGGCAGTGCGGGCTCGGCGGGAGGCCGCTCCACTTCTCCTGTGAGTAGCGACGGCATTTGGATTGCTTACCCCTCCTGCCTGCGTGGGAGTTGCCCTCCGGGCACCCTGCTCACTGACCGGCGTGAAATACCCTACGGCAAATCCTGCCCCTTGCAGCCGCCTTCTCTTCAGGCTCAGATACAGGGGTTGAAGCTGGCAGAGAGGGCAGATTTAAACGGGATGGTAGGAGGGAGTTCTTTACAGTGAGGGCAGTGAGACACTGGCACAGGTTGCCCAGGGAGGTTGTGGAGCACAGAATGTGACCTTCGATCCCAATTCTGTGCTTCTGTGGCTCCACAACCTTCCTGGAGAAGTTCAGGACCAGGATGGATGAGGCCTTGAGCAGCCTGTTCTAGTGGGAGGTGTCCCTGCCTATGGTGAGGGGTTGGAACAGGATGAGCTTTGAGGTCTCTTCCAACCTAAACCATTCTATGGATAAATAACCAATTTTCTGCCACCAGTAAAGACTTACCAACACTTTCCCACTAGCTGCATTTCAGAAGGTTTATACTGGTACTTTATAAATAGGGTATTTCTGGTTTTCCTTTAATCTCAGCTTCCTCTGTGTGCGTGTGCATCAGCATTATATCCCCAGGGCCATCAGGAAAGCATGAGGTAAGCTAGCAGAAGTCTCTCCAAAGACCCAAGACACAGATACTGCTGTCAAGGAAACAAAGCAACCTGCAGCAATAGCAGGAAGAGCAGCTGGCCAGCGGCACCTACTGCTCTTGCTGTCCAGCACAAAATTTTATCAGACTGCTAGCAGTAGTTCAGCTTCTCATGCAATATTCATAACCTATTTATCTTCAAGAATAAGAGGACAAATAAAACAACTGAGGGGGCACATGGTTTGTGTAGGGCAGAACATGGAACAGAGGATAACTGGGTTTAAACTGGCAGAGGGGAGATTTAAACAGGATGTTAGGAGGAAGTTCTTTCCAGTGATGGTGGTGAGACACTGGAATGGGTTGCCGAGAGAGGTTGTGGATGCTCCCTGCCTGGATGTGTTCAAGGCCAGGCTGGATGAGGCCTTGAGTGCCTTGTTCTAGTGGGAGGTGTCCCTGCCTATGGCAGGGGGTCAGAACTGGCTGAGCTTTGAGGTCACTTCCAACCTAAACCATTCTATGATTCTGTGCTGTGTCCATGTCTGGAACCCTCATTATAGGAAAGGCACAGACCTGATGGAGCAGGTCCAGAGGAGGGCCACAAAGCAGGTTGGAGCAGCTCTGGTATGAGGACAAGCTGAGGGAACTGGAGGTGTTGTCTGGAGAGGAGGAGGCTCCAGGGGGGACGTAATAGCAGCCTGCCAGTACTTGAAGGGGTACTGCAGGGACAGGATGAGGGGCAGAGCTCTGCCCCTGTGAGCTTCCACCAGCAGCTGAGCGTGGATGCAGGGTGCTCAATCAGCACAGACTGTTCTCAGATCATATTTTGGTTAGATTAAAAAGCAAATGATTTAATAGGATTTGCACTTAGGAAGAGCAATTGGGTGTCTTAGGCAAATGTGGCTGTCTGGAAGCATTCATTTCAGAGACCGCTTAAGGAAGGGGCTGGGCCACACTCCCACGGCTGCTGCGCTCCATCTGATCCAAGTTGGAGCTCTCAGGACCTCGCTGAAAGCATCCCAGAGAGCAACACAATACATCCATGGCTTAATGTGGCAGGGTGCTCTTCAGCACCTCTGAGAGCAGGCAGGGAAAATGGACTAACTGATTTAGTCATGTGTTTGCTGCCATTAAGTGCTCCCCCCTGACCACTGTGTCTCTTTTAATTGTGAAGTGGATTTGCTCTGCCAGCAAGCCCAGTTTGGCGGCGGGGGGAAGCCTTCTGCTTCATTTGCTCCTGCCGTTTCCCATCAGTTTCTGGGTCAGCAGTTCATTTCCTAAAGGCCACTGGCACACATAGCCAACACACGAGTTCATTCATTACCATGAAGGAATGCTTTTCATCCAGGACAGCACGGAGCTGCTGGAATTCATCTTTCCTGATAAATCACACAAGAGAATTTAACGGCACAAACAACCCTCAGGGAAGATTCACCACCCTGCAGCAGCCTCTTTTCTTACACAATAGCAAACTCTGTTAGCAAACACACAGCTTGGCACATAGAATTGTAGAATCATAGAGTGGTTTGGGTTGGAAAGGACCTCAAAGCTCAGCCAGTTCCAACCCCCTGCCATAGGCAGGGACACCTCCCACTAGAACAGGTTACTCAAGGCCTCATCCAACCTGGCCTTGAACACCTCCAGGGAGGGAGCGGGCACAACCTCCCTGGGCAACCTGTGCCAGCATCTCACCACCCTCACTGCAAAGAACTACCTCCTAACATCCAGTTTCAATCTCCCCTCTGCCACTTTAAACCCATTCCACCAACCACCTGCAATGCAAGAAGTGATATTTATTTAACCTAGCTTCAAGAAGAGGTTTGAAACATTTCCTTCCTTAATTATCCTTTCCTGTAGAGGCAGGGAGGTAAATTGACTTGCCACCACCTTACCTGCTTCTCCATGTTCACTGTGTGGCAAGCTGCTGCCAAAGATATTATGACCTGGAGTAATTTACGTGAGGCTGTTTTTCCTCTCTGTGTGTTACAGCTGCAGCCAGGCAGCCCTGAGGCATTATCACCCCCGCTTTAATCATGCCCCTGTGGATCAGGAGCAGTTAAGTGTGCTTGATGAGTCCCTCTCTAGAGCCTCCTTTGCTGCCAAACAAATATGGATGATTGAAAATTATTCTCTCGTACAGAGCCTGACTGACTCTCCCCTTGTGCTCCAGCTAATCAGGATCACCAACTGAAGCATCAGCTGGAAAGCTGCATAAAACTATTTAAGATAAAGCATTCCCACATTTATAGAATGGAATAGAATCAGCCAGGTTGGAAGAGACCTCCAAGATCATCCAGTCCAACCTATCACCCAGCCCTAGCCAATGGCACTAAGTGCCCCATCCAGTCTTTTCTTGAACACCACCAGGGACAATGACTCCACCACCTCCCTGGGCAGCCCATTCCAATGCCAATCACTCTCTCCGTCAAGAACTTCCTCCTAACATCCAGCCTATACCTCCCCCAGCACGACTTGAGACTGTGTCTTCTTGTTCTGTTGCTGGTTGCCTGGGAGAAGAGACCAACCCTCACCTGGCTACAGCCTCCCTTAGGTAGTTGTAGGCAGCAATGCTTCCATGCTGGAAGAGCAGAATAATTAATCAGGACCCAGCAAGAAGCCCGTGGCCTGACTTCTAAAAGACCTTTGCCCAGTGTCTATAGTAATGTCTTGTTCCTTTTGGTTTTAGTTTTTCCAGATTTGCTCAAAACCATCCCTGCCAGCATCCACGTTAGTGTCATTCTCTTCTGCACAGTCCTGATCATCTTTGCTCTGGTAGCAGCAGGGTTCTTCATGTTCAATGCCTTTGGCAGCCCTTACGAAACGCTGCATGGCCCTGTTGGGTTGTACCTCTGGAGCTTCATTGCCTGTGAGTACCCCACACACACACCCACCTCTGGCCTACCAAGCTGCTGGCTGCCTGCAGCGGGGTTGGCCTTGAGGTCCCTTCCATCCTCTAAGGTTCTGTGGTTCTGCCTGTTTGCTGCTTGCCAGGGTTGGGTTATCAGTGTAGGAGACTGCCCCAAGGACTGTGGCCACACTGACTCCAAACTGGCAAAATAAGACGAGGTGGAAAGGCAGAGGATTTGTCAACAAAATACTCTGTGAAAGTGGGTGGTGGGAAGGGTCTGGGCAGCCCTAGTGCCCCCAGCCCTTTGTTGTAAGCTGTCAGGAAAGAAGATGGTGCCCACAAAGCCCAAATACCTGGAGCTGGGACTATATCATGGGCATATGTTTTGGGTTGCACCTGAGCAGAGATGCTGGGGGCGGGGAGGGAATCATGGGGTGGGTTGGGCTGAATGATCCTAGAGATCTTTTCCAGCCTGGGTAATTCTGTGAATCACAGAATGTACCCGGTTGGAAGAGACCTCAAAGATCATCCAGTCCCACCTTTGACCCAGTACTGAAGGGTCAACACTAAACCACATCCCTAAGCACCAGCTCCATGTGCTGCTTGTACACCCCAGGGATAGTGACTCCACCACTGCCCTGGGTAGACCATTCCACTGTTTGAGATTCTGTAATAAACTCTACCTGAAAGAAGTGAGTGAGGTGAGTGCTCCTGTTCCCCACAGTGTCCAGCGGGGTCACTGAGACCACTTACACCAGCAGTTCACCTCAAGAAAGCAAGGAGCTGAGAAGTAGGGAGAGAGAGAGCAACAGCAGCTTGCTGTCAAAGTGGTCTCTGAAAGCACCATCCCTGTTCCTCTGCCATGTGTCACTGGCTCAGCCAGAGAAAAGATTTGCCATCACTTTGCAAGGTGTTACCTATTACAGTCACCATTTAATAAAGGAATTAAGAACATGTTTATCTTGGGTCAGCACAATCCAAAGCACAACTCCAGGCTGGGTGGGGAATGGCTGAGAGCAGCCCTGAGGAAAAGGACCTGGGGGTCTGCAGTGATGAAAAGCTCAACCTGAGTCTGCAGTGTGAGTGCAGTCCAGACAGCAACTGTGTGCTGGGCTGCAGCAAGAGCAGTGTGGGCAGCAGGGCAAGGGAGGGGATTCTGCCCCTTTGCTCTGCTCTCCCCACACCCCACCTGGAGCACTGTGTGCAGTCCTGGAGTCCCCAACACAAGCAGGACAGGGAAGTATTGGAACCAGTCCAGAGGAGTCCATGAAGATGCTGAGAGGGCTGCAGCAGCTCTGCTGTGAGGACAGGCTGAGAGAATTGAGGCTCTGTAGCCTGGAAAAGAGAAGGCTTTGAGGAGACCTTATAGTAGCCTTCCAGTTTCTGAAGGGGCCTACAGGAAGGTTGGGGAGGGACTATTGACAAGGTCTTGTAATGACAGGATGAGGAGAAATTAGTTTAAATTGGCAGAGGGGAGATTGAAACTGGATGTTAGGAGGAAGTTGTTTGCAGTGAGGGTGGTGAGACACTGGCACAGGTTGCCCAGGGAGGTTGTAGAGCACAGAAGCAAAGAATGTGAACTTCTGTGCTCCACAACCTCCCTGGAGATGTTCAAGGCCAGGTTGGATGAGGCTTTGAGCAACCTGTTCTAGTGGGACATGTCTCTGCCTATGGCACAGTGGGGTTGGAACTGAGTGAGCTTTCAGGTCTCTTTCAGCCTATGATTTTAAGCATGCAGACAGCTCAGTAACATTCAGTGGGACAATGAGGAGCTTGCAGCTGAAGAGGAGCACAGGCACTTGGCTGGGTCAGGCACTAAAGCAGCCCTGCAAAGTATGACTGCTTCTCAGCCAAATGCAATCAAAAATCTTACCCATCTGTGCAGCCCTTGGCTTGAGCTCCAAAAAGAGGCCTGCTGCAGTGCCCATGGCACCATCAGCATGGCTTGTGGTGGTGCTGTACAAGGCATGGGCTTGCTGTAAGGATGAGGTGATGAGGGAGGTTGTGGATGCCCTCTCTCTGCAGGTGTTCAAGGCCAGATTGGATGAGGCCATGAGCAACCCTGTGGCATGGGGGTTGGAACTAGGTGATCTTTAAGGTCCCTTCCAACCCAAACCATTCTATGAATGTGTTGAGGTGCTTGAATGTGCCCAGAGAAGGGCAGCAAGGCTGGGGAGGGGACTGGAGCACAGCCCTGGGAGGAGAGGCTGAGGGAGCTGGGGGTGTGCAGCCTGGAGAAGAGGAGGCTCAGGGCAGACCTCATGGCTCTCTGCAGCTACCTGAAGGGAGGTTGTAGCCAGGTGGAGTTGGGCTCTGCTGCCAGGGGCAGAACAAGAGGACATAGTCTCAAGTTATGCCAGGGAAGGTTGAGGCTGGAGGTTAGGAAGAAGTTCTTCATGGAAAGAGTGCCCAAGGAGGTGGTGGAGTCACCATCCCTGGAGGTGTTTAAGAGGAGGGTGCATGAGGCACTCAGTGCCAGGGTTTAGTTAATTAGAAGGGTTAGGTGACAGGTTGGACTCAATGGTCTCAGAGGTCTTTTCCAAGATGGTTAATTCTGTGATTCTGTCTGACTTTCCTCCATTGCAGGCTCCTGTGGCTGCCTCATCATGATTCTCTTCTCTTCAGAGGTGAAGATCCACCACCTCTCAGAGAAGATTGCGAATTTCAAAGAGGGAAGCTTCACCTTCAAAACTCAGAGTGAGCAGTTTGCAGACTCTTTCTGGATCATCCTGGTCTGCTCCCTGGGGCACTTCCTGAACGCCCTGCTGATACGCTTCGCTGGCTTTCAGTTTCCCTTCTCCAAACCTAAAGACTCAGGAACAGTCACTGGAGCAGCTGACCTGATGTACTAGAATGACACCACTGGAGAATGCTTCAAGGGAAGAGGTTCACCACCACTATGCTCAAAGGCCACCAGACGTAGCAACTTAGACTCATAGAATGGTTTAGGTTGGAAGGGACCTCAAAGCTCAGCCAGTACTAACCCCCCTGTGCCATAGGCAGGGACACCTCCCACTAGAACAGGTTGCTCAAGGCCTCATCCAACCTGGCCTTGAACACCTCCAGGAAAGGACCAGCCACAACCTCCCTGAGCAACCTGTTCCAGTGTCTCACCACCCTCACTGCAAACAACTTCCTCCTAACATCCAGTTTCAATCTCCCCTCTGACAGTTTAAACCCATTCCTCCTCCTCATGACATCACAAGACCTTGTCAGTAGTCCCTCCCCAGCCCTCCTGTAGCCCCCTTCAGATACTGGAAGGCTACTCTAAGGTCTCCTGGAAGCCTTCTCTCCTCCAGGCTGCAGAACCCCAACTCTCAGCCTGTCAGAGCAGAGCTGCTGCAGCACTCTGAGCATCTTGGTGGCCTCCTCTGGACTGACTCCAACAGTTCCATGTCCTTCTTGTCTTGGGGGCCCCAAAACTGCACACAGGACTCCAGGTGGGGTCTGAGGAGAGCAGAGTAAACGATTAGCTCTGAAGGAGTTGAAGTGAAGGTTTCTGACACCCATCAGTGTGGCACACACAGCAAGCAAAACCAGACAGTTCAGTAGTGTCTAGATTCAAACACCCTCTCTGTTTCTCTCTCAGGGTAAGACCTTATGGGGACATTTGCCTTTTCTCCCAGTCAGTTGTTTGAAAAGCATCTGGTGTGAAGGAACCCAAGAATTGGAACAGCACTGAAATTGCTCTGGAAGGTAAAACCAACAGGTGGCAACAACCAGCAGCAGCTTCACCCAGAAGCCCTTGTGCAGGGGAGGTTACTACATCAGGGCAGTGGAGAACAAGGACTCCCTGCAGACCTCAAATAAGGGAAAATAACATCGTGGGCGTCACTTCTAACACCCCTCAGGCTCCAGTTCAAAAGCACTGAGCTCAGGAGGAGCCCAACACTGTAGCAGGTGCTTGCAGGACAAACCCCAAACACCTAAAGCCACCAGAGACACTTTAATGTGACACCACACACAGCAACATCACTGCCATCCATAAAGCTCTCTTCTGGGCTTTTTACTTCTAACAAACCAAACTTTGACCCCAAAGCCCTCATTTCCCTGTGAGGTGACTGTAACTGTGGGCTTGGCATTTCAGGTTCAAAGCAGGACAGCGAGATGGAACATCCTCCTGCTGCTTGCCCAAGGGAGCAGCCTGGCATGGTGCTGCTGAAGAACCCCTCTGCAACAAACCCAGACAAAGAGCATGTCCCAGAGCAGGGAGGGGAGTCAGAAGGTGCACCCTTGACACTGCACCACATCTGCCAGAGCCCCGTGGTGAGAATTATGAAGAACACTCCACAGAAAGCAGCCTTGCAACCTCACCTTAACCTATATATAAATGTCATAGAATCAGCCAGGTTGGAAGAGACCTCCAAGCTCATCCAGTCCAACCTATCCAATCAACTAGACCATGGCACTAAGTGCCCATCCAGTCTTTTCTTTAACACCTCCAGGGATGGGGACTCCACCATCTCCCCCGGCAGCCCATTCCAATGCCAATCACTCTCTCTGTCAAGAACTTCCTCCTAACATCCAGCCTAAACCTCCCCTGGTACAGATTGAGACTGTGTCCCCTCATTCTGTTGCTGGTTGCCTGGGAGAAGAGACCAACCCCACCTAGCTACAACCTCCCTTTGGTTAGTTGTAGACAGCAATGAGATCACCCCTGAGCCTTCTCCAGGCTAAACAACCCCAGCTCCCTCAGCCTCTCGGGTCTGAGGTGACCTTATTGTGACCTTTCAGTATCTTAAGGGGGCCTACAAGAAAGCTGGGGAGAGACTTTTTAAGCTGTCAGGTAGTGATAGGACTGGGGGGAATGGAGCAAAGCTGGAAATGGGGAGTTTCAGACTGGATGTTAGGAAGAAGTTTTTCAGCATGAGCGTGGTGAGAGCCTGGAAGGGGTTGGCCAGGGAGGTGGTGGAAGCCTCATCCCTTGAGGTGTTTAAGACCAGGCTGGATGAGGCTCTGGACAGCCTGATCTGTCCCTGCCCATGGCAGGGGAGTTGGAACTGAATGATTCTTGTGGTCCCTTCCAGCGCTGACTGATTCTATGATTCTATACAAATAATGGAGGTGAAAACCTCTAGCCAGGGGCAAAGGAGTGACAGACCAGAGGCACACTGCAGTTCAGCAGGGACTGATGAGAAACATGTGGCCTTGAGCAACCTGTTCTAGTGGGAGGTGTCCTTGCCTATGGTGGGGATTTGGAACTGGATGATCTTTGAGGTCCCTTCTGACCTAAACCATTCTATGTAAAGTCCTCCAGCCACGCAGGCAGCAGGGGACTGACCTGTTGGAGAGCAGCACAGGGAAAAGGAATGTGGGGGGTCCTGGTGAATAGAAGAATGAGCATGAGCCAGCAATGTGCCTTTGTAGCCAAGAAGGCCAATGGCATCCTGGGCTGGGTTAGAAGGGCTGTGCTTAGTACATTAGCAGTTCTCCTGCCCCTGTACTCTGCCCTGCTGAGGCTACATCTGGAATATTTTGCCCAGGTCTGAGCTCCTCAGGGACCTGCTTGAAAGAGTCCAACACAAAGCCACAAAGCTGCTGAAGGCAGTGGAACATCTCCCTCACAAGGGAAAGCTGAGGGAGCTGGAGCTCTTTAGCTTGGAGCAGAGGAGCCTGAGGGCTGCCCTCATTCATGTTGATAAAAATGTGAAGGAAAGTGTCAGGAGGACAGAGGCAGGCTCTCTGCTCAGTGATGTCCAAGGATAGGACAAGGGGCAATGGGTGCAAGCTGGAGCAGAGAAGGTTCCATGTGAACATAAGGAAAAACTTTTTCACTGGGAGGGTGGCAGAGCCCTGGAGCAGGCTGCCCACAGAGGTTATGGAGTCTCCTTCTCTGGAGGTACTGAAAACCCACCTGGATGCATTCCCATGTGATCAGCTCTAGGGGATCCTGCTCTGGCAGGGGGTTGGACTGGATGAGATTTGAAGGTCCCTTCCAACCCCTGACACTCTGTGATTCTGTAAAACCAGAATGGACAAACATCAGCCTTCATCGCCTTAAGTCCTGCAGGTAGGCTCAAGCAGACAAAATGCTCACCCCAAGCACAACCCAGCCAGCCCACTTACAGAGATCTGAAGAGCATCACACCACCAGTTACTGCCTCCACGGGTGTCTTAGAAAGGTGAGGCTCCTTGCAGGATGTGGACAACACAGAGCAAACTCGAGGACAAACAGAGAGGGGCAGCTATTTCCTCACCCACCCATTTATCCACAAGCTGCAGCCTGCTCCCTACAGCTGGGGGTGAGGAGCAACCAACCCCACCCACAACCTGTCACAACCCAGCCCACCTGGTACCCATCACAACCCACCCAGGGAGCACCCATCAGGCCACCCTAGGAGGGAATCAGATACCTGTAAGTTTGTGGAAGAGGAGGCTGAAGGTCTGGAGACCTCGTTGCTGTCCACAACTACCTGAAGGACATTGTGGTGAAGCTGCTGCTGGTAACTGGAGACAGACTAAGGGGATCACAGGCTCACAGGATGTCAGGGGTTGGAAGAAACCCAAAGACATCATCGGGTCAAACACCCTGCCAGAGCAGGACCATCCAATCTAGTTCAGGTCACACAGGAATACATCCAGACAGGCCTTGAAAGGATCCAGAGAAGGAGACTCCACAACCTCTCTGGGCAGCCTGTGCCAGTGCTCTGGGACCCTTACAGTCAAGAAGTTGCCCCTTGTGTTGAGCTGCAACCTCCTGTGCTGCAGCTTCCATCCATTGCTCCTTGGCCTATCCCAGGGAGCAAGTGAGCAAAGCCTGTCCCCCCCACTTCCATCATGACCCCCAGCCCTCACATGTTTATAAGCATTTATTAAATCCCCTCTCAGCCTTCTCTTCTCCAGACTAATCAGCCCCAGGTCCCTCAGCCTCTCCTCATCAGGCAGTGCTCCAGTCCCCTCAGCATCCTCATAGCCCTCCACTGGACTCTCTCTCTTCACTGGGGAGCCCAAAATTAAAGGCAGTACTCAAGATGAGATCTTACCAGGGCAGAGTACGGGGGGGAGGAGAACATCCCTTCATCTGCTGGACACACTCCTCCTAATACACCCCTCAAGCTGGGACTGGGGAGGTTTAGATTGGACATTAGGGAAAAGTTTTTCACAGAGAGGGTGGTCAGGGACTGGAATGAGCTGCCCAGGGAGGTGGTGGAGTCACCCAGCCTCAATGTGTCTAAGGGTGGTTTGGATATGGTGCTTGGGGAGATTGCTTAAGGTGAATCTTGTAGAGTAGGGTTCAAGGTTGGACTTGGTTGATTCTGAGAACATGATTTTGCATGTTTCTGTGACTCCCCCCCGGACACAACATGCTCCAGCCTCCAGCAGCCTGCACGAGGACCTTACTGACTTTTAGACCACTCTTTTATACTCTGCGAATGACAAAACATTGCTGGGGGGGGAGGTAAAAGGTTTGCCAGCTGCATCCGTGTTCCACAACCCCCTCCACAAAGCAGCTCAGCCACCCCAGGCTGCAGGACACCTCCCCGGACTGTGCCTGTGTGTAAGGGCTAGGGTGAGCTGCCGACACCCTCCTGAGCTGCTCTCTGTGTTTTCTTCTTCGTTAATTGCATATTGTTCTTAATGTCAACCTATCTTCTTAGCACATGGTTCGTGTTACATCCCGTGGTGTTGTTTTACTGCACAGCAAGGAGCGAGGAGTGATGTTTCACCCTTCCTGCTCCACAGCTCTGCAGCACCTTTGGCCGTCAGGCTGCTCAGAAATGTAGGTCCGGGTGAGCCTTGCTGCTCCTGCAGAAGGAGCTCGTCCATATGTGTGACACACAGAGTTGCCCAGACCTGCCTCAGCACAGGGGATAAACCTCTCCCCATCCTTCTGCTGGCAAGGAACCAACAGCCCCTGGCTCAGGGTCCAGGCTTTCACAGGGTGGGGATCATCCCAGCTCCCACCACACGCACCAGTACCAGCCCAGCTGCTACCTTCATTCCTACCCAGCTCCCGAGGCAAACCTAACTTCTTGCTGGAACAATACTTGTGTGTTTGACCAGCTGAAAGTATCAACCAGAGCAGGCAGGACCTGCTCAGCTGGCACTCCTGGCTGAGCACCATCCCCTGCACCTCACTTCTCATCCCTGAGCATCAGCTAAGGGAGTTTGGCTAAAACTGGGGGAGGGGGAGTTGTGTTTGCATCCCAATAAAACGTTTGTGTGTGTGTGTGGTGTGCAGATAAATACAAAAACAGATACAGTCACACGATCTCAGTGTGGGGGGAGTGGGGCAGGGGGGTGTGTGGAAGGGACCTCTGGAGATTATCCAGTCCAAGCCCCCTGCTAAATTAGTCACCCACAGCAGCTTGCCCACAATGGCCAGCATGGGGTTGGAAGCTCTACAGAAAAGGAGACTCTACAACCTCTCTGAGCAGCCTGCTGCAAGGCTCCAGCACCCTCACACCAAAGTTTTTGCTCTTGTGGAACCTCCTGTGTTCCAGTTTGCACCTCTTGCCCCTTGTCCCATCACTGGGCGTCACTGAAAAGCGTCCAGCTGCAGCTTCATGGCCTCCACCCTTGAGACGCTGATGTGCACTTACAGGATCCCCTCTCAGGCTGCTCTTTTCTGCTTGCTGCCAGCCTGTGCAGAGGGAGCTGCACCCCCACAGCTGGTAAGTGCCCCCAGCCCTGCACCAGGCCTGGGCCAGCCCTGCCAGAGCGGGCATGAAGCTGCAGGTGGCTGCACACTGTACCTGGCATTAAACATTCATGGTCCTCATGCAGCAACAGGGTACAGATGGGGACTGGCTCTCATCAAAGTTTAATCACAGTGTGAGGGTGGGAGCTGAACATGAGACCAGGGTGGCACAGGGGGTTGGGGTGGCAGGCAGACAGGATTGAAATGGCAATCAGAAGGAGTTCAGGTGGTTTGGGCACCGGACAGAGAGGGTTTGACAGACAGAGGGGGTTTGGATGGCAATGAGAGGGGTTTCAGGTTCCTAGCAGAGGACGTTTTGGAGGTTGTTGGGAGGGGGAGGTCAGGTGGCAGCCAGAAGGGGTTTGGCTGACACGGTTTTGGTGGTAATCAGAAGGGGTTTGGGTGGCAATGGGAGGAGGTTCCGGTGCCTAGCAGAGGAGGTTTTGGTGGCAGCTGGGAGGGGTGGCAGGTGGCAGTCAGAGAGGGCTTGGGTGCCTGGCAAAGGGCGTTCAAGTGGCAGTCAGAGGGAGAGTTCAGGTGTCAGTTAGAGGGGGTTTAGGTGGCTGTCACAGTCTGAGAGGGCAGTCCTCCTTGTCACAACCCCAGCACCACCCACGGCCCGGGCAGTTGGGCTGGGGGGCAGCGTGGCTGAGCAGAGCATGGCACAGACACAGCTGGAGGAGATCACCAGCAGGATTTCAGACCTGAACAAGTGGAGGGACATCTTCAGTTTCCACGGGTAAGTTTTTCATCCTGTTCTCTACCACCTCCTTAATTGCAGGAGGGTTTTTAACATCAATGTTTACTTTATGGATTGCCACAGGGCAAAATTCTCTCTTGTGCTCAGCAGCACAGGTAGGTCCCACAGCTTTCACTCCTCCTTTCTTCTGGGTTTCTTTCCTGGCTGCTCTCCGGTGCCTTCACCTGTCAGCAATTTCCCCTGCTGTTTGGGTTTCATCTGTATTTTTGTTTTGCCTTTTCAGTTTGGAAATCGGCAACGCAACTCACCAGGTAACTGCTTCTCTAAGAGGAGACATTCGGGTGGGCTCTGGGGGGGTGCCTCACCAGGGAATCACACAGCCACGGGCAGCATGGCAGAGAGCTTTGCAGAGGGTTGTTTCTTGTCGTCTTCCCTTAAACCCCACACTTTTTCTTCAGCTGATGTAAAGAGATGTCCTCCTAGTCTGAATCTGTGGCAGATAACTAATGCCCAACATTAGTTATCTCTGCTGTTTGCAAGTAGGGGTTTTCATGGTCAGGTTCCCAAACACAAGAGAAAACCATCACAAATCAAGATCCCTTAAATATCAATATTTGGGCAACCTGCTGTGCCCTGTAGGTGGAAAGCACTGGAGTGTGTTCTCTGGGATGCAGGCAAACAGAGCTTCCTACTTGGGGGGCTGTAAGGACCAGCAACAGGGACAGAACAAGGGGACACAGCCTCAAGTTGTGCCAGGGGAGGTATAGGAGGAAGTTCTTCACAGAGAAAGTGATTGGCATGGGAATGGGCTGCCCAGGGAGGTGGAGGAGTCCCCATCCCTGGAGGTGTTGAAGCAAAGGCTGGATGGGGCACTTAGTGCCATGGTCTGGTTGACTGAATAGGGCTGGGTGATAGGTTGGGCTGGATGAGCTTGGAGGTCTCTTCCAACCTGGCTGATTCTATCATAGTCAATTCTACAACTCCTTGAAAGGAGGCTGTGGCCAGGTGGGAGCTGGTCTCTTCTCCCAGGCAACCAGTGACAGAACAGGAGGATACAGTCTCAGACTGCACCAGGATGGGTTTGGGCTGGATATTGGGAGGAGGTTCTTCACAGAAAGAGTGCTTGGCTTTGGAATGGGCTGCCCAGGGAGGTGGAAGAGTTGCCATCCCTGGAGGTGTTTAAGAGGAGGCTGGACGAGGCACTTAGTGCCACAGGTTAGTTAATTAGAAGCATTAGGCAATAGGTTGGACTCGATGATCTGAGAGGTCTTTTCCAACCTGGTTAATTCTGTGATTTGTAGTGAGTGGGAAAAGCTGTGAGCCTCACACACCTCAACCCTCCCTGGCCTCTGCTTCCTGCCTTCCCCTGCCAGCTCATCACTAGGTCACTGTACCCACCTCACTGGGAGTACTGGGGGCAGGGGGCAACTGGACACAAGTGGGGCAGCAGCCATGGGGTGATGATGTTCCACCTCTCTCTCTCTGTGCAGCCAGGCCAGGGCAGCACGGGTGATGGAGCACCAGCAGCCACAGAGCCAAGGGGGCTGCAGCCTCCACACCCAGCCTGTGCTGTCCCCACGCCCCTCCTGGTCCCCATCGACATGGGTGGCTGGCCCATCTCACTGGACATGGCAATGGTGAGCAGGCCTGCTGGAGGAAATTCCAGCTGTAACCTCATTTCCTTCAGCCACAGAGTCTGGGAGCCACGCAGGGGGCTGGGGGTGCTGCTGGGCTGAGCGAGGGCTGCAGCTCACTGCAAGCTGTGACATGAGGATTAGCATCATTCATTCATGAGGCTGCTGGAGAGCCTGGCTGCAACACTGCCTTAAACTAATGGGCTGTAACACTCCTTAGGTAGCAGGATAAAGTGCAACATTTCCTGCTGTCCCACACCTTCCCAGCAAACAGCCCCAGGACAGGAGGCAGAAGCTTGGGAAGGTTCTACTCTGACCTGGGTTTGGAGCATTAATGAGAGATGTCCTCTGCCCCTGCTTGCAGGAAAAGCCTTCACCATAAGCTCAGGGGATGGCAGAATGGTCCCCATTGCTGGCCTTACCACCTGTGACCTCCCACACCAAACCAGTAACCTGAGCACAATCTTAATGAGAAGCTCCAGGGCTTAAAATCAGAGGTGACAGCCTGGCCAGGGCCAGGCTGCTGACCACAACACTCAGGAAAGGTCCAGTCCTGGAGGGATTTAGATGCATTACCATGGCCACTGTCAGCTTCATGTGACTCCATCTCCTCCAGCTCCTGTCTCACTTGCACCAATCCTCCACATCAGAGGGGAGAGATTTTTGACAGGCAGAGCTGTGGTGTCTCTTTGGTTGATTTTGCCCACCAAAACAAAACCTGGTTGGGCAGTATGCTGCAGCTGGAACATAGCCGTGGAACTGTCCCCCAACCTGCTGCTGAAGACCTGCCTTGCCCAGTGGAGCTACTCAAATTAGCTAAGAACTGGGACTGTGAGTGAGAGGAGGGGTTGGGTGCTGTGTGAAGTCAGCCACTGGGTTAACCACAAACACCATTAAGCTTGGGAAGGACAGAGCCTGACTGCTGACAGAGGATCTTACCTCCTGTGAGCACATGCTGGACCTGTACCCTTCTGATGCTGGGGTGTGGAGGGAGCTGAACCCAGCCTGCCTTCCTCTTCCTCCTCCTCTGCAGGGGCTTAGAAAGCTGCTCTTTGGAAACGTGTCCCATGTCTTCAGCTGCCAGTGGGCCAAAGCACACTTCAGCTTTCGCCAGCCCTACTCAGACCTGGCCTATGGCTTGAATGCAGACAAGGCAAGTAAATGGTTCAGCACCATCTCCTCAGGCACCCCCAGGAGCTGATGGCTGACAGCCTCAGCAGTGCACCTCTGCACCCACACCCTGCACCCCACGCTCTGCACCCTGCCCAGATGAGCCTTCTCCACAGGGCAGGTTCACAGCCTCACAGGATGTCAGAGGTTGGAAGGGACCCAAAGAGATCATCGAGTCCAACCCCCTGCCAGAGCAGGACCATACAATCTAGCTCGGGTCACAAAGGAACACATCCAGACAGGCCTTGAAAGGATCCAGAGAAGAAGACTCCACAACCTCTCTGGGCAGCCTGTGCCAGTGCTCTGGGACCCTTCCAGTCAAGAAGTTGCCCCTCGTGTTGAGGTGGAACCTCCTGTGCTGCAGCTTCCATCTACTGCTCCTTGTCCTATCCCAGGCAGAGCCTGTCCCCCCTGTCCCCCCCCTATCATGACCCCCAGCCCTCACATGTTTATAAACATTGATTAAATCCCCTCTCAGCCTTCTCTTCTCCAGACTAATCAGCCCCAGGTCCCTCAGCCTCTCCTCATCAGGCAGTGCTCCAGTTCCCTTAGCATCCTCATAGCCCTCCGCTGGACCCTCTCCAGCAGGTCCCTGTCTCTCTTCAACTGGGGAGCCCAAAACTGAAGGCAGTACTCAAGATGAGATCTCAGCAGGGCAGGCTAGAGGGGGAGGAGAACCTCTCTTGATCTGCTGGATACAGTCTTCTTAATCCCCGTCACAGCCTCACTCCAGAGCTGTCCTGAGCAAAGCTCAGAGGAGATGCTGAAGTGCCCGGCAGTGGTGAGCTGTCCTGGTTCAGCTGCAGAGACTTTAAATGGCACAGCATTAAACACATCCACACTGGAGACTCAGGAGAGAACCAGCAGGCCAAGGCACATGCTAGGGTCTTCTGGGATCTCCAGGAGATGGCCCCAGCCCATGTCAGGTCAGGCTCACTGGCACTCAGGTTGTTGTCTTTCTGTTTCCAGGGGGGAACAAGAGCCATCCTGATGGTTGTGCAAGCACACATCATCAGACACCTGCTCTTTGACAGAAACACAGCAGCTACTCACCTGCAGAGGTAAATGGGGTCCTCCCAAGGGGAGAACCTCCCTTGATCTCAGGGCTGGGTTGGGGGACTCTCAGCAGTCTCCAAGGCTGGACACTTGGCACAGCCCAGCCCCTGTCTCTGTGCCACAGGCTGCAAGGGATTGGCTGTCAAGAGCAAGGTGAGGCACTGGCTGCAGCCCTGGCACAGCTGTTGTGGGCAGCAGGAGGGGGTAGGAGAGCCACTGTCTGCCTGGTCACCACAGCCACCCACTTCATGCCATGTGGAGACTACAGAGCTGACAGTTTCACCGAAAGGGTGAGTGGAACAACCCTGCCAAGAGGATTCTCTCTTGGGCCTCCAATTTGGAGAGGGAAGAAATGCAAAATTCTCATTGACCTGTTCCTACACTTGTAGTGTACCCCAAATTGTGAGCACCCAGGCCCCAGCTGCAGCCTCTAGGACACTTCTGCCTCTCCACAGAGGCTTTGGGTGAGCCCAGAGGCTGCTGTTCCCTCCTGTTATCAGCAGGCAGGGCAAACTAGAAGGGCAAGGGAGGGGATTCTGCCCCCTTGCTCTGCTCTTCTGAAACGCCACCTCGAGTATTGTGTGCAGTTCTGGAGCCTCCACACAAGAAGGACATGGAACTGTTGGAGTCAGTCCAGAGGAGGCCACCAAGATGCTGAGAGGGCTGCAGCAGCTCTGCTCTGAGAACAGGCTGAGAGAGCTGAGGCTCTGCAGCATGGAGAAGAGAAGCCTTCCAGGAGACCTTGGAGTGGCCTTCCAGTTTCTGAAAAGGCTAACAGGAAGGCTGGGGAGGGACTATTGACAAGGTCTTGTAATGACAGGATGAGGAGGAATAGGTTTGAACTGGCAGAGGGGAGATTGAAACTGGATGTTAGGAGGAAGTTGTTTGCATGAGGATTGTGAGACACTGGCACAAATTGCTCAGGGAGGTTGTGGAGCACAGAAGCACAGAATATGATCTTCTGTGCTCCACAACCTCCCTGGAGATGTTCAAGGCCAGGTTGGATGAGACCTTGAGTGAGTTCTAGTGGGAGGTGTCCCTGCCTATGTCAGGGGGTTGGAGCTGGCTGAGCTTTGAGGTCACTTCCAACCTAAACCATTCTGTGATTCTATGTAAAGCTCTGTTTGACTCCTCATGCAGAGCTGAGCTCCTTCGGCTTAGGAAGGAGCAGAGGTGACTCTTTTATTCTTCCTGTATGTCTCTAAATGCAAGGCTCGATTTAAAAGCTTGGCTTTCATGTCATTAATTCTCCTTTACAACTTCTCTCCCTCTGCTCACGCCTGCCAGATCCACCTGTTTGAGTTCTCAGAGAAAGGAGCAGCTCAGAAGTTCATCTCTAACCACATCAACTGTGTAAGTGTGGGGTGGATGCTTTATGCTGAGGTATTTACAGGCTGGGGACAGAGTGGCTGGAGAGCAGCCAGGCACAGAGGGACCAGGGGGTGCTGCTTGGCAGCTGAACAGGAGCCAGCAGTGTGCCTAGGTGGGCAAGAAGGCCAATGGCATCCTGGCCTGGATCAGGAAGTGTGGCCAGCAAGACCAGGGCAGTCCTTCTGCCCCTGTGCTCAGCACTGCTCAGGCCACACCTTGAGTGCTGTGTCCAGTTCTGGGCCCTTCAATTCAAGAGAGATGTTGAGGTGCTGAAAGGTGCCCAGAGAAGGGCAGCAAGGCTGGGGAGGGGCCTGGAGCACAGCCCTGTGAGGAGAGGCTGAGAGAGCTGGGGGTGTGCAGCCTGGAGAATAAGAGGCTCAAGGCAGAGCTCATTGCTCTCTGCAGCTACCTGAAGGGAGGTTGTAGCCAGGTGGGGTTGGGCTCTGCTGCCAGGCACCCAGGGTAGAATGAGGGGACACAGCCTGAAGCTGTGCCAGGGCAGGTTGAGGCTGGATGTTAGGAAGAAGTTCTTCTCAGCAAGAATGATTGGCATTGGAATGGGCTGCCCAGGGAGGTGGTGGAGTCCCCATCCTGGAGGTGTTTAAGAGGAGGGTGCATGAGGCACCTAGTGCCAGGGGTTAGGTAATTAAAAGGTGTTAGGTTGGACTGGATGATCTCAAAAACTGGTTAGCTGATCTCCAAACAGGTTAACTCCATGATTCTGATGCCATGCCTACTGACGTTTCATCCCAATTCAAACACGGAGCTCAGCAGCCTCTCCTGCAGCAGGCTGTTAACACATCCTGTGGCTCATCTCCAGCCTTTCCAGTGGAAAATGAGCCTGATTTCAGTCCCTCGGTCCCACAGACGCTGTGTGAGCAGGGGGCAGCATTTTATGCACCACTCAAGCAAAATGAATACAAAGCAGTGGTCCCTGCAAGTGAAGCACAAACCTGGGAGGAGGAGTGTGCAAGCCCAGCTTAGCCAGCAGCTCCCACTGCCTTCTTTTTTTCTACCTGAACCTGTACCAATAAAAATCAGTTACAAAACCTTCCTGGAGCAACACCTTACTTGTGGGGCTCAGCGTGCTCACCTAAGGCTGCATTTAAGATGTATTGGTTAAACATCACCTACCTGCCAGCATCCCTCTCCTGTGGTGAATTCTTCCTTTTTTCTTTTTTCCAGTTCAGAGGCAAAGGAAGCCATGGGCTGATCCTGTTTTTGTACAGCTTGCTTTTCTCCAGGACACTGGAAAGGTAAAGTTAATTTTTTGAACAGCTTCCTCTAGCTTAGCCACCTCTCCTGAGCTGATCCTTTCCTCATGCACTTCAGTGGCCATAGAGGAGCAGCAGCTCTCCCAGAGGAGCCCTGATGGCTGCTGGAGGGCTGTGGTGCTCCCAGGGCACTTGTGGGCACAGCCAGGAGGACAGAAGAGAGCCAGGAAACCTTCCACCCATCACAAATAACCAGCCCAGGAGTTACCCACTGCAGCCACAGCCAGACCAGCACAGGAAAATCCACGGCAGCTGATTTAAACAGAATTCTGCAGGGTGACTTCACTGTCAGGAGGGGCTGAGAGGGTCTTCCTAAGCCCCACGTAATCTGATTTGGGTAAGGAGGCTCTGGAAAGGGACAGAGAGGATCATTTACACCATTACAAAACACAACTCACCCCAGCAGCATGCTGTGGTATTTAGTGAAACCTGGCCTGTGAAGCTCAAAAGCTGCTCTCAGGATGCACCTGGAGGGGCTCTACTCGGCCCTGCTAAGACCCCACCTTGAATACTGCCTTCAGTTTTGGGCTCCCCAGTTGAAGAGGGACAGGGATCTGCTGGAGAAGGTCCAGCGGAGGGCTATGAGGATGCTGAGGGGACTGGAGCACTGCCTGATGAGGAGAGGCTGAGGGACCTGGGGCTGATTAGTCTGGAAAAGAATGAGAGGAGATTTAATTAATGTTTATAAACATGTGAGGGCTGGGAGTCAGGAGAGAGGCTCTGCTCACTTGCTCCCTGGGATAGGCCAAGGAGCAGTGGATGGAAGCTGCAGCACAGGAGGTTGCAGCTCAACACAAGGGACAACTTCTTGACTGGAAGGCTCCCAGAGCACTGGCACAACCAGAGAGGCTGTAGAGTCTCCTTCTCTGAAGCCTTTCCAGGCCTGTCTGGATGTGTTCCTGTGTGAGCTGAGCTAGACTGTATGGTCCTGCTCTGGCAGGAGGGTTGGACTCAGTAATGTCTTTGGGTCCCTTCCAACCCCTGACATCCTGTGAGCCTGGACATATCAGAGCCCAGGGCCTGGCTCCATCCTCAGTATTTGAACTGAACCCACGGTTTGAGTTTTAGCAGGGCAGATCTGAGGTGTAGGAGCTGCAGCTGAGCACAGAGCTGCAGTGCCATGGCAAAGGCACCGAGAGGCTCCCTTGGGTCACTCCCTGTTTGCTGCTACCCAGACAGCGACTGGCAGCGATCTCCTGGGCACCAGTTGGGCACTGACACAACACTTTTGGTACACAGGGTCCAGGAAGATTTAGAGGGCACAGCAAATCCTCTCCTAAAGCTGAGTTTGGGGAGCATCACCTGCAGTGAGGTAAGGTTAACCTCACTGCTCAAGTTTCCTTCTTGTATCAGGCCCACGTCTGATTTTGGGGTGTGGGAGGGAACTTAGGAACAAAGAAATTTCCTTTTTGTTAATCCAATGAGCAGAAGACTAAGGCCAGGGAAAAATATTTTGCAGATTTTAATCCTGCTTTAGAAATGGATAATGATGACCAAAATCCTAACGACAGTGATAATAACAGAGCTGCAGAGCTGCTGAGGGGCCTGGAGTGGCTCTGGGAGGGGCAAAGGCTGAGAGCCCTGGGGCTGAGAGCCTGCAGAAGAGCAGCTCCAGAGGCCATCTGAGCCATGCTCAGCAAGAGCTAAAGGCTGGGCGGAAAGAAGATCTGACCAAGCTCCTGTAAGTGGTGCCCAGTGACAGGACAAAGGGCACTGGGCACTAACTGGAACCCAGGAGGTGCCACCTGAACAGGAGAAAAAATTTTTTGGTGTGAGGGTGCTGGAGCCTGAAGCAGGCTGCCCAGAGAGGTTGTGAAATCTTTCCCTGCAGAGATTCCAACCCACTCCCACCCCTCCGGTAACTGCGATGCTGGGCAAGCTGCTGCGGGTGCCCTGCTTTAGCATGGGGGTTGGACTGGATGATCTCCAGAGGTCCCTTCCAAACCCACCATAGTGGCATGCAGTAGTCCAGTGCCACTCTGCTCATGACAGACTTGGGGCTGGGAGACAGCCACCACTTTGTGAAGGGCTTTTGCCTGCTGTGCCATGGTGTGACCATGAGCCATCTCCACACAGGCCATGCTCAGCCTCCTCCTGACGGGCCAGGCAAGCCCACGTCAGCTCCATAGTGGCCAGGAGCCAGGTCCTGGTGACACAGGCACTGAGGCACCAAGGCAGCAGCGGGCACTGGTGGGCTACCTGCGCTGGAGCAGGGCACAGGCAGAGCCACAGGTGAGAGCTGGCATGGCCCCAGGACATCCACAGCTGCACACCTTGGCTTCGGGGGCAAGGACAGCAGAGTACTGTGTACACTTCTGGAGTCCCCAACACAAGAAGGCCATGGAACTGTTGGAGCCAGTCCAGAGGAGGTCACCGAGATGCTCAGAGGGCTGGAGAGGCTCTGCTATGAGTACAGGCTACAAGTGTTGGGGCTCTGCAGCCTGGAGAAGAGAAGGCTTTGAGGAGACCTTGGAGTGACCTTCCAGTATCTGAAGGGGGCTACAGGAAGGCTGGGGAGGGACTATGAGCAAGGTCTTGTAATGACAGGACAAGGGGTAATGAGTTCAAACTGGCAGAGGGGAGGTTTAACCGGGCTGTTAGAAAGATGTTTGCAGTGAGGGTTGTGAGACACTGGCACAGGTTGCCCAGGGAGGTTGTGGCTGCTCCCTCTCTGGAGGTGTTGAAGGCCAGGTTGAACAAGACCCTTGAGTGACCTGTTCTAGTGGGAGGTGTCCCTGCCTATGGTGGGGGGGTTGGAACTGGATGAGCTTTGAGGTCTCTCCCAACCTAACCCATTCTATGATTCTGTGACAGTACCCCACACGTGGTGTCTTCCTGCTCTTTTCCAGGTGTGCCCTGGGCTGCGGACACCACAGGTGCCCATCTGGCTGTGCAGCCTCTGCAGCAGGCACGGGGTCCTCTTCAGCACCAACAGCCTGCTCCTGTCCTGCTGGAGAGCTGAGAGGCTCTTCCACCTGCACTTCTACAGCGGGCAGCAGGAGCAGACCAAGCCCACCCACCTGACCATAGGTACACTCCTGAGTTTCCCGTGGGGCGAGGTGGGGATATCACACAGCATACACAGCACCATGCATGGGCACAGCTTGGGGGGGTCTGCTCACGCAGCTCAGTGCTCTGTATTCCGTCTGCATGTTGGTGAGACACTGGCACAGGTTGCCCAGGGAGGTTGTGGCTGCTCCCTCCCTGGAGGCGTTGAAGGCCAGGTTGAACAAGACCCTTGAGTGACCTGTTCTAGTGGGAGGTGTCCCTGCCTATGGTGGCGGGGTTGGAACTGGATGAGCTTTGAGGTCCCTTCCAACCTAAACCATTCTATGATTCTATGTGTGCTGCACGGAGCACCAACCTTCCCTGGAACATGAGGAGCCTGCTCTGAGCATCAACACCAAGGGTGTGATGGTTGAGGAGTTCTCAGGCCCCTGCATATGTCTGAATTCACCCAGACTAGACTGAGGCAGCTGGAAGTTAAGGAATGAAGCTTTATGGTCACAGCTTAGTACAATATATAAGCAGATACTGACAATATATTACAAATATTTACAGCTATAAACAGAAATATACAAGTTAAAAGAAACACAATGCCCCTCCCAGAGATCAAAGTCCTCCAGAGGGTTCCCAACCACCCTTCCACCTTCTCCCCACCCTCTAATCTTATCCCAGAATCTACCTTACCTGCAAGGTAAACAGGGAAGGTCAGCCAGAGGGGGTTAGAAGCAGAATCAATTAGTTGGGTTACGCAGATCCAGCTAGAAGCCAGGGAGAGAGAGCAACAAACTGTCTTAGCTATGTTTGTGTCCTTGCTTTAGTACATCTCGCAAACCTATGAGCGAAGCAGACATCAGCAGCGTTTTCTTTTCACAGCCCATAATCTAATTTTTCCCATTAAAATATTCCAGTTAGCCTCAAACCAGCACAGGGGGAGATTCAGACTGGAAAGAAGGGAGAAGCATTTTACACTGAGGGCGCTGAGACCCTGGGTGCTGGCCCAAGCCACTCAAGAGAAGTGGGAGATGTCCCACGCCTGCATACATGCCAGGGGCTCTGAGCAACCTGCTCTAGTTGCAGATGTCCCTGCTGACTGCAGAGGGTTGGAGTAGATGACCTTGAAAGATATTTTCCAACCCAGCTCAGTCTGAGAGTCTATAAAAAGACACAACCCAGAACCTGGCCTGTGACCATGTTGGAAAGGCCAACACTCCTGAGCAGGTGGCCACTGCTGGGAAGAGCCACACGAGTGTTTTCTCTGGAAGCAGTAACCTCTGAGCCCCCACATGAACCCCGGTTTGCTGACACCCCCTGCCCAGCCCACAAATGGATCCTGCCGTGGTGGTGCAGATCCCTCTTTGGGGTCACTGCCATGCAGCACCAGCCACTGCCTCCTCTTTCACTGCCATGCAGCACCAGCCACTGCCTCTTTAATTCAAAATGCAGTGAGCTGGGACAATTTGGTACCTTCTGTTCTTTGCTCAGAGATTTGAAGGAATCTAGTACCTTCCCATTCTGGATAGCAATACAGTGAGCAACAGGGACAACAGGGCACTCCCTAACCACATCTGAAGCTCCTGTCACCTGGGAAATGTACCCAAACCCTTTCCTGCTTGGGTCACAGCCAGCTCACAGCACTGAAGGGTGCTGAGATGGCCTGACAAGCGGAACAGCTACAATGAAAGAGCATTGACCATGACCCCAGAAATACCCATCCAAAGTGAGGCCCACGGGGCTCTCCAGGATCACATCAGCTGTATCTCAGCATTTCCCCAGAGCTGGGACCCCTTGCAGGGCAGACTCTGACCACCTCCTGGGGAAGCTGACATCTGCATTCAGCAGGTGCCTCAGGCTAACCTACAGCAGATGCTCTATCACCCCAGGGCCTCCCTCCAGCAAAGAAGGGGGATAGGGAAAAGGAGAGGAGACCCAGGGTCTGAAATGAAAATGGGTTTAAGGAAGCAGCCAAACCAACCCAATGCCAAAGTGAAGTTCATAAAGCCATACTCAGCCCAGTGACATGCAGCAGTCACAGCAAGCAGAAAAGCAGCCCTCAGGAGTGGGTGATGAACAAGCCCCTCCAGACACGGGGAAAAGGAAGAGGAAGAGGAAAAAGAAGCCTTTATACTGAGAGTGGCACTGGTGAGATGGAATGCACCTGTTAGCTGGGGCAGCTGCTCTGGCTTCTGCCACTCCCAGCTCCAGCTCCTGGCTGACTGGAAACTGCTGGTGAGCTGCAGAGCATGGCTGGCTGGAGCTCCATCCCAGCAAGGCCAGGACAGCCGACAGAGGGGGAGAGCATCACCTGCCCGGGCTGAGAGAGGATCTGCTCCTACAGACACTGGGCACCTACACTGACTGTTACCTGCAGACAGCCTGAGCCCAGGCTAACCTTTCTCTCTGCATGTCTCTGTGTGTGGTTTCCTTAGAGAATTTGCCTGAGTCCTTCTCTAAACCACTGCCTTGACTGGAAACGATTACTGATGATTGGTTAAGCATTGCTATGAAGCCATACAGCCTGAGCTTACCGTTTACTGCAACAGTGTCAGTGAATGTTCAACTGCTGCCACCTTAACCTCACCCAGGGCCCACAGTGCTGTGCTGAATCGCAACTACTGCAATCCATGTACCAAAATTTCCTTGGCACAAACCAAAGGACGTGTGGTGGGTCCAGCTGCACGTTCTGTGCTTCTTTGCTCCACAGCCTCCCTGGAGGTGTTCAGGACTAGGTTGGGTGAGGCCTTGAGTGACCTCTTCTAGTGGGAGGTGTCCCTGCCTATGGCAGGGGGTTGGAACTGGATGAGCTTTGAGGTCACTTCCAACCTAAACCATTCTATGATCCTAAGTGAGCTGCCCCTTGTAGCATCCTGTGAGCCAGGCTGTGCACTGGGCACACAAGTTCCTTGTTTCTCCATGCCACCGGGCACTGCTTATCCTCACCTCACCCAGCCCCTTTCCCTCGCTCTCCTTTCACTAGGGTGTTTGAAGTGAGAACCTGGAGACCACCACAGTAAGAGCTTGGTGTGCAAGACCAAGTGGCTGAGACAGAGGGTCAGGCTGCACAGCGTGGCCACAGAGGAGGATGTGCACAGCTGCTCAGGAAAACACCACACAGACTCATCAGGGGGAGCCCACAGCTGCTCTGATGTCACCCGAATTTCCCCAGGCAGGGGCTGCATGGCACTAGGGACAGCCCCACCAGCCCAGGGGACTGAGGCAGCCCTCCCTGAGCTCTCTCCTGGGGCAGGACGGGCAGCACACCTGCACCAATCCAGCCAGTTCTGCTTTTAGCCTTCTCTGAAACCTTTTCAGATGTCTTTTAAACTGCTTTCCCTTTGCAGACACTCATTCACACCACTGGGAAGAGGAGCAAAGTGAAGATCCAAGTAGCCCAGGGAAGAGGCGTCCACCCGTGGAGATGGCCATCAGGACCAAGTGGGCAGGTGCAACTGTCAGATGGAATGGGACAGACCCCTTCTTCTGAGGGGCCAAACGAGACAGACCCCTTCTTCTGAAGCACCAGACAAGACAGACCCCTTCTTCTGAAGCACTAAACAAGACAGACCCCTTCTTCTGAAGCATCAAACAGGACAGATCTCTTCTTCTGAGGGGCCAGACAAGACAGACCCCTTCTTCTGAAGCACCAGAAAAGACAGACCCTTTCTTCTGAAGCACTAAACAAGACAGACCCCTTCTTCTGAAGCATCAAACAGGACAGATCTCTTCTTCTGAGGGGACCAACAAGACAGACCCCTTCTTCTGAGGAGTCCCAGCATCTTCCACTCACTGCCAACTCCACCAACACTGTGACCTGCAGGAGACAAGAACTCTTTCACCAATAACACAGCCCTTGGTGCCTTTAGCAGATGCCCTGTCAGGAGGGCACTACACCAACTGCACCAGTGCAGAAGCACCTCTAGTGACACCGCTTGGCTGCAGGTGTTTTCCAGGTGGTGAATGCAAGTTCTTCTGCCTTGCATGAAAACCAGCAGGAAAAGGAGAGAGGGAGGCAATTTGCTTCCCTCCTGTGCCAGGCAGAGGAGTTAAAGGACTCAAGGTGTCTCTTAAGAGTGGGTGGAAGTGAAATCGATACCAAGCACTGACAATACTGTGTGCATCTAATTTATTTAATTCAGTCTCTGCAGCTAATTTGTCTGCTTTGCAACAAGGAAGGCTTCCTCCCAGCTCCCAGCAGCTGTGACTTCTACAGCCGAGCCTCTTTCCTGTGTCAGCAGCAGCTCCAGCATGGAACTGGCCAGGCTGCATCCCACACCCCAGTGGGGAAAGCACAGCTGGTACACGAGGGCAAAACAAAGTCCTAAAAGCTGCTCCTTGCTGTGAACTCGCTGACTCTGAAGTGGCCAAGTCCTGACAGCCTGCAGCAGCTGGGCCAGCACAGGCAGGGTGCACCACTCCTTGCTCACTTTTCACTTCCCTTTCTATAGGTATCACCCAAAAAAAAAAAAAAGACCCATTAGTCATACCCAAATGCATGTTGCTAGTGACAACTGTACCGAGAACAATAAACCTTTCCTGCAAGTGATCCAGCAGTTTGATTTAAACTATTAAAAAAAAAAAAAAAAAAAGTGGTAAAGTGGTCATGACCAGCCTTTGATTGAGCCTGGCTGGGGTGAGGAGCTCACTGCTTAGCAAACTGATGAGGGGGTCTGCACTTGTTGTTGTCCTCTCCTTTTAAACTGAATGTTAGGAAGAGGAGGGCCACGAAGATGCTCAGAGGGTTGCAGCAGCTCTGCTATGAGGGCAGGCGATGAGTGTAGGGGCTCTGCAGCCTGGAGAAGATAAGGCTTTGGGGAGACCTTGTAGTAACCTTCCAATATATGACCTCATTAATGAAAAGCGAGTGCACAGAAGCTGCCATCGATGTTGAAGTGAGCAGTGGTGAGGAGTGTCCGCATGGGTGTGCCAGCTAGCGTGTCCCAAAGCCATCGCTGTGGGCTCTTTGCTGAGGAGACCTGCAGCAGTGGGGCATGAACACAAAAGCTGACTTGTTGCCTTCATGCTCTTTGGCCAACATTGTTGATCTTTAACAGAGCCCTCAGGAGGGTTGTGTGCAGGTTACAGGATACCCTTGAGGTCTGTGCACCTTTTGCACCCTGAATGGGGGGCTGGAGCACCTCTGCTATGAGGACAGGCTATGGGAGTCAAGGCTTTGCAGCCTGGAGAAGAGAAGGCTTTGAGAAGACCTTGTAGTAGCCTTCCAGTATCTGAAAGGGACCTATAGGAAGGCTGGGGAGGGACTATGGACAAGGTCTTGTAATGACAGGANCTGTTCGAGTGGGAGGTGTCCATGCCTATGGCAGGAGGTTGGAACTGGATGAGCTTTGAGGTCCCTTCCAACCTAAACCATTCTATGATTCTATGACTCAACTTCTGCTCAATTAAGAGCTCCCTCAAGCATGTCATTCAGAATGGGTGATGCTCCAGGCAGCAGGAGCTTCCCAGGCAACAGGAGTTTCAGGTGAGGTTAGGGAGCACCCATTTGTCTCAGCTTACTGAACCCTACCCAGGACAAGAAGCTCATTGCACTTGTAGCCAAAACCTCAAGATGATGCTGGCTGGTCCTGGCATCACGCCACGGCCCGGGAGTCCTGCACCACCACGGTGGTGGAGCTGAGAAGATGAAGGTGGAGAGGAGGCCAAGCTAAGGCAGGGGCCTTGCAAGCAGATGCGGTGAGACGGCACTTATTTAAGTGGGGAATACCAGCATCTGCTTATGCAAATAATGAATTAATAATGAAGGAGTTAAACTGTGCAGTAAATGGTAACGAGGCGCAGCCGCACAGCACAGCATGACACAAGGCAGGGCACTGTGTGATGTGTAACAGCTAAATGAATCATTATAGAGAGAGAAGACCAACCCAGAGCAGCGCCAGCCCTTCCTCTTGCTTCCAACAAGCTGTGGGGATGGGCAGTGTGCCCACCCCTGCCTGCATCCACTGGCTCTGCAGAGAGTCCCCAGGGCTGTGGGGTCTGCACTAGCCTGTGGCCCTGCCATGGCCCCACGGCTGACCCTGGTCACCAGCACAAGCAAGGGGGCAGGGTGCCAGGAGCAGAGACCCCCATCCCTTCAGCCACACCCTGTCCCCCACCCTGGCCTCTGCTACCCATCCCGTTCACAGAGTAGGTGCAGCAAAGACCCATTCTGACTGTGAACAAGCAGGAGGAGGAGGAAGAGGAAGCAAGCTGCAGCAGTCTGCAGGAGCACAGCCCCCGCCTCCCTCAGCTCCCAGCCTCTGCCCCCACGTCTTCATCTCTTTTTATAACCTTCTTGTAGTACAGGGCTAAATTTAAGCTGCTAATTTCCCTCGCAGAGAACAAAGCCCTTGCTCAGTTCTGCGAGGTACCGTCATGCTCAGGGATGCTTTAAAAATAAGAAGCAATGATGACACAACCTGGCTATTTGTCAGACTTGTCTGAACAACCCCACACCCTCCCGTCAGTTCTGACACCTCAGACAACTCTGTCCTTGTGGCAGGGACAGCAGCTCCAGCTTTTCACTTCTAGCCTGGAAATGTCTTTGTAGAAGCCGAACAAACCTTACCAAACCCTATACACATCCCACAGACACACGGGGATGATGTCGCACCCTGAAACAGAGGAGCATCAGGGGGCTGCCTGGCAGGGAACGCGGGCAGTAAACACAGACATACACAAGCGAAACCCACGTGGTGCTCTGCCCCCCTGCAGGAGTCATCCCGAGAAGGACACAAGCGGCAGAGCTCCGAGAGCTCCCGGGCATGCTGCCGGCCTTCACCCCCGCGGCAGTCAGGCAAGGGAGAGACGGATCCGCTGCGGGGAAACTCGGCCGCACGCTGCCTCTGCGGATAGACTACCACAAAACTTTCCTGGCAGGGAGGGAAGGTGCCAGCTCTCCTTTCCCATGTGCCAGCACTTCCCAATTTCAGCTGGGTGCTGCCAGCATCTCCAAGCGTCAGCTGGCAGCCGCCGCTCCCCTCCCCGGCCCCACGGCTGCAGAAAGCGGTGGGGACGCCCTTCGCTGCGAGGTCTGTGTCCTGCAGGTCGCTGATGGGTGACGGATGGACTCTGAGGCTCCGCAGGAGACAAGCAGAGATCCTTTCTCCTGCACCACGGCTTCACGAGCGGCCTCGTCACTGCAAACAGTTCTTGCACCGGCGCTGGTGACCTGCGGCAGTGCTGGCAGCCAGGCCACGGCTGTCTCAGTGTCCCTGTCAGCGGAGGATGAATACCCGGGCAGCCGGCAGCAGTCTCATTCCCTCCTGGCACCTACTCAACCAGCTCAGAGCCTGGCTTGTGCCATCCCATCCGTTCCAGGCAGAAAAATGAGCTCTGTTCAGGGTGCCCTCAGACCAGACACCAGCATTCTAAGAAAAGATTTTGCACGTTATTTATTGGAGGCTTTGAGGCTGCTAACAAACAAGTGGGGCAGCCACATCCTGGCATTTAAATATATATATATATATATACACACACACACACATATACACATATATATATAGCTTAAATAACATCTTTGTAAATTACCCTGTGTTATTGAAAGCACAGGGAAAAGGGGGGGGAAAAAAACCCAAAAACCAACCCACACTTTATTTGTATAAACTTCCACATAATTCCAGTCTATTTGTGAGATTGGAAAAAGACCTCTGAGCTCATCCAGTCCAATCCTTACCCCAGCACTACCAGGTTACCACTAAACGATGGCACTCAGCATCACATCTCCACGGCTTCGAATCCTCCCCAGGGAGTGCCCAAGGACTCCACCGCTGCCCTGGGCAGCCTGCGCCAGGGCTGGACAAACCTTTTGGGGCAGGAATTGCTCCCCCCGGCCAACCAAAGCCTCCTCTGGAGCATCCTGAGGCCGTTTCCTCTCGTCCTGTCGCTTGTTCCTTGGGTGAACAAGGAACGGGAGTGGGTGGCACAGGGCACGGGGGGCACAGGTGGTGCCCGCAGCACTTCCTCACGCCTCGCCGGCACTGCCGTTCCGCCGGCGGGGTCTGGGTACGGCCGACACCTGCCTAACCAAGCACCGCCGACCGCGCCGTGCGTGCGGCAAGGGGCCGCGGGCAGCCCGGCCCGCGCGTGGGGTGCAGCGGTCGCGGGCGGTCGCGGACAGCCGCGGACCCCACCGCCGCCGCC
>VWZI01006789.1:276937-304027 GCA_013396835.1 Psilopogon haemacephalus
CCTCCTCCTCCGCCGCCGCCTCCGCAGCAGCAGCAGCAGCAGCAGCACCACGAGCTGACCTCGCTGTTCGAGTGCCCGGTCTGCTTCGACTATGTCCTGCCACCCATCCTGCAGTGCCAGGCCGGGCACCTGGTCTGCAACCAATGCCGGCAGAAGCTGAGCCTCTGCCCCACCTGCCGGGGCTCCCTCACCCCCAGCATCAGGAACCTGGCCATGGAGAAAGTGGCCTCGGCTGTCCTCTTCCCCTGCAAGGTAAGGGGCACCTCCTGCCCTTCTGCTTCCATTGCCGTGATCTGTAGATGTCTTAGTGCTGGGGACTCCCTCGGCATCAGGAGCTTGCAAGGTAAAGAAGGGGGCTTGGCGGAGGAGTTGGCGATGGGGGAGTAGGGCCACCTGGGCTCCCCTCCATCACCATCCCCTTGCCCTCTGTCTTAATTGCTTGAATGATCTTGGCTGTGAGCTTGATTTTTCGGTGGGCTGAAACTTGACTCTTAGCAGCTTGCTGATGAGCAGTGATGCTCTGTGTCCTGGAAGCTAGGATGGATACCTTGCACGAAGAGACTTCTCCACGGTCCTTCACCACAGACATCCCTAACTGGAGATGTTCCCAAGCCTCCAGACGGGTCTGGCCCTTTGGAAGAAAAATCAATTCGTTGTATGCTGCTTTTGCACTGTGTTTTGTGGGAAAGTATTTTCTGCACCTCGCAGCCCACACTTTGCATTTCAAGAGTGGAAGGCAAGAGTGAGGCTGCACATCAGCTAGCAAGTCCGAAGTAATACCAGGCAAACAACTTTAATGTCTTTGGACAGAGGTAGGCAAAACCTACCTGTTCTGCACATGGGCATTATTCTTGTATACAGATTTATTCCTGTACATTGTCCAGTGCTGTGTCGTATAGCCTCTACAGAGCTTTTCTTTAATGAAACACAAAACCACATTGCTTTAATGCTCTTAAGCAAATACAGTAACCATAACTAAGGTCACCCTTCCTATTTCCAAGATGTAGTAGACTCCAATAACGCAGGGATTCTTTTTTTTTTCCTGGTGAGAATGCAGCTCAGTTGTTGTTTTTTACTGAGCAGACATCCCTTACACGCAGGGGATCTGCTCACATCGCTCAGCTTCCGCACCTGCAGAGCTTGTGCAGGGTCTGAGCCCTCGCTGGGTTCCTGAGTGCTGCTGACAGAGGAGCAGGCAGGCCTCTTGTTTTGCAGCAGTTATTTGTGTCTCCTGCTGCTCGATCCCAGAGGAAAAAGCAGGAGGGGATTTGAGCTTGGCAGGCTGTTCCCAGCTCTGCCTCTCATCCCCCATGTGGCTTCAGACAAGTTACTTTGCTGCTGTCCTTGCCCGCCTACAGGGCTGGCGATGCTGGCCTGCCTCTGCTGAGCACTTTCCAGCTGCTCTGATGGTTCCCAAATGCACGAGGGCACTCCAAAAGCTTTGACATCCTGTCAAAGCGAAGCTCAGGGCAGCACGCACGGCATGACATACATGGTGAGAACATGGTGTGCTAAGTCATGTGTGGTGATGAGCTCTGAGTTGACTGGTTCCTCTTGGGGTGAGAATGCAGTGCTAAACAAACGGCTGTGAAAACAAGTACACAATGCTTCCTGGCCTGGAATGCTGGAAGCAATGAGAGGGCAATGGGAAGGCAGAAACTAGCCCTGCCAGCCCAGGCATTGGTGGCACTCCCACACTGTTGACACCATGCACAGCCCAAACTCCCATGTCTCGAGGGCACAGTCATAGAATAGTTTCGGTAGGAAGTGACCTCAAAGATCATCCAGTTCCAACTCCCCACCATATATGGGCAGGGACACCTCCCACTAGAACAGGTCGCTCAAGGCCTCATCCAACCTGGCCTTGAACATCTCCAGGGAGGGAGCAGCCACAACCTCCCTGGGCAACCTGTGCCAGCATCTCACCCCCCTCACTGCAAAGAACTATCTCCTAACATCCCATTTAAATCTCCCCTCTACCAATTTAAACCCATTATCCCTTGTCCTGTCATTACAAGACCTTGTCCATAGTCCCTCCCCAGCCTTCCTATAGGTCCCTTTCAGATACTGGAAGGCTACTACAAGGTCTTCTCAAAGCCTTCTCTTCTCCGGGCTGCAAAGCCTTGACTCCCATAGCCTGTCCTCATAGCAGAGGTGCTCCAGCCCTCCATTCAGGGTGCAAAAGGTGCACAGACCTCAAGGGTATCCTGTAACCTGCACACAACCCTCCTGAGGGCTCTGTTAAAGATCAACAATGTTGGCCAAAGAGCGTGAAGGCAGCAAGTCAGCTTTTGTGTTCATGCCCCACTGCTGCAGGTCTCCTCAGCAAAGAGCCCACAGCGATGGCTTTGGGACACGCTAGCTGGCACACCCATGCGGACACTCCTCACCACTGCTCACTTCAACATCGATGGCAGCTTCTGTGCACTCGCTTTTCATTAATGAGGTCAGGCTGGAGCTGCTTCTCCACACCCTGCATGACAGAAGCAGGGTTATGGGGATTGTGACCGTGGGAAAAGCCAGCTGGGCTGACAGCACACGTACCTAGGTGGCAGGGCAGACCACACCGGGCAGGAGGACACCTCGTTCTGCTACAATAAAGCTGAGGTCTACGGACAGGGGCAAACACCCTAAGTGAAGGCTCATGTTAATGCTATGGCTTAATCACAAGCTCCTCCAGCAGCGCAAGGTAGAGTTTCTGTCCCAGTATTCCTAGTGCCCAGCACAGCAATTTGCATTTTGGGTATTTAACCCTTAGAGCTGAAACTTCCTGCACACGTTGAGACAGAGCTAATCACTTTTACCTTGGTTATATCTGTCCTGAAGGAGCAGCATGGGCAGTGTAGACAGCTGAACTGCCTGTAGAAGTAAGAAAAGTGTCCCCACTTTCAAGCAAATTAACCCTCCAAGGTGCCCACTGACGTTAGAAGTTAGATAGCACTTAGCTGTGTGCTAGCTTTGTGCTCAGCCACTTTGCTCTCCTTCCACTCCTCAACAACTGCAGGGTTGAAACTGTTCCAGTGTTAAAAAAAAAAAAAAGCAAAGCTGTGGGCAATCTGCATTTGAATTTACTGGGAGCAATTGAGCTCTGTGATGGTAATAAGGTACATCTATTAAAAATGCCCACTCCAGCAGCTGTTTGCTGAAACTGGAAGGCTTTGTTCTTTTTAAAGAGAAGAAAAACCCAAACCGGGACCACTTCAGCTGAGCTGGGCCGACCAGATCTAACTGCAGCAGCAAACCCAGCTGCCGCTCTGCCTCTCCTTTTATCCGAGTGCTTGCTTTAGGGGAACACAGCCACAGCAGACAAGAAGAAGCCATTGTTATGGATGCTCCCTCCCTGGGGGTGTTCAGAGCTAGGTTAGATGACACCTTGAGCGACCTGTTCCAGTGGGAGGTGTCCCTACCTGTGGCAGGGGCTTGGAACTGGCTGAGCTTTGAGGTCCCTTCCAACCTAAACCATTCTATGATTTTTAAGTGGAAACAGAAATAAACTCAGCTCAGCTCTGAACCCAAGACTACGTAGAGGTTACCTAATGTAGAGTTTGCGATGAGGAGCACAGAATCACAGAATTAATGAGGTTTGAAAGGACCTTCGAGATCCTAAAATACAACCTATCGCCCAACACCATCTAATTAACTAAACCATGGCACCAAGTGCCACATCAGTCTCCTTTTAAGCACTTCTAGGGACGGTGACTCCACCACCTCCCCGGGCAGTCCATCCCTGTGGCCAATCACTCTTCCTGTGAAGAGTTTCTTCCTAACATGCAGCCTAGACCTGCCCTGGCACAGCTTGAGGCTGTCTCTCTTTCTGGGAAAAGAGACCAACCATACCGGGCCACAACCTCCTTTCAGGTAGTTGCAGACAGCAATAAGGTCCCCCCAGAGCTTCCTCTTTTCCAGGCTGAACAACTCCAGCTCCCTCAGCTCCTCTCAGGGCTTGTGCTCCAGACCCCTCACCAGCCCGTGGCTGACGGCCAGCACTCACAGGTGCCAGGTGGGCACAGGGTGGCTGGGACCGGTGCCTGTCCTGACAGCTTGTGTGTGGTCTCTTCCCAGTATGCCACCACAGGCTGCTCCCTGACGCTCCACCACACAGAAAAGCCAGAGCACGAAGACATCTGCGAGTACCGGCCCTACTCCTGCCCCTGCCCCGGGGCCTCCTGCAAGTGGCAGGGGTCCCTGGAAGCCGTCATGTCCCACCTCATGCACGCCCACAAGAGCATCACCACCCTGCAGGGAGAAGACATCGTGTTTCTGGCCACGGACATTAACCTGCCAGGAGCGGTTGACTGGGTGATGATGCAGTCGTGCTTTGGCCACCACTTCATGCTGGTGCTGGAGAAGCAGGAGAAGTACGAGGGCCACCAGCAGTTCTTTGCCATCGTGCTGCTCATCGGCACCCGCAAGCAGGCCGAGAACTTTTTCTACAGACTGGAGCTGAACGGCAACCGCCGTCGGCTGACCTGGGAGGCCACCCCGCGCTCCATCCACGACGGGGTGTCAGCTGCCATCCGCAACAGCGACTGCCTGGTCTTTGACACGGCCATAGCTCACCTCTTCGCCGACAACGGCAACCTGGGCATCAACGTGACCATCTCCACCTGCTGCCCGTGAGCCGCTGGCCTGCCTGCCCGCCTGGACATTGTGCTTCGCCTTCGCCAAGGGTTTGCTTTCTGTTCTGGTGTCTTTGATGATCCTCAGCTGCATTGTCGCCTGTGCTAAGGTTCCTAACTAGCCAACATTTTTAACTTTTGGAGAGAAGAGGAACAAGAGTGTCTTGTAAGTCATGCGAGTGGGAAAAGGTCTTTTTAAACTCTCGGGTGCCTTAGGAAGATCACATACACACACAGAGTCACCTTTTGTTCATTTAACTGTCTTTTATTTCAAGAGTGCTTCCACTAGACATGTGGCTTAATAGACCTGAAGGACTGGTTTCCTGTTGGGAGCACACCTGAAAGGCCTTTCAGCAGGAGCACAGACTGGCTCTCGCTGCTGAGCTTTAGGAGCAGCTTTCGGTAGGTGGGAAAGGAAAGAAACCCAAGCAGCCTCTCACAGGAGGGGCTGTGGCTCAAAAGGGGGACAACAGGTACCTCAGTGTCCACGTTCCATTTTCTGGTACCTTACCAGAAAGGGGATGGGTGCTGGAGCCGAGCTGGGCTTTTATGGAGAAGGCAGGGGAGGAGGGGCTGGGGTAGAGCAGGGAGGTTTCACAGGCTGTGGCAAGTACCAGCTCCTGTCCCTTTCTGGGGGATTAGTGAGCCCAATAAGCCTAACAGCCACTCAGCCAGGAGAGCACCTCAAAGGCATTCTCAACAGCTAGAGTCAACAACACAGAAATACACTTGAGCTGTCCACGTGCAGCTTTCCTCAGAGACATACTTGACTATTATTGTAAAAGATGAATAATATAGCAAGAGCTTTATGGCCAGTGTCACATCATTTGCTGTTTAAGTTCTGTTGCCATATTTACTTTTTATTTTGTAATAAATATTTTGCAAAAACTACCCTGCAGAGCCTGCTGTGCTAAGATGCCTGTGCGTGGCAGGAGCTGTGGCTTCCTGGTGGTTACTCTGCCAGCTGGATCTGATGGGCTTCCACAGCACGGGCTGGCTCACCCAGGGAGGGGTGCTCAACCCTCCACTGCTCCTCAGCTTCAGACAAGCAGAACAGGGTGGGAAATTTAAGTCCCAGGGGCAACAGCAACAGTCTGACTCATGCACCCTGAAGCTGTGCACTGTCACTGCACCTGAGTCTGCCTCTGGATGGATCCCTGCCCTCTAACAAGTCAACTGTGCCAGACAGCTTGGTGTCAAGCATGATGGGGAGGAAAAGCAGCCCTAACTGCACCCCTCCAGGGAAGGGCTTTTTGGAGTTAACCACACCAAGTCCTTGGAAAACATCACCCAGCACCTGGTAACAGCCCCCAGAGAAGCCCATGAGAGAATGACAAGGATCCCATCAGCAAAGGGAAGCTTGTTGCAGCCTGAAGAACTTGGAAGCAGCCACTAATCTCTTCGTATCCAGTTTCTACAGAGATCCTACATTTGATCTCCTTTACCCTGGACTGGCAGAGCTCAGCAGCAGTTGCTAATTTACACCTGCTCAGGCAGTATCAAAGTCGTGGCTCTACCAGCCCCTCACACCTCTTGCTTTCAGCAGAGCTTGTTAAGTGTTGGTCAGGATTCAATTAATTTCCTTGTATTTCAGCAACATTTCTAGCTGAAGATCATTTTCCTTACCAACACAACAGCTTTGCTGTGTGACACAAAACTCTGAGGCATGTCTTTGATTATAGCAGAATTAATGAAATTAATTACTTCATTGCTGCCTATAACCCACGTGAGAGAAGGGAACATAGACCATTACATTAGGTCTTTCCACACCTTTCAGTTCCGATGGAATAACAAACTTTTGTTACATCTCACAGCAAAAAAAAAAAAAAAAAAAAAAAGCCCCAAACCCAAAACATTTAACACTTTTCTGACTGAAACTGAATTTAGGGTAAGGAATACCTCTTCTGGTACCATCAGAAACTGATGTGTTTCCTCTTCAGATGGAACGAGCAGGTGACGTTCCTTCCAGCACTCCATCTCAGTGTTTCAGCAGCTGGTCCAGCCTCTCAAAGGAAGATGCCCATGGGCCAGAGGCAGGAGAGGGTCACAGAGCACCAAGGGAAACAGTAGCACGTCCAGTAGATGCCTGAAAGTGCCTCCAGGCATACAGAAAAGGCTTACCTAGGCCAGCCTGGTTGGCTTAGCGCAGCTCCTGCCCACCGCCAAAGCAAGACGACAATTTCCACTTTAAAACAAATCAAAACGCACAAACTCCTGGGCACTGAGGACTTCCCAGTCAGACTACTGCACAACTGGAGTGGCCCTGCCCGTGGCCGTGCCAGCACCAAGCCACGTCCCGTTACGGCTCTGCCTCCTCCGCCGCGCCGCACGGAGCACACAGACGGCAGAGCTGGGGGAAAGATGTCGGCCAGGGCCGCCCCAGCCCACGGGGCGAGTACCGAGTGCGGGGCAGGCGCAGCCGCGGCTCCACCGCTCCCCGCCTGAAGCGGAGGCGCCGAGGCTCGGCCCCAGCCCACGGGGCGAGTACCGAGTGCGGGGCAGGCGCAGCCGCGGCTCCACCGCTCCCCGCCTGAAGCGGAGGCGCCGAGGCTCGGCCCCAGCCCACGGGGCGAGTACCGAGTGCGGGGCAGGCGCAGCCGNGCAGCCCCGCGCCCGCCGCGCTGCCATGGAGACGGGGTGGGAGCGGCGCCGCCACCGGGGCCGGGGCCGGGGCCGGGGCCGGGCGACTGCCCAGCGCCCACCGTGACTTACTGGGGGCGTGTGTGTGAGAGCAATGGAAACGTCGGGAAGCAGCGATCCCCAGGCGAGGCGGGAGCTGCCGGCAGCGGCAGTGGCGCTGCGGACGGAACCCCGCGGGCTGCAGGGCCGCAGCGACTCAAGTAAGGACCGGCACTGCGCCTTCGCGGGGCTGCTCACCCCTGCCGCCTCCCGTCCCGCCGGCTTTACGCTCTCACAGAGATCTTTTTGCACAGCGGCTGCAGCCGCGGGAGCACACCCAGAGTCCACTCTGCGGTCCCCTCTCTCCAGAGCAGCCGCTGGGTCCCGTTAACGATCGGGGGCTCTGCCGGCTGGCAGAGGAGCGCCGAGCGATGGCAGAACAGCGCCTTGTGGGCTGTGAGGCCTCTGAGGAGAACTGAGAACACGCCAACCTCTTCCCCTGCCGCTCAGCTGAGCCATCCCGGCGCGGTGTGCCCAGCCCCTTCACCTCTGCCTTGGCGCACAGCCTGGCAGTGACGGTCACTGCCCGAGCCCATCGCTTTTGGGCACATCCGACGGCCTTTGTGCCTCGTGTTCAGTGCCTCTGAGAGCAGGCGTGAGCACACCAGCTAGAAGTGCTGGAAAACACATCCTGTATTTTCCATACTTTCCAAAAAACAAGGCTTAGAGAAGGGGTTTCACCCAGCTGCTTTCTGGAAAGCAGGACGAGCTTACTTAGCAGGGCAAGACAACTTGGGTGGCACCAAGGAGGACTGAAATTCAAGATGAGAAGCACCTGGGATGTGCTTAGCCTGCCCAAAGGGGAGGCCATGGCAGCTGGCATGCTGGCCACCTTGGTGTCCGAACAGAAGGTGACACGTGTGAGATAGCACACAGCTGTGCCCCCGAGGTGGAAGAACGTCAGTGGCACCACTTGCCAAGAGGGAATCTGGGGCTGATGAGGACAGTTGTAGGCATCCAGCCATATGAGATGTTTCCTGTCACCCCCAAAGGCCAAAAAACCCCAAAAATCTTCAGTGCACTCACAGAGTGTGGATTGTACTTGGAAATTAGACAAAAACCCCACAAACCTTCCTTTGTCTCCACAGCTTTTTCTTTTTCATAGAATCAGCCAGGTTGGAAGAGTTCCAAGCTCATCCAGTCCAACTTTTCACCCAGCCCTAGCCAACTGACCAGATCATGGCACTAAGTGCCCCATCCAGGCTTTTCTTGAACACCTCCAGGGATGGGGACTCCACCACCTCCCTGGGCAGCCCATTCCAATGTCCATCACTCTCTCTGTCCTAACATCCAGCCTGAACCTCTACTGGCACAACTTGAGACTGTGCCCCTCCTTCTGTTGCTGGTTGCCTGGGAGAAGAGACCAACCCAACCTGGCTACAACCTCCTTTCAGGTAGCTGCAGAGAGCAATGAGGTCTGCCCTGAGCTTCCTCTTCTGCAGGCTGCACACCCCCAGCTCCCTCAGCCTCTCCTCACAGGGCTGTGCTCCAGGCTCCTCACCAGCTTTGTCGCCCTTCTCTGGACAAGAGAGGCTGGAAATGCTCTGAAACATTGGATGAGTGCCACAAGTCAGTGACTCTAAGCAACAAGCTGTCTTCATGACTTCAGTGGAGTCACTTTGTAAAGCCCTGATCCAATGTCCGTGCCCAGCCCCAGCCCTGCAGGCACTGTGAGAAGTCACTTGCAGACACAGAGCTCTACTTCTGAGAGTGCAGGATGGTGTGGATGTGGGGCAGCTGCTGTGGATGGCATGCTGCAAAAGGGCCCAAACGGACCAGCATCCCCAGGGCATGGTGCCACTGCTCAGTAGTTCTTGTCACTGTTGCTTGCAGCCCTGTCAGAGGAGTCCGGCAGCCTGAATGTTCTGTGTGACTTGGAGGTAAGGACTCGCCCAGGCTGTGTGGGGGCATTTATGTTTAATGGGCTTACCCCTGAGCAAAGGAGTGACTCATCCTCGCTCTTGGTGTTCTCTGCTTTGAGTTCCAAGAGGAGTTTGTGAGGCTGTTCGAGCAGTCCCTGCGCACGCTGCCCTCCGTCGGCCTGCCCACGCTGCTGGCCTACAGACCCGAATCCTCCCGAGACAAGCCACAGGCTGAGGTGAGCCTCGGGCTTAGGCTGAGTGCAATCCTTCCAGGATGTGGCAGGCACAGATCTGGCTGACAGGCTGGCAGCCTGCTCTGAGCCCTTTCCTCAGGGTAGCCAGCATCTGTGTGCTGCCACCACATTTCCATCCTCCCTGTGTTCTCTCTCCTCACTAACCCTGCAGGTACAGGAAGACCCTGCCCCAAGGTGTGAGTACTGTGGAAGCCTGCTGAAGCCATTCCCTGCCTCAGAAAAGGTTCTCCTGCTGGCACAGGATGATGACTCTGTAAGCTGGTGGAAATGATCACAGAATCATAGAATGGTTGGAAGTGACCTCAAAGCTCACCCACTTCCAACTCCCTGCCACAGGCAGGGTCACCTCCCACTAGAACAGGTTGCTCAGGGCCTCATCCAACCTGGCCTTGAACACCTTCAGGGAGGGAGCAGCCACAACCTCGCTGGGTAACCTGTGCCAGTGTCTCACCACTCTCACTGGAAAGAACTTCCTCCTAACATCCAGTTTCAATCTCCCCTCTGCCACTTTAAACCCATTACCCCTCATCCTGTCATTACAAGACCTTGTCAATAGTCCCTCTCCAGCCTTCCTGTAGCCCACTTCAGATACTGCAAGGCCACTCCAAGGTCTCCTCAAAGCCTTCTCTTCTCCAGTCACAAGGTTGCTGTCTGGGCTGCACTCACACTGCAGGCTCACGTTGAGCTTTTCATCACCCCAGACCCCCAGGTCCTTTTCCTCAAGGCTGCTCTCAGCCATTTGCCACTCAGCCTGGATTTGTGCTTGGGATTCCACCCACGCAGGTGCAGGACCTTGCATCTGGATCAGCAGGGGTTTGCTGTGGAAGGGCTGCACTCATGGCACCTTTCTCCTGCCTATCAGCATTTCTGCTGTGAGCACCGCCGAGACCTTTACGAGTTCATAGTCAGCGAGAGGAGGAACCATGAAGATGCCCGCAGCGCTGCTGCCAGCTCCCACAGACCCGGCAGCACCACAGCTGAGAGGCAGCTGGCAAAAGACAGAGCCTACCAACGGTACTGTGCCATGGCCACTGGGAGAACTGTGGGTTGGATCTGTGTGAGGTGCAGGCAAACCTGGAGTGAAAAGGCAGGTTAGGAAAACGAAACTCCAGCAAGAGAGAACAGAAGAACAAATTTGCTTTAGGCAACCCAAGTTCATGTTCTGTCTGGGCATTCCTGGCTTTTTTCTACTGGGCTACACTGGAATGTGGTGAGATAGGTGCTGAGGAAAGTATTCATTCCAGTGTTAGCAGACATGGTACCTGGAGATGGCAGAGCCAAAGCTATAACTGCAGCTGTGACAGGTGTGATACCTGACTGCCTCAGGTGCTGAATCAAGGCAGGAATCTCTATTTCCCTCTTTTGCTGCACAAACTGTAAGAATAGTTTGGGTTCCAGCTACCTGAATCATAGAACTCAGCAAGTTCCACTTATTGTGGAGGCCCAAAGCTTACACAAATACCCTGTGGCACAGGCTTAAAGAGTCAGGCCTGGAAGGAAACATTCATTGTCTTGACCCTTGCAGTCTGGTGGTGGCCACCATAGGGCTGGTCTCTAAAATCATAGAATCATAGAACAGTTTAGGTTGGAAGGGAACCTCAAAGCTCTGCCAGTTGCAACCCCCCTGTGCCACAGGCAGGGACACCTCCCACTAGAACAGGTCAGTCAAGGCCTCATCCAACCTGGCCTTGAACACCTCCAGGGAGGAAGCAGCCACAACCTCCCTGGGCAACCTGTGCCAGTGTCTCACAACACTCATTGCAAAGAACTTCCTCCTAACATCCAGTTTCAATCTCCATTCTGCCACTTTAAACCCACTCCTTCTTGTCCTGTCATTACAAGACCTTGTCAATAGTCCCTCCACAGCACTCCCATAGGCCCTTTCAGATACTGAAAAGCCACTCCAAGGTCTCCTCAAAGCCTTCTCTTCTCCAGGCTGCAGAGCCACAACTTTCTCTGCCTGCCCTCAGCGCAGAGCTGCTGCAGCCCTCTGAGCCATCTTAGTGGCCTCCTCTGGACTGGCTCAAACAGTTCCATGTCCTGCTTGTCTGGGGGCTCCAGAACTGCACACAGTGCTCCAGATGGGGTGTGAGGAGAGCAGAGTAAAGGGGCAGAATCCCCTCCCTTGCCCTGCTGCCCACACTGCTCTTGCTGCAGCCCAGCACACAGTTGCTGTCTGGGCTGCACTCACACTGCAGGCTCAGGTTGAGCTTTTCATCACCCCAGATCCCCAGGTCCTGTTCCTCAGGGCTGCTCTCAGCCATTCCTCACCCAGCCTGGAGCTGTGCTTGGGTTTGTATCCACCTAAGTGCAGGACCTTACACTTGGCCTTGTTGAATGTCATGAGGTTGGCCTGGGCACACCTCTGCAGCCTGTCCAGGTCCCTCTGGATGGATCCCTGCCCTCTAGCAAGTCGACTGTGCCACACAGCTTGGTGTCATCTGCAAACTTGCTGAGGGTGCACTGATTCCTCTGTCCATGTCACTGACAAAGATGTTAAACAGCACTGCTGCCAGCATTGACGCCTGAGGGATGCCACTTGTCACTGATCTCCTGGTGGACATTGTGTCTTTGATCACCACTCTCCATATGCTGCCAACCAGCAAATTCCTTATCCAGCAAGTCCTCCACCCGTCAAGTCTGTGGGTAGAGCAGTTCCTTTCTGCCAAGCTACTATTTTTTGGTGACACTCCCTTGCCTTTAACTGCAGTTTGCAACCACATAAGTGAAGAACAGGCTCAGAAACTTGTGTTCTACAGGAAGTTGTAGCGTTCAGAGGAGGGTCTGAGGAGCGTACATTGGGAATGTTCTCCTTTTCCAGGCAGGAGAGGCTGTTGGCCAGCCAGTTAGCTTTCCTGGCAGCAGAGCCACAGGGCACAGCTGTGGGTGAGTTTGCATTTCCTCATGTATTTATGTCTGTCCCTTACCACAGAGTTTGATCTCTAGTGCTCTCTAAGTCAACAGGAGGCTTTAGGCTGAGGCACGTTAGCTCAGGTGTGCAGTCCCATCAAACCAGACACTGCCACGTTAAATAACCCCTCACAAGAACACCCAGAAGCAGTTAGCCTCACACTGCACAGAGGAGCTCTGTGCTGAGACTTGCAGTATTTGTATCTGAACGTTCAGCTGAGAGGCACAGACATGACCTTAGAGATGAGCAGCTTGGCAAAGCCACGCCAGGGAGGTGGCAACTGCTAGGATCAGGTTAATGAATGTTTCAGCTCATCAGGTGAATGCTGCTCTGATTAGTAGCCTGGGTTGTGGGTGACTGAGCAGCCGTTTGTCTCTAGCTGTAAAATCAAAGCCACTTTGACTAAGAAGAGTTGAAGTGTTTCCAGAGAGGATGCAGGGCACAGAGACTCCTGAGGCACCAAGGATTTCAGCTCCTGGAGCTGGGAATGCTATCCGAAGTCATCCTGCACTCGCACAGATGTGTGTATGTACACATAAAGCTGCATCTTTTCACACCCCTGTCCTCTGAGCTGGGTGAACACTTTGGACTGTCCTCAGTAGACAGAAACACCCCAAGGCAGACTCCCAGGATGAAGTCTTTCAGCCAGAAGTTCCCACTCTCCAGGTTGCAGCCTCCTGGCAGAGGCACCAGCCCTACCCAATGCCCACCCTCTCCCTGTACTCTGCAGGTTCCAGCCAGGCCGGCACTATCTCCTACCTGCTGTCTCAGGAGGCCCCATCGCCCACAGGCTGGACGCTGCTGCCTGGTGAGCAAGCGCCGGGGCCCGAGGAGGAGCCCGAGGAAGAGCCTGAAGAGGAGCTCGAGGAGGAGCCTGACTCCTCCAGCATCACCTGCTGCGACTTCACCCTGGTGGGGGGCAAGGTGAGTGGCTGCTGCCGGTGCCCATGGCCGTGCCTACACTGCAGGGCGGCCGGAGCCCAGCTGTGCTGGTGCAGGGCTGCTCCCACATGTTGCACCTTTTCTTCTCCCATCTCAGGTGGCAAAGAATGAACTGGTGGAAAAATATTACAAGGGTGGAGGGAAATTCCTCACCATGCTGCCGGATGGAACAGCACAGCTACTGTATCCTTTGGGGACTGGTTCCTTGGCATTAGCCCAGGGCTGCATTTTCAGCCTGTCCATCTGCTTTGCCCCCAGGTAAGCTGCTCATGCTCATTGCCACAGCCCAAAGCAAGCAGCAGTGAACCTGCTTGCCGAACTCTTGGTCTGAAGCTTTTCAGGTCAGCCAGAGCTCCAGGGGAGGAGAAGCACTTGTCTCTCTAACACCCAGCTCAAGAAGTGCACTGGCTCTGGGTTCAGCTCTGCTCACAAGCTCTGGCCAGGAGGGCTCTGGCAGTGCTCTCTCCCCAGAGGCAAACCAGCACAAGGTCTTCTGCCAGCACCAGCTGTCTCCTGTGTGCAGGAGTTCCCAATAGGTGCAGGGACAAACTACAATCCCCGGTGTAACTGCAAGTCCCATTTGAAGGAATAAACCCATGACAGCTTCGCCAAAGGACACCACAGCTTTTGGGTTGTCTCTGCTGGTGTTTGAACTGAAACATCACTAAGTCGCCCACGTTCTCCCTTCCTGTGGCTGATTTCTTTCTCTCAGGGTGTACAACTGCATCTGAGCTTTGCCACCAAAGCAAACAGACTTGAGCCTACTCCTGTGCACTCTAGGTTCCTTCTTCCCAGGGATGCTGCCCATCACAGTAGTGGCAAAAGCAGAAGCACCACAGACACTGAGCACTCAGTCACAGGTCTGGATGGAGGGAAACATCAGTGAGACAGGATGAGGGGAAATGGGTTTAAACTGGAAGAGGGGAGATTTAAACTAGATGTTAGGAGGAAGTTCTTTCCAGTGAGGGTGCTGAGATACTGGCACAGGTTGCTCAGGGAGGTTGCGGCTGCTCCCTCCCTGGAAGTGTTCAAGGCCAGGTTGGATGAGGCCTTGAGCTTTGCCTAGGTGGCAGGCTGGAAACCAGCACCCTGTCTGTGACTGCTCTTCTGTCACTGTACACAGAGCACTTCCAGGCAGGAGGAAAACTCTGGCTGTCCCCTGGGTGATGCTGGCAGCACCCTGCCACTCTGCCTCAGCTTAGGGACCTGGGCAGCACGTCCATTTTCCAACTCTATGGCGGTACTCTCAGGCTTTCAGTATGCAACAGCAGACCAACCAAAGGAAGGGTTATGAGCACCTTACCTGGCAGTTACCCATCTGGCAACCTGGCAGTCATGGTTGTGCGGCACGAAGCCCAGCTGGTTTGCATCGTGCAGGAGGACAAGCCCAGCAAGGCTAAGATACAAGCAGCATTTCAGTCGTGGGGCAGAAGCACCTGTTACCACCCAAGTGGCACTGTCTGGTAGGTTCCTGCTGGCCACAGCAGCTCCGTTCTCCACCACATAAGTTTCAAAGGCCACGAAGACTACCTGTAACTGCATTCAAACACTGAAAGATAAGCACACCAGTATAGGCTGAGATGTGATCTGTTGGAGAGAAGTCCTATGGAGAGGGACCTGGGACTCCTGGTGGATAACGTCCATGGCACAGCAATGTGCCCTTGTAGCCAAGAAGGGATCCTGAGGTGTATTAAGAAGAGCATGTCCAGCAGATCAAGGGAGGTTCTCCTCCCCCTCTACTCTGCCCTGGTGAGACTCCATCTTGAGTACTGCCTTCAGTTTTGGGCTCCCCAGTTTGACACAGACAGGGATCTGCTGGAGAGGGTCCAGTGGAGGGCTATGAGAATGAGAAGGGGACTGGAGCACTTCCTGATGAGGAGAGGCTGAGGGACCTGGGGCTGCTTAGTCTGGAGAAGACTGAGAGGGGATCTAATAAAGCGTTGCTGTGCGACCTGAGCTAGATTGGATGGTCCTGCTCTTGCAGGGGGGTTGGACTCGATGATCTCTTTGGGTCCCCCTCCAACCCCTGACATCCTGTGAGCCTGTGATCCAGCCCATGGCACTCACTCTGGGTGCCTCTCAGAAGAGTGAGGCTGCCCCAGCTGTGTCCTGAGGTGGGAACTAGATGCCAAAACGACCCATGCCTGTGTCACATCCCCCAGGGACTTCAGCCATGGGAGCTGCAGGTTGCAGAACTCTGATTTTCCTTCCTTTCAGGATAAACATGGATCTTCAGGGAGGGCAGTATTTCAACCAAACAGGCAGCAGGGTGAGAAGGTGGAGGTGGCCCAACAGCATCATGTCGGCAGAGCCCCAGGCCCCACTGAGCCCCATCTTCATCTCCCTGAACCAGCACGTTGGGGTCAGGATCCTGGGGCAGGACAAGATCATCATTTCCTTCCTTGCCATGGGGCGACAAGCAAAATTCAACGTGGGAACCAAAGTGCAGGTATTGCTTAAGCATGGGCAGCTGCACGCACAGCAGGCATGGGGCACCTAGGGAAGCTCCCATCCACGAGGAAACATCCTGCAGCGCCCCATTGGTCCTGCCCTGCAGAACAGCCAACGGGGCAGCTGCACCCATGCTGTTACTCACATACAGGGACTCACCAGCCCTGACTCCCTCCAAGGGACTTGTGGAGGGCAGAAAGCACTCCCAGACAGGTTTCTAGTGTCCCTGGCTGTGTCCCCAGGGTCACCCTAGCTCTGCCACAGATAGGAGAGCTATGATCCACGTGGGCAGGGAGAGTGGCAGCTCCCTTCCTCTACAAGCTCCTGCCACAGAGGCAGGTTTGTGCACTGGGTAGACACCAAAGTTCTGTCCCACACTGCTGTGCCTCTGCTGACACCATCCCCCTCTGCCCCCCAGGTCAGCAGCAGCATCCAGCTGCCTCCTCCCATCCAGCTGAGTGAAGGGGAGCTCCTGCTGCTTGCCTTCAGGGTGAGGATCCTGCAGCTCCTGGACAGGTTGCGTGGATGCCTGACCTTTCCTTCTACCAATCATTGGGACAAGATCAAGCCCCCAGTGTTCCTGACCACACAGGCCTGGAAGATCTTAGAGCTCTGCACATCTGTGGGCGTGAGCACTGAGCTGCGCAGCTCGGTGCAGGCGATAGTAAACGCGGAGGACTGAGCAGCACCACAGTCCCTGCAGCCTTGAGGCTCCTGTGTTCTGTGCCTGTGATGAGCAATACCTTTCTAACAACTGGCACGGAGTCTTCTCTGCCTAGCTGGGCAGGTAGAGCCCTGCTTACCTGAAACACATCTTGCACCAGCTCCTAGATACTTCTTACATCAGTCCCTAGCCCTTAGGGAGGGGTGGAGACAACTCATGCACCCTGTGGCCACCACTTCTCCTCACAGCTCTGCAAATCTTCTCACCCCATTTACTGTCCCAACACAGACAATCTTATTCCCCACCTAGGGACAGCACTGGAGAGGAAGGGTCCAGTAAGTCCTTGATCTGCTTTTACAAGGGGTGGGTGTGAGACCCTGTAGCTTGGAGCAAGGACAGAAAAGTGTTGGAGGCAGGTGCTGCTGCAACCAAGCCTCCCACCCTCCTTGGAGCACACCACAGCCAGGAGGGATAGTGGGGAGGAACTAAGGACAGGCTGCAGCCCATTGCTCACACTGACTTGGGAAGACACCCAGGAAAATCCTCAGCCTCAGGACAGAGCAGTGTCTGAGACCTGGCTTTAACCCCTGGGCTGCACAGCAGCACCTGAGCTCCTGTCACAGAGAAGCTCTGGCAGGCACACAGAGAGACAAAGCCCAGCGTGGTCCCCCAGGCACCTGCAGACCGGCAGGGGCCTAAATAAGACAAACACCAGACTGATGACTTTGGAAATTAGGCTTTTTATGCACTTTTTTCAATTGCGGTTCTAAGAATATCTGTCAGTGACTTGAACAAGGGACTTCACACAGGAAATGAGACCTCTTTATTTCAACTGACTTCCTTGGTTCCTGTTGAGGGCAGCGGGAAGGCCCAGCCTCTCACTGGAATGGTCACAGAACAGCCTCTGGAGCTGGCCAGCACAACTGAAAAGAGCAGCTGGTCTTTACTTTGACCCAAGTCACAGAACGCTGCCACTACTCTGCACACAATTTCCTCTAATTTAGCACAGAACCCATTGCTTGACTCTCCCATATAATCTGAAAATATATAAACAGAGCTGGCTTTAGCCATGTTAGAGATTATTTGATAGACAGCTGTCAATTACTTAACAGTTGAGGACAACATCAGACACTCCTATAACTCCATTTGAAAACTACAAAAAGAACATAAATTCATATAAAATACAACAGATTAGACAAACTTTTTTTTTTTTCTCTTTTTGCTTTTTTTTGTTTTCCAAGGGGAAGGGAAAAAAAAAAAATTCTGGTTATGAACTGAATCTGCTGTGGTGTGGAAGATGAATACAAAATAAGTTACCATGAGCAATGCCTGCCTCGCTGAGCGCAGGCGGGTGGCCTCTTACAAACCCTCTGCGGGATTATTGCACTCCGGGGCGGGGCGGGGCGGCGCGGGGCGGCCCAGCGCTGAGGGCGCCTCTCCATCAAGCCTCCTTCGCCGGCAGGCACGACATGGCTGCAGGAGAAGCATCCAGCCTGCACCAACAGCGAGCTGTCTTCAGTGCAGGCCTTCATGGGCCTGAGCCACGCAGCCTCAGCGGACCACCACTCGATGCCTGCAGGCAGACACACAACTGTCAGGGTTGGATGGGACCTCAAGGTGCATAGAAGCACAGAAAGGGCTGGGCCGGAAGGGTCCTCCAAAGGGCATCCAGTCCAACGCCCTCTGCAGTCAGCAGGGATATCCTCCAATAGATCAGGGTCCCAGAGTCCTGTCCAGCCTCACGCTGAGTATTTCCAGAGATGGGGCCTCAACCATCTCCCTGGGAAACTTGTTGCAGTATTCCACCACCTTCATGGTGCAGAACTCATTGCTCACATCCAATCTAAATCTGCTCTGCTCTACTTTGAGGCCATTGTCCTCATCCTGTCATAGAATGGTTCAGGCTGGAAAGGACCTCAGAGATCATTCAGTTCCAACCCCCTGTCATAGGCAGGGACACCTCCGACTAGAACAGTCCCTGCAAGCCTTTGCAAAAAGTCTCTGCATCCTTGTAGCCCCCTTCAGGTACAGGAAGGCTGTTATTAGGTCTCCCTGAAGCCTTCTCTTCTCCAGACTGAATAACCCCAGCTCCCACAGCCTGTCATTGTAGCAGAAGTACTCCAATGCCCTAATCATTTCTGTGTCCCTCCTCTGGTGTTGCACCACCAGGTCCAAGTCCTTCCTATAGAACAGAGTTTGAAAGAGCTGAGGAGACATCTAGCTCCAACCCCCCAACCATGGGCAGGGATACCTTCTGCTAGATCTGGTTGCCCAGAGCCTCATCCAGCCTGGCCTTAAAAACATAGAATCATAGAATGGTTTAGGTTGGAAGGGACCTCAAAGATCATCCAGTTTCAACTCCCTGCCACAGGCAGGGACACCTCCCACTAGAACAGGTTGCTCAAGACCTGATTCAACCCGGCCTTGAACACCTCTAGGGAAGGAGCATCCACAACCTCCATGGGGAACCTGTGCCAGTGTCTCACCACCCTCACTGCAAACAACTTCCTCCTAACATCCAGCTTAAATCTCCCCTCTGCCAGTTTAAACCCATTCGTCCTCATCATGTCATTACAAGACCTTGTCAGTAGTCCCTCCACAGCACTCCCATAGGCCCTTTCAGATACTGAAAGGTCACTTCAAGCTCTCCTCAAAGCCTTCTCTTCTCCAGGCTGCAGAGCCCCGACTCCTGTAGCCTGTCCTCATAGCAGAGCTGCTCCAGCCCTCTGATCATCTTTATGACCCTCTATTCCAGTTTCTCACCACCTTCATGTCAGAAGAACTCCCTAGCATCTAATGTAAATCTCCCCTCCTCTAGCTTGAATCCATTCCCCCCAGTCCTATCACTACCCAACACTCTAAAAAGTCCCTCCCCAGCTTTCTTATAGCCCACTTCAGATACTGGAAGGCCACAATAAGGACTTTTCAGAGCCTCACAGGTATGGGGGGAAACAGCTGCACAGGGGCTGCTGCTGCTGCTTCTCTAGACTCCTGCCCTGCTGAGTACAGTCCTGCGTGTCTTGGCGTGCTCTGGAGCATCAAAGGGACAGGCAGCTGCTTTGCAACAAGGAACACTGCTCCAGAGCCCCCAGATCATATGGTGAGAAGCAGCTGAGGGAAGTCTCTCAGCCTGGAGAGACCTTCTGGCTCTACAACACCCTGAAAGGAGCTTGGAGCCAGATGAAGGTCAGCCTTGTCTCCAAGTGATAGGATGAGAGGAAATAGCCTCAGGTTTCACCAGGAGAGGTTTAGGTTGGACAATAAAAGAAATTTCTTCACTGAACCATTAGAACAGGCTCCCCAGGGTAGTGATTTAAGCCCCATCCCTGGAGGTGTTTAAGAGGCAGAGATGTGGTGCTGAAGGTTTAGTACCAGCCTTGGGCAAGTTAGAGAACAGTTAGAATCCATGATCGTAAAAGGTTTTTTTTCCAACCCAAACAACTGTATGAAATCCACACACATGGGGTGCTGGGTTTCTGCAAACCTGTCTGAACAGGGCAGTTAACGCCAAACTTAAATACTAAATAATATTGTCATAAATACTAAATAATATTGTCAGCATGGATGTGAGCACTCCGAACCCAAATCATGTTCTACTTGCCCAGGCCATGCAGTTCCACCGGGTTACAAGAGAACCCCTCTGTATACAGACTATTTCAAGGCATGGAATGCAGTGGGTCTTTTCATCTCTCATCTCTGTGTGCTCACTCGGGGCCCTTTGCATCCAGTAATATCATCTTCTGCCCCAAGGAATGCCAGCTTCCAGTTCTGAACCAGGCAGGCCTCAAACCACAACCTCCCACCAGTAAAATCACAGAACTGCAGACTAGATTGGGTCGGAAAGGACCTTAAAAGCTATCTAGTTCCAGCCCCCCTGCCATGGGCAGGAACAACGTCCACTAGACCAGGCTGCTGAAGATCCTTACTTTGAATGTTGTCAGGCCTGGAGCCTCCAGGACTTCTCTGGGCACTCTAACAAATCATTTACTTAGTGTCACTGAAGCAGATTCTCCAAGAAAATCCTTTTACGTGGGCAAATGCACAAGTACGAAATTCCATCTACAACACATTGTCCTTCATGCCTGAGCCAACAACCTGGTGACTGGAAGAGGACTTACAAGAAGTTTTGGTGCTGCCAGACGGGGCTATGATCGATGGTGAGGCATTGACTCCATGTGCACGTTGAGCTTCATTTCGTTATCGAGGATTTGTACAAGCTGCTGCATGGAAGGGAGGTGGCCAGACTCCAGCTTAGACCACACTGGAACATCTGCCAGAGAACACATGGAAATGAGAAAAGCTCCATTACACTGATGGCCAGAAAACACACAAAGCTGGTTTAAACATAAGGGTTTAACAGATCAAGGAGCTATGCAAGTTGGTGCTGGTTTATACCAAGGACAATGTCTGCGTCAACAATGCTCCAAACCTCCAGGTACACTAAAAATCAACCCAAACTGGAGAAAGGTCTCATGCTTCCTTGCGTTCACGAGTTATGTTACACAGACCTAGAGTGTCACCATGTCCATTGGCAGAACATCTGAAAACACATCAGTGAGTGGCAGAAGAGCACACCAAGGTGCTAAACCATTGCTGAACCTCTAACACTCATGAGTCTCCTCAGCCTTCATCTTGCTCTGCCCAGCACCTAAGGTTGAGCCTCAGAAGTTCTGTGTGTCAAGATCAGGCACAGAAGGTTCCACTCCATGTGCCTGCAGCCATAGTCCGTCCCTGCCCCCAAAAAAGGCAAAGGGCAGCACAGCCCACAAACACTTTAGGGGGAACGCAGCATTCACTGCTGATGATAACAAAGATTCCCTCAGATTTCCCTCATTGCTACAGCACTGTATGGACCCACAATTTCAAATATAGTGGTGGTCACCTACAGAAAACAATGGCCAGTCTGGAGCCACCTTGTCCCCAAACACAACCCAAAGCTCACAGGGGCTCAGACAAAACTGGGCGCCCCCAGAAAACCTCTGCTGCCAGTGATCCAGTGCATGGAGTTTGACTGATTTGATGCAGGCCACTCTTTGAAAGGTTCTGCAGTACATGACCTAGAGATTACTACACTGAAACACACCTTGTCCAACTGCAATCACAGAGATTACACAGCTCACAGCAAGACTATGGACTTGTACCCAGAGCTTGAGAACTACTCTGCTCCATCAAGCTAAGCTTATCTTTGAAACTCTAATATTATTTGAAAGCAGTAGCTCCACAGGCTCTGAACCTGGGAAATCAGCATCGCTGTTCACTGGTACTGGAAGAATGGGGACAGCAATAGACTCACTGTATTCCAAGGCTAAACCACACCACTAAGCAGGATAGGGAAAGCACCTAATTATCTGCAGAGTAGCTTCCCTGGGTGATCGTATCTCACCTAATGCACATCACAAGCAAAGCAAGCACACAGCAGAGCTATTCCAGGTGACTAAGCATTCCTCTACCACACACTCCTCTACTACACCACACAGCTATTCTAAAACACAGGGAGCTGACAGCTCTATAAACTGCTATGATTTCATTAGTTATTAGAAGAGGTCACAACTGAAGCTTCAGGACAGGCAGAGAGCAGTTGTCACGGACCATCTCACTCTGGAACACACCAGATCCCATCCCTCCAGCCTGGCACAGCAGCTCTCCCACCTCAGCTGCACACCCCCCAAGGCATGCAGTGCCCAGCTCACCATTCAGAGTGATTTCGAAGGCGCCCGTGGACATGCACTGGTTCTCAATCATGTTGCTCAGGAAGAAGACCATCATGCAAGCATACACCTGGGATAGAACAGAGAACCCTCTTCAGCCAGCTCAGTCACTGCTGATTTTATTCACTCTGATTCACTGGAAGTGTACAGGTGCCTTTGAATTCCCCTTTGCTGTTTATCAGGCAGCCCTCCAATTGCAGACACCCTCCTATTCTGAAGAGGACTGTGCACATCATCTTCCCAAGGCAGGTATCAAACCACCGAACACATCATCCTGACTCACAACACCACAAAACACACCATTAGAGAAGAATTAACCCCAGCTCAACCCAGTTCTAACCTACTACAAAGCTACATCTGGCTTCTTTCCTTCCCAAAGCAGTGCTACCTGAACAGCTCAGCTGCATGCAGACAGGGCTACAATGGCATGTGGAGGACAAGGAACACTGCCTACTGCCTGTCACTACCAGAGCAACACCTCAAAGACAGATGCAAATAGCAAGGCAAGTCAAACTGGCCTTGCTCACAACAGCTGTCAGCCCTCTAGCATTTCTTCAGGCCAATCATGTGGAATGTTCTGTGTTTTGGTGTCTCAGGATGAAATGGTGCAGCCTCCAGCCATGCAGAGGCAGCATCACCTCCATTACCAGCACCTTCACACTTCCCTTTTCAGGCACAGGTCTAAAGTCAGAGAGGTCATTTACTGGATACCTGACAGTTCAGCATGGTTATGTACCCCATCACAGGCCACAGACAGCCTGGCTCAGATCCATTAGGGCCATGTCATTTAAGAGGATCTATAACAGCTTCCATGTGTGCAAATTGAGCACTGACAGAGAGTCACTGCACTGAGCTCAATTTGAGGCTCTGTGCACCCCTAAGGGGTTAACAAACTTAACAAACTGCTTTTGCTGAGTGTAATAACTCTGAAATAAGGCTACTGTAAGCCAGAGTACAACAGCATCATCTGTCAGCAACCCCAGCACTGACTCATGGGGCTACTCCTCCCACAAGGCACAGGCTGTCACGCTCTGCAAAACACCCACAAAATTTCAGCTTCATTTTTCTAACCCCCACCTAACTGCAGGCCTCCTTTAGGAAAACTCTGCTGAAAGCAACAACTGCATACAGCTATAAGACATCAGAAAAGGGCAGCTGTAATTCTACAACAAACAATACCCCTGGAAACTCTACTCTCAAGCCCTAAGCAATAAAAATCTTCTTTTCTCATCTTTGTCAGCGACATTAACCTTGGCTGCACCTCTGCAGCATCATCAGCCCGGAAAGGAATGCTGAGAGCCAGATCTGGGTCTGCCAAATCATGAAGCGCTGATGTTAATAATAATTACACTGCTGTGAAATTCTCAACATGGTCAGTTACAGAAGCCCAAAGGTTCTGCCGAGGCTGCAGCCTGTGGACCTAAGAATGGTGAGATACCCCTAGAGCCCTCTGATGAAGTCATTCCAAAGCTGCTTTTTCAAAAGGAAAGAACAAAGAAAGCTGTTTACCTTATTTTCTTGGCCCCACTGCCAGATGCTTGGAGCTTGCATGCCAAAGAAAGCAAACGGGTCCTTGCCGACGATGATGAAGCCTATTAATACTAGTTTGAAGACAGACAGGAAGGATGCTATGTGCCTGTCAAGGGACAACACAGGCGGCTCAGAAGTTTAGAAGGCTCAGCTACTGCTTCACCACAACATAGCTGTAATTCACAGAGTCATACAATTGTTCTGGTTGGAAAAGGCCTCTTAAGATGGAGTCCAACCAGCAGCCTCATTAGAAGAGCTTTGTCATTGTACAATCAGGTGTTTCAGAGGAAATACAAAAACTTATTTCAAGTAAGTTTACTGTAGAAAAGAAAAAAACAAACCCAAGAAAGCAGTGCAGGCTAACAGGAGTGGGCAGCCTCGGGAGGACACTGCTCACAAATTTATTTCTTTTCCCTAAACAGACTTCAGACATTTAATTTCAGGCTCTATGTGTATAAACTGGATCATGCATACAGTTCCTTCAAGAAGTTGCTCTGTATTATAGACAGGCAGAAGCACTACTGCCTCATAAAGCATGCTCCCAGTAGAGAGAAAACCTTATGGCTTTCTGCAAGAATCAACCTACAGCCAAAGAGCAAATTCACACTGAGATAATTCCATCCCGCTGCATTCTTACCACTGCAGTTATTACAGTAATTAGGTCAAGAAGTGGTTCAGAAGCCATCACAGTAACTGCAGCATCACTCTCCAGCATGTACACAATGGTATAAGTAACAGAAATCACACTCTTTTTTCTTTGTCTTTTCCAAACTTTCCCTGTGCTCTCCCTCAGACTGCAGCTAAGGATATCCTGGTAGTCTCTCCAGTGAAAGAAGTCAGGAGAAGCATTTCCTGTGGCTCAGACAAACTCTGTCCTCCTCTGCTGCCCAATCCTATTACAGGAATTTGTCACTGAGTTTGCAAGTCTGAGCCACGAATGTAAATTTGTGTCCAGATACAGTATGAAGATGGAAAAATTCACAGAAGAAAAATTAATGGTATCAATTACTGTAAACTAGAACACAATAGGGCTACAAGGATGATTAGTGGACTGAAGCACTGCCTAATAAGGAGAGGCTCAGGGACCTGGGGCTGCTTAGTCTGGAGAAGGCTGAGAGGGGATTTAATCAATGTTTATAAATCTCTGAGGGCTGGGGATCAGGAGTAGGGGGGACAGGCTCTGCTGACTTGCTCCCTGGGATAGGCCAAGGAGCAATGGATGGAAGCTGCAGCACAGGAGGTTACAGCTCAACACAAAGGGGAACTTCTTGACTGGAAAGGTCCCACAGAACTGGCACAGGCTGCCCAGAGAGGCTGTAGAGTCTCCTTCTCTGGAGCCTTTCAAGGCCCATCTGGATGCGTTGCTGTGTGACCTGAGCTAGATTGGATGGTCCTGCTCTGGCAGGGGGACTGGACTCAATGATCTCTTTGGATCCCTTTGAGCCCCTGACATCCTGTGAGCCTGTGAACAGGCCTTATCACACAGGCCTTATCACATTCAGATGGCAACGTTCATGTGGAAAACTAAGGTGGCTGTCTTGGAGAAGTTAATTGAGCTTGTATGGAACCATAATGGGGAAAAAAAAAACTTAAAATTTCCACTGTCAAAGTTACAAAGTGTAAACACACAGATTCACCACCCACAGTGCTGGCCTTACATACTGGCACACAGCCAACAGGCACTGTCAGCCATTTGCTTACCTATAGATAGGTTGAGGAAGGTAGTTCTCCCCTTCGATCCGGATGTCTGGGTACCGCTGGCTGATGACCCGCATGTACTCCTCAAACACCCGCCTGTAGCCTCAGGAGACACTGAAACAAACAGGGTGGTGACAGAGCTGCAGTGATGCACCCCGATGCCACCACCGAGATGCAACACCACTACTACCTGCACCACTTTGCTCAAAATACCACTGCCATTCTTCACGCCAAAGAACAAAACTGACTAGTTATGCACCAAGCCCCCAGCAGCTGGTGAGGCACTTGCAGCTGCACCAACTGGGCTGCACATGTAAGCACAGACATCACGGTCTGGAGCAAATAATTACTTGTTTACCCCCTAGAAAGCTGTTAGGTCTGAAAGTCATAGAGAATCACACAGAACTGTCAAAGTTGGATAGGACCTCAAAGATCATCCAGCGGGCAGGGACACCTCACACTAGACCAGGTTGCTCAGAGCCCCATCCATCCTGGCCTTAAAAACTTCCAGGGATGGCAGCCTAAGTGTCACTCTGCTTTGTGTCCAAACTAAGAAGTTCCGCACAACGCGAAGGGCCACGAAGATGCTCTCAGAGGGCTGCAGCAGCTCTGCTGTGACAGGCTATGAGAGTTGGGACTCAGCAGCATGGAGAAAGCTTCAAGTAGACCTTATAGTGGCCTTCTAATATCTGAAAGGGGCCTACAGCAAGGCTGGGGAGGGACTACTGACAAGGTCTTGTAATGACAGGAGGAGGAGGAACGGATTTAAAGTGGCAGAAGGGAGATTGAAACTGGATGTTAGGAAGAAGTTCTTTACAGTGATGGTGGTGAGACACTGGCACAGGTTGCCCAGGGAGGTTGTGGCTGCTCCCTCCCTGGAGGTGTTGAAGGTCAGGCTGGATGAGGCCTTGAGCAACCTGTTCTAGTGGGAGGTGTCCCTGCCTATGGCACAGGGGGGTTGGAACTGGGTGAGCTCTGAGGTCACTTCCAACCTAAAACATTCTATGATTCTGGTTCTAACATCGGTTTAAGCCCTTACAGCCCCATCTAGCCTGGCCTTAAAAGCTTCCAGGGACGGCAGCCTAAGTGTGAAAGGTTCCGCCCAAGACCGGTTTAACTCCTCAGTTAAGTTAGCTCCTCCTAGGGCTCCCCAGGGTCACTGTTCAGTTGCTTCTCTACGAGGATGAGTAGATTATCCGCATGAGTTAAACATTACATTGCTGCACTTCGGCTCACGGCTGCACCACAACAACCGGAATAGAAACTACCCGCTGAGCTCGCTTTCGCGGCACTTCACAGATGCCCAGCACACAACCTGAGTCAGGCTCTGCCCCGGGGGCCGCCGCGACTGCCTCCGGTGTCCCCGGAGCAGCAGCGGGCGAGGGCCGGCCCCTCTCTCCTCCCGGCACCGCGCAAACACGGCTCGTTTCCGCGACTCGGCTCTATGTGTTGCAGTTAGTGCCTCATCCCCTCCTGCTCTCGTAGATTTTGCTCTGAGCAACTGACACCATCCCTAAGCCTGAGAATGACGCCACGGGGTCCGATCTCTCTGACTGCCACCAGCGGTCACTAACCTCCCCGCCCCAAGCAGTCTCTGCTCAAACACCAACTCCTCCTAAACGCGACCCTGTCACCCACACGCCGCATCTCGCACCAAGCTGGCCTGAACAGAGCGACTTTTCGGCGGCTCGCCATGTTTTCAGTCCTTTCCGCAACACCGCACATCCCCACATCCCACCCCGGCCCCGCGGCCTAAGGATGCTGCTCCCGCC
>VWZI01006789.1:304270-323586 GCA_013396835.1 Psilopogon haemacephalus
GCCCCCGGCCGCCGCGCCAAGGTCACGCGAGCGCCGCCCCGCGCCGCGCACGCGCCAGGCGCACGTGACACGCGTCAGGCGTAGGCCCCGCCCCGCGCCGCCAGCCGCCCCGGGGCTCGAGCTGCCTGGGGCTCACCGCGCGCCTGCCTTAAACCCCGAACCGGGGACCGGCCGCGGGCAGGCTGGCGCCTCGCGACAGCCATCCCCACCTCCGCCCACCCTGGTGGGAGGGATGGCTTCAGCGGGCACGAAGAACGGGCAACAACGAAAAATCAGAGCGAAACGCTGGCCAGGGTCACCACGGCAGCTGCAGCAGCTGTACTTCCTTCTGCCTTCGCTCAGAATTATTTATGACTCTGCCCTCGCAACAGAATAACAACTACTTTTTACTATTAAATGCTCTTTTATTTTTATCTACATCCTGTTATTGCATAAAGATCACATCCTTATTTAAATATAATAACTATGAAACAGGTAAACTCATCACCTCCTTCCTCACACAAGGAAAAGATCAAGCAACAGGCATCTCCTGTTTCTGGGCAGCATGCTCTGCGAACACGCACACTGCTCTCAACAGTAGCCCAGGCACTCATTTCTTGTTTGCATGGGCACTAGTCTTCAGGAAAGCTTTTTTAAGAGGCAGGGGCGCAGCAAATCTGTGGACTTCTGCAGCCTCAGTCACCTGCTGAAACGTATTATTATGTTTAAGTTAATACAAAGTGGATTTTTCGTGAGCTTGTGTTGGCATTGGATTTCTATGAAGTTTTAAAGACCCAGTTCTAGGTCTTCCAGTTCCTGGAGGAGAGCAGTTTCTTTCTGAATTTTCTCCAGCTAAAAGAAGAAAGCAGAAGATGTCACAAATGTAGCCTATTATAAATGAAACTTGAATAAATTGCATAGGTATTAACATTACCTGATTCTTCTCCAGCTGTTTGCCAGCAGCTGCCTGTTCTTTCAGCTGCTCAATAGCCTTTAGTTTCTGCAAAAGCAAACAAAAAACCACACACTAATACAAAAATATTAGTGAACCAACAAACCCAAACCAGTCTTAGAAGTGCCTGCATTTAAAATTGCCTGAGTTAAGGTCTCAGTATGGAAAGTTCATTTCATTTCAGCATCTCCAGAAGGTCAGTCCAGAAATTCCCACCAAAAACAGACATTTACTTCAAGAACAGAAGCATGCCTTGCTCTCTGAAACAGAGTAGGCACCACCTCACTGAAGGGCTAGAACCAACTCAGAATTACTCCCCTACTCTCTATCCCTCCTCACCACACACTTTCCTCAGAAAGCCTAGGATATTAATCCAGAGACCATGAGAAGCAGAAGGTGGCCAAGAGAAAAAAGCTCTGATGGGTTTATGAAGAAAGAGGAAGGATTCCCTAGTCTGAACCAAACAACTTCCATTCTGAAATTACTCAATCCAAGAATTTCCAAGACTGGCAATGAACATCACACTAGCACAGAATCACAGAATAAACAAGGCTGGAAAAGACCTCTAAGATCATTGAGTCCAACATATCACCTAACCCTTCTAATTAACTAAACCATGGCATTAAGTGCCTCATCCAGCCTCCTCTTAAACACCTCCTACCAGTCAGAGGTTAGGGAATACATGAAGCTGCACTCTGCATGATCCTTCTAAGGTCCAAGATGCAACAGGCGGGCAGACCACATGGCTCCTTTGTAAGAACAAACTCCTCTGAGCTGTACTCTCACACCTCAGCTGTGGATGCAGATGTACCAGCGATCACAACCAGACTGCATTACCCTCCTGTGTGCCTGACAGTGGTTTCTACCCTGCCTAGACACTACGGTGAGACCTTCAGAAGTCCTGACAAGTGATGATAGAATCACAGAATGGTTTAGGTTGGAAGGGACCTCAAAGCTCAGCCAGTTCCAACCCCCCACCATAGGCAGGGACACCTCCCACTAGAACAGGTCACTCAAGGCCTCATCCAACCTGGCCTTCAACACCTCCAGGGAGGGAGCAGCCACAACCTCCCTGGGCAACCTGTTCCAGTGTCTCACCACCCTCATTGAAAGAACTTCCTCCTAACATGTTTTGGGTTGGAAAAGATAACTCCTGCTGTTTCATCAGATGAGACAGCAGAGGAAGCTGGCTTACAAATTGAGGGAGCTGCCATCTCAGAAAGTGCTCAAGTCATCTTGCAAGCAGAACAGACCTCACATACCATCTCTCAGATAAACCTGCTGTTAGTAAATAACCCCCCCTCACCTTTTTTAAATTCTTTATCTTCTTGTCAACCTCAGGATCTCCAGAGGTGACAGCAGGCACAGTGCTCCGTGGTGTGCTCTGAGGTGCTGAGGGCTGTGTGGCTTCCTGGTTTGCATCAGCTCTGGCCTCCTGTAGGCAAATAAAGACCCTACCTAGAAAATATCTTTGATTGCAAAGGGACTGAAAATTTTCTTTCCTCGTTCTAAGGGATCCATTATAACATTCCTTCTCTCAGTGGTGTACTCCCAAAATGTAAGCGACAAGCTGCAAGGTGCTTTCCACAAATACAGGAGTCTCTGAAACAACTCACAAGGACCCTTCTTGTTTCATTTCTACTTCCTCAAGACACCAGCCCCACACAGCACAGGGAAACATCACTAAGGATGGCACAACAAAATCAGATGCAAGTATTTTATAAAGCAGACTGGTGGGTTATTGTCTCTGAAGTAAAAACAAAGGGTTCAAAACTAGTATAAGACATTAACCCCCCCTTATTTAAAGAAGTTCCTGCTCCACGAGCTTGCAGAACGTAGAAGGCTAATGGCAGAAAGTGATTTTTACCTACCTAGCCAAAGAACAAGCAAAGAGGTGACACAGACCAGTCTTTGGCTTGCTCTGGTAACATGCTTCAAGCCCCAACCTGCTGCTGGGGATACACACACATCCAAGCTGCGAGGCTGTTACCTCTCACCTAACACTGAAATATCTGTGCAGATTATCTAAATGGGAAGTGTCAGAATTACTGGGCCTTAATACTGATGTCAGCTAACAGTCAGCAAATCATCAAAACTGCTGTTTTTAAGTCATCCTTTTGTATCTGCTTTAGTCCAAGTAAAACATGTGCAAGAAGTGTGCAGTGCTCTGAACTGCTGGTCACTGCTTTGAGACTGATCAGCTGCATCTGTGGACACTAAGCCTGGCAGTGCTGATTCTGCAGTACCTGTTTAGCAGCTTTCTTGGCTTCATGTTTCCTCTGATTCTTGAGAGCTGTTTTAGAGAGAGGTTTATCGCTGCTTCCCAACTGAGGTTTCATGTTCTGAGGTGGCTCATCCTCATGCTGTGGGAGATGCAAAATTAACAGTTAGGAAACTCCTATTCCAGGTTGACAAGTGTGTTGGCACAAAAAAAAACCAAAAACCAAACCAAAAACCTCCCATGCCAAACAGTGAGCCCCTAAACCTACTTAAAACAACAGAAAGATGAACTATAAATAAAGGAAGAGTTAGGAAAAACAAAGAAAAGGGGGTGATGGAGGGAAATACTGTGCCCTTTCTCTTCTGAGTAGCAGAGGACAGTGTGAACAGGGTTTCACACTCACACATTCTCAAATTTGGGTGGGACTCTCCTGTATGGGCTAAAAACTTCAGAGATTTTCTATCTCTGAGAGAAAATAAAACTGAAAAGGAGTAAACCAGCACAAAATGACAGGAGATTAGCACTGTGCTTTTGTTAACAACTTTTAAACTTAAAACTCCTAGTGATAGGAAATTTTTTAAAATGGATTGGTGGGAGGAGAGATTGAGAGGGGCTTGGGAGGGTGTGCACATGTAAAGCAGGGACTGCTTTACCTTTTGGTTTAAAGTAACTCTTAATGGAGGAGCTGGATTGTTTTGATGTACATGGCAAGACTTCTCACTCACATAAATAAACTGAAATCTTTTATTTAATGCATCTTTTCTCTGCTACCTGTTCGGTTGTGACATCAGACCCTAACAGGACTAAGAGATTCATAATGACACAGCAGCAGCTTTCCCTTCAAAAGCAGAAGGTTCAAACTCAAACTCTCTAAGATTTACACATTAAGGGTGCAATTGTTAAGTGTAATTAGCTGCTACTCAGCCTACTTTACAAACCTGCACAAAAATCCTAATTAGACAAGTAGGTCACTGCTCAAACTGCAGCTCACTTGCTAGCAACCAAACCACCTCCTGGCAAGGAAATTTATGTAAGAAAAGGAAAGGGGAAAGAAGAGGAAAAGCAAGGGAAAGAAAACCACAGGAAAGACAAGGGAAAACAAAAATGACAGGAAAGCGAAAAGAAAAAAAAAAACAAAAACACACCTGAAAGGAGAAAAAAGTCACAGGAAAGGAAAAAAAAAAAACCAAAACAAAACAGGAAAGAGGGGGAAAAAAACACCCCAGGAAAGAGAAAGGGGGGGTGGGGAAACCCAGGAAAGAGAAAGTGGGGGAAAAAAAAACAGGAAAGAGAAAGGATGGGGGGGAAACCCAGGAAAGAGAAAGGGGAAAGGGAAAAAGAAAATAAATAAAAAATGAATAAATTAAAATTATTTTTTTTAAAAAGAAAAGCTGTTGGCAGCCAGTTTTGTCTTGATGTCAAGCTGGGTTTAGACTGCTAACTTCTGCCACCCATAGCAGAGGTTACTGTCTGGAGTATCCAATCGTAGTACAAACCAGACATGCAGGTTTCCGTTCCTTGAACGCTGTAGGGAGCACCTCAAAGGTTAGCAAATGAGTGTAAAAAGAGCGAGGGTAATGACAGGGGTTTAGCAAACAGCAAGTAAAGGGTCAGAGAGGATTCTCAGGGCAAGGTCTCTAAGCACCCCACAATCACAGAATCCAAGAAACATGCAGGTTGGTAAAGCCCCTCAGGATCACCACGCCCAACCTAGAACCCTACTCTACAAGATTCACCTTAAGCCACTTCCCTTAAGATTCACCTTCCCTGACCACTCTCTCCATGAAAAACTTTTTTCTAATGTCCAATCNGAGAAACATGCAGGTTGGTAAAGCCCCTCAGGATCACCACGTCCAACCTAGAACCCTACTCTACAAGATTCACCTTAAGCCACTTCCCTTAAGATTCACCTTCCCTGACCACTCTCTCCATGAAAAACTTTTTTCTAATGTCCAATCTAAACCTCCCCAGCCTCAGCTTGAGGCCATTCCCCCTTGTTCTGTCTCCAACTACCTGTGAGAAGAACCCAGCAGTAGCCTCTCCACAATGTCCCTTCAGCAATGAGGTCTCCCCTTAGCCTCCTCTTCCTCAAACTAACCATCCCCAGCTCCCTCAGATTTATTGTCCAGGCCCTTCCCCAGCTTCGTTGCCCTACTCTGGACACGCTCCAGCACCTCCATGCTGCAGTCAGCCTCATCACTATTCTGACACCTCTCATGGAGCACAGGGGGACAAGGCAACAGACCAGAAGAGCTCAGCTCAGAGTGGGAGCTGCCGACTTACAAGCTTGGAACTCGTCACAGGTTTGTTTCTCAGGGCTGGAGGTCTGTAGGCCTGGGCAGGCTTGGGCTCAGCGCTGGGCAGTTCGCTTGGCACCGCCTGGTATTTGACAGCTTTCATTGGGAACACCCCCTCCAGGAAGGGCTGCCAGAAGACCTGCCACATCTCCTCGTTGGAGGGGACCTGGTAGGTGTGCAGCAGGGAGCCGGTGTAGTGCCAGATCTTGTAGCCATTGGCAACGCGCAGGCGTGGCGCGCAGGTGGCCGTCACGATGTGCTCCCCGTCGGGACACCAGGCGAAGTAGGTTGAGTCCGAGGCCACCGGCTTGGAAATGAGCTTGTAGTTCTTCACATCCCACACCTCCATCTGCCCCCTCAGATTCCCAAACCCTGCCAGCACCAGGATGTGTCCCTGGGGGCTGTAGTAGGCGGCGTTGCGAGGACCAGTTCCAAAGTCAAAGACGGGGTCACACTTCAGGTTAAAAACTGTCGCTTTGGCAGGCATAAAACCGTACACGGCACAGAACTCGACAGAACTGGGGCTCCAAACAACATCATAGATAGGGCCATTTTTTGCTAAAAGGGAAAGGAAAACGTGCAGCTGTTGTTAGGAGGTTACATCCTTGGAGCAGGAGCAAAAAAAGAAAATCAGCAGTGATTGTGAACATCAATTACCAACAGTGAAATGAATTCTGCTAGCAAGAACAGAGGTACAAATAGCATTTTGTCTTCTGGCAATGTCAGGTGGTGTTTGCAACGTTGCAGCCATTCCAAATTACCTTCGTGGGGTCAGCATCAGCACTTCAACAGTAAGCTTTTTTTTTTTTTCTTCCCCAGGTAAAAAAATTCCTTTTTTAAAATTTAATTTTGGTTTTATTTTTTATCTCGTTATTTAAGAATGTACTCTCAGGACCTTCTCAAACTATCCCACTGGAAACCTGCAAAACCAGGAGTTTTATACCAGCTGGATACTAGTTCCTGGGGTTTATCTCTAACAAATACTGCATCACTCAGCTTTGTAGAGTTAAAAAATACTGATCTAATTTATCATTGGAGCAAGCCCTTGTGTTGTGTTTCATAATGGCAGATTTTGAAGTGAGAGAGCACACAAAAGAAGGTCCTACACACAATGATTGACGTTGGTAGGAGTTATTCTGGGTGTTAGAACATTAGGAGATACTGAGAATGATGACTTAAGTGCTGGAAAATGATGTAAAATGAAAACCATAGGTCACAGCCTGGGTGCCTTTACCTGTATTTCAGATAAACGTCAAGTGCATTACTACCAAATCTCAAATCTGGATGTTGACCCAAGATAAACTGATTCACACTGTTCATCCCTCTTGTTACTCCAGGGCCTCACTATCTTTAGAAATCAGGCTGTGCAATCACACCAGCTCTATGTCTTCCCTTCTAAAATTTTTCATATGTCAGTAACTCAGTGCAAGTGCAGAGAAAGAAAAGGAGGCTTCTGCCATGACAGCAGGCAGCTGGAGAGCCTAGGCCAGCTTTCTGTGGGCTTGCAGAGTCAAGGCTGGGCTGCAGCTCCAACATGGATCAGTCAAACTTAACAAACTCTCTACAAATTCAAGTGTGGGAAAAAGCTTCCAAACTGGATCTCAAAAGGAACCACAAGATCAATATTATAGAAACATTCATGTTGGAAAGGCCCCTTAGAATCACCAAGCCCAACCCATACCCCTACTCTAAGGTTCACCCTAAACCATATCCCCAAGTACCACATGCAAACAGCTTTTAAACACACCCAGGGCTGGTGATTCCACCACCTCCCTGGGTAGCCCATTCCCATCCACAGGAAACAAGACACCACTCACTCCAAGCACCCACCACTTGCTTTTGGTGAATGAAAAGAGTTTTTACAAGAACTTTTTTTTTTTTTTTAACCTTGGAAAGGAATAGCTAAATTTAATTTAACAATAAACTCCCTGTTCAATATAAATACATTGGAAATAAAGAACTTGAGGCCAAGCTTTTAAATAAGCATGTAATTGAACATGGTGTTCTTAATCCAGGAAACTCATCCCAGAGAGATTCTAGACACTGAGTTATAATCCTGATTTCCCCCCCACACACCATTGAAGTCAGTAACAAAGGGCAGATGGGGCACAGGACTTCTTGAGGAACAGGATCAGCTGTGTATCTGTAAGTCCAGGTAGTAAAACAGCTTTTGCCCCTTTTGGATTCTCAGAAACCAAGATGTCTCTGCTGCCCAGGTGTTTGCTTAGAGAGCATACACAACTCCCTTCCTGTGCACATGAACACCCTCACAAGCACATTATTTGCATAGATTAACTCAGAAGCTGTGCTCTCTGCCACTGCATTAAGGTGACAAGTATACCAGAGATGACAAAGAGAATTCAGCTATTAAAAAAAAAAACAAACCCAAAATAAAACCCTATCTTACTTCAGATTAAAACTAAGTCTGGTGAAATATTTTAGTGGAGCAGTTTGTTGGGTTTTTTTTTTCTTCTGATGGTTACTTCATTACACTAATAAACTCCCTCCTCGACCCAAAGCTGGTGAAGCAGCAACTCCCACTCTTGAGAGCTACAATAGAGTGAAAAAGCCCAGAGGTACTTACGCAGCTGCACGACTGCGCTCTCCCCATTTGTGGCAATGTAGTGCAGAGTCTGCTCCCCGTAGTAGGAAGCTCCTGTTTTATCCACCTCTGTGCTGGCTATCACTAGCACAGCAGTGGCTGGCAGAAGAGACAGATACTTATTTCAGTACAATTCCTGCAGAAGGTATAAACTGCTTCACAAACTACCGGCACTAAGAGCCATTGCTTTATGAATTATAGTTGCCTGTGTAACAGTGCTGTTGTTATTCTCTTCCAAACTGGATCCCTCCTAAGTGCTAACCCCAATGGAATTATTATCTTCTTTTCTTAGATGGAAAGAGTCAGCTAAGTCTGTTCATTCAGCACAGAGTCACAAGAAAGTAAACATACTACTGTTTTGGAGCCCCCAACACAAGAAGGACATGGAACTGTTGGAGCAGGTCCAGAGGAGACCACCAAGATGCTTAGAAGGCTGTGGTAGCTCTGCTATGAGGACAGGCTGAGAGAGTCTGGGCTCTGCAGCCTCAAAAAGAAAAGGCTTCAAGGAGACCTTGGGAGTGGCATTCCAGTATCTGAAGGGGGCTACAGGAGGGCTGAGGAGGGACAATTGACAAGGTCTTGTAATGACAGGATGAGGAGGAATGGGTTTAAATTGGCAGAGGGGAGATTTAAACTGGATGTTAGAAGGAAGTTCTTTCCAATGAGGGTGGTGAGACACTGGCACAGGCTGCCCAGGAAGGTTGTGGCTGCTCCCTTCCTGGAGGTGTTCAAGGCCAGGCTGGGTGAGGCCTTGAGTGACATATTCTAGTGGGAAGTGTCCCTGCCTATGGTGGAGGGTTGGAACTGGCTGAGCTTTGAGGTCCCTTCCAACCTAAACCATTCTATGATTCTATAATATTCACCCAACTAAGGCACAGGCCAAGCAGCTTGATCAGTCCTTGAACAAAATGCTTTTGCCTGTGCATCTCTTTTATCCACATGTGGCTTCCACGTGTCACACCTTCCCTGTGTTCCAAACAGGGGCTGCACTAAAATGTTTGTTTCAAGATGATTCTGCAATAGTTCATTGCTAACAGAGAGCAAAGGAACCAAAGGACAGCGCATGGAAGCCCAATCGTGGTAACACTCTATGTATGATTATACAGACCAAAACCAGTTCATGCTCAGGTATAATCTTATGTTTGCAGTCTAAATACATTGTCATCACAGAATGCACCATGAAATTTGCTGTTCAGATGCAAATTGTACCAACATGTGGAATAGTCTTCATTACAATGCACAGAATCACAGAAACATCCAGGTCGGAAAAGCCCCTCAGGATCATCAAGCTCAATCCATATCGCCACTCAATAAGGTTCACCCTTAAACCATATCCCCAAGCACCACATTCAGGGTTGGTGACTCCAACACCTCCATGGGCAGTACATTCCAGTGCTTGACCACTCTTTCTGGGAAAAAATGTTTCCTAATGCCCAGTCTAAACCTACCCAGTGGCAGCTTGAGGCCATTCCCTCTTGTTCTATCACTAATTACCTGTGAGCAGAAACCAGCAGCAGCCTCTCCACAACCTCCTTTCATAGAATCATAGAATGGTTTAAGTTGGAAAGGACCTCAAAGATCATCCAGTTCCAAACCCCCACCAAAGGGGGTAGCTGTAGACAGCAGTGAGGTCTCCCCTCAGCCGTTCCTCATAAGATTCATTCTCCAGGCCCCTCCCCAGCTTTGCTGCCCTCCTCTGGATCTGCTCCAGCATTTCCATGCTGTAGTCAGCCCCACCAGGGCAAGGCAATGGACCAGAAGAGCTCAGCTCAGAGAGGGAGCTGCCCTCTTGTACTGAGGTGCCCAAAACTGTACACAGTACTCCACGTATCATTGAAGTGAGCATAGGAATGGTAACCTTCACACTGCACGGGCATTGTTGGCTGCCTTCAGTTTGTGTGGGCACATGCAAGTTAAACCCCACAGCAAAAGTGGTGCATCCCGCATAGATGGATTATAAAAGGTTGTCCACACAGCTATTGTACCTTTTTTGTTCCATAGCATTGTCACCTTGTCAGCTTTAAAGAAGCTTTTATTGGCCAGTGCAGACTGAGGGCCAGCGAAGTTGGGGTACTGGTAGAGCCTGACGAAGGATGGCGCACCTTTGCTGCCCGGCACATACACAGCCACCTGGAACAGAGCACCAGAGCTTCCTGCAGAGCATGTTCCTGCTAGCACAGCTCTCTGCACTAAAATCTGCTATGATTCACTGCTAGGACTCTGCACTAAAAATCACAGCACTCCTCTGAAGGAAAACGCCAGCAGAAGTACCTTGGTTGGCTGCGCGCCCGGAGATAACACAAAGTCGTTAACCTTTTGTAAGTGCAGTTTATTGGCAATGGTATCTGGAAAAAAAAAAAAAAAAGGCAGAGATGTGATGACAGCAGTGACAAACCACTGAGCCTGCAGTACTCAGCTGGATATTTTCATGGGTCTTTGCCATGGATAATAAACAACAGTCTAGATAACAATAAAGGATTTCTTTTTCTAGACAAACAGCTATTAGTTGCCCAACTCATCACTTCTTTTATTCACAAAGCCAGTCTGAACCAAGCCTAAGTCTGAAATCCAGAATTTAGAAGCTCAAACAGCAAGGATGTTGCTGAGCCCCAGGTGAACACAGTTCATTTTAAGTAGGGGAGAGCGTTCTCCACCTTATTAGTGTTGATCTCAGCACCCATCACACCCAGATAACACACACCACTACACAGAGCCAGGGATTCCTCCCCACAGCTTCCCCGGGTGACTCCTTCCTGACAGGGGCATTCTTCCTGGCCTGAGATGGCTAGAGATTTCCCCTTTACACAAACTACTTACTGGAAATACATCTTTAACAAGTGAACTCGCAGCAGCAACCACCACCTCATGCCAGCAAGCAAGTCTGTGCCAAGCAGCAGACCTTAGGCTGGGACAGCCACACTGTGCTTCTCAAGTGGAGCTTCATTAATGTGAGCAGGGCTAAGCAGCAGACGTTAGGCTGGGACAGCCACACTGTGCTTCTCAAGTGGGGCTTCATCAATATCAGCAGGGCTAAGCAGCAGACCTTAGGCTGGGACAGCCACACTGTGCTTCTCAAGTGGAGCTTCATTAATGTGAGCAGGGCTAAGCAGCAGACCTTAGGCTGGGACAGCCACACTGTGCTTCTCAAGTGGGGCTTCATCAATATCAGCAGGGCTAAGCAGCAGACCTTAGGCTGGGACAGCCACACTGTGCTTCTCAAGTGGAGCTTCATTAATGTGAGCAGGGCTAAGCAGCAGACCTTAGGCTGGGACAGGCACACTGTGCTTCTCAAGTGGGGCTTCATTAACATCAGCAGGGCTAATCCTCAGGCAATTGCATCTCTTAGCCTGTATTTTCAGCTCCCAGAATAATTCTTCTATCAGGTTTATGTTTAAAACAAAACCCACAAATCCACACCACTGTTTTCCCCTCAGTTTGCTTTTATTCCTTTTCTTTTTTTTTCTTTTTTGATGCCATTTCGCTTGCACCTTCAACTTTGGCTTCCGTTTCGCTTGCAACTTCATCTTCCTCTTCCTCAAAATTTTTGTTCCCATTCATTATCTTCCTGCTTTTTAATTCCCCTTTCCAACCTCTACTGACTCCAAATTTTCTACCACTAGCAGTTAAATTTCTATAGCCTCACAACTTCATTTTTGCCACCAATGTCCATTTTCTAATGAGCCAATTTTCAGTAGTTCATGCAGAGAATTCACACAATCCAAACAAGTAATCACAGATCACATTCACAGGATCACAGGATATTAGGGGCTGGAAGGGAACTCCTTAGGTCATCGAGTCCAATCCCTGTGCCAGAACAGGACCATTCCTTACTGACAATTCCCTGCATCTCATTAAATGAGGAACATTCAGGATCAGGCCTCGGTAAGTGAAAATTAAGATGCTTTCCACAGTAACTAAGTCACTGAAGAGACACACAACCAAGTGAAAACACACTTGATTAGAACAGAATGATTCTGAACTCCAAACTCAAATCAAATGTAGGCAACATATCAAACAAAAACCAAGCAAGAAGAAATGAGGGAAGAATCCAGCACTGAAAAAGCTCTACCCAGGGAAGATTCTATATAAGAGAATGCAATGAAATGTACAGAAAATGCTGCATACCAAAGTTGTTGTTTTCAAAGAAGTGCACTTCATTGTTCACATTCCTGGCACAAATGCTTTCATCATCTGCCCAGCAAGGACACCTGTGTTCAAAGGAAAAAACAGGAGCACTGAATGATGATCATCCTCAGCACCAAGCAAGTTCAAATATAGAAACACAGAATGGACTGGGTTAGAAGAGACCTCCAAAGGGCATCTAGTCTGACACACCTCAGTCAGCAGGGATATCCTCCACTAGATCAGGTTGCTCAGAGCCCTGCCAAGCCTCACCTTGAGTATCTCCAGGCATGGGGCCTCAACTACCTCCCTGGGTAACCTGTTCCAGTGTTCTGCCACCTTCATGGTGCAGAACTTCCTCCTAACGTCCAACCTAAGTCCACTCTTCTCTAATTTCAGACCATTGCCCCTTGTCGTATCACCACAGGGCTTTGCAAACAGTCCCTCTGCAGCCTTCTTGCAGGCCCCCTTCAGGTACTGGAAGGCCTCTATTAGGTATCTCCAGAGCCTTCTCTTCCCCAGGCTGAACAACCCCAGCTCCTCAGTCTGTCCTCATAGAAGAGGTGTTCCAGCCCCATGATCATGACATGTTTCAGATGGACAAATGACTTCTGCAGAGCAAAGTTCACACAATTAGCTCAGGTGTTGTCTCTCCAGCTTTCTCTGTCGTGTGGAACAGTGAATTTATACTGAGAACACACAATCAGGAAGATGTTCAGAAGCAGACCCTTGCTTTCAGCCAGCAGCAGGCAGTGCTTTGAGAGCCACCACCACACCCAAAGTTTTATTTACCTGGATCAGCTTTTGGAAATCTTATTTCTAGGTGAACAATTAGCACCTGCAAGTGTTATTTACCAGTTCTGCATCTTTTTCTGGATGAAAGACTTCAAGCAATTCCCTGTCTCCACGTCGTGGAGCTGCAGGTTGGGCATCCCTGCTGTGCCATCTTTACCAGCTGTAAGGAAAACACAATTTACAGCACTGGTCTTGGGGTCAAACCTGCCTCACCATGATCACAATCACATTCCACCTCAGGACTCTGCAAGCAACCAAACAGGTACTAACTTCCGAAAAGACCACTCCGCCTCCTGAGGGACCAAGCCCTAGGCTGTCAATTGTGTCGCTGTTAGCACAGACTTTCCACAGCTATTCAGTCAGCACAAAGAACATTTGGGAACATTAAGATTTCCATTCCCATGACAAGACCAGGACCACCAACACCAGGACAGCCTTCTTTAAAGCATATTTTTATATCAAAGCCAAAAGCCATTCTCCTGGTGACTGGTGAAGGTTCTCCACTCCTACACTTTGTTCCCAAAAGAATGCTAAGCACTTTGCCCCTCACAGCTCTATCTGCAAACCATGCAGAATGGCTGCACGGGCTTGAAGTTCTGTTCCCTCCTACCCATTTTGGATACTACAGCCTGCCTGTTTCTAGAGTGGTTCAGAACAGACTTCTCAGCAGTTCTCTACCAGCCCACAGCTGGCACCAGTTCTGTCCCTTGTGCTGTCTTCTCTTGCCCTTCAACCCATCCCAAATCCCTTCCCACACACCCAGCCTATGGCCAGCTGCTTCTGTCTAAGGGAGCAGTTACATCATCTTCTGACATCAGCTTTGAGGAGACTGAGGCTGCATCTATGTCAGGAACACGAACACCACAGAGAGGCACAGGAAAGCAAAAAGCCCTCTGGACAATGGGGAACGCTCAAACCAGCAATGCTCAGGGCAGGACATGATTACTCTGAGGCAATTTTCCTTGTCCATCCAAGAATTTCAACTGCACAAACAGCAGCTTGTTCAAACAGACTCTGCACTACGATCAGTTAGCAATTTTCAGCAGCATGGGATTTATTAATGCAGTGACTGTCAGCATAGGCAGTCTGATTTGGTGTGGGAACAGTCAATACAGAATCAGAGCACATCAAGTTGGAAGGGACCCTGAAAGGTCTTGTTCAACTCTCTACAGTGAGCAGGGACATCTCCAACTAGACCAGGCTGCCTAAGGCCCTGTCAAATTTGGCCTTGAATGTCTCCAGGGATGAGGCCTCAACTTGTTTCTGTATTTCACCACTCTCATTGTGAAGAATTTCTTCCTTATGCTAAACCTACATCTCCCCTGCTCCAGTTTAAAATACCAGATGCTTTCAGAAGATGACATCCCTCCCTCCACTTAACCACCCCAATAATCTCCTGCACACTCTGTGCTGCAGGGACACAGCACAGCAGACCCAACTGAAACACATCCCACGTGCTCTCCCAGCTGGCCAAATACTCACTTGTGTAGGCCTGCCACGTTGCCAGGATGTTGTTCTTTGGTGAGAATTCAAGGCAAACTGCCTTTGGAAGATCAAGGGAACACAGGAACTCAGCACGGGTGACATTAACAATATTTACTCTGGAAGCAGAAGGAAGCAATAAAGCATTCTTAGAAGCATTAACTGGTAGCCAAGGAAACTTCACCAATTTGACTCTTCCAATCCACCTCAAATGTGGCCAATGTAACAAAGAATTAGCAGAGGTTTTGTCCCCTCCTACTCTCACATTTGCACAAAAACACATTTCAGAAGCAGACACCCAAGCATAACAGCAACCAGGAGAAAGACCTGCTCAGAACACATCAGGTATTTCTGTGTGAAATCTAAGCTCTAAGCCAGAGACAAGGTAAGCTCTGCCCCTGAGGCCACCCACACTTCTGCAGTGCTAGAGGTGAGGAGTGGTCAGCAGAGAGATCCTAACTGAATTTAAACTCATTCACCCCACATGTTCTAAAGGTCTTCTATCTATAAAGCCATGACATTTATGATTTGGGCTGTTTGAGGCTGGGAGATGCAAGAAGACATGGACAATGAAACGCAAAGATCAGATGACTGAACAAAAAAGGTCATGCAACACCTCTAACCACTGTATGGTAAAGATCTGCTGCCAACAGAACCCAAAGAAACCAAAAAGATCACATCAACATGTGTCCCAGCAACTCTTCTTCACAGAGGCTGCTTTAGGAGCCTGTTTACCACTATCTCACTACCAGCTCCTCTCACAAATCATAGAATGGTTTGGGTTGGAAGGGACCTCTAAAGGTCATCTACCTCAATCCTGCAGTAAGCAGGGACATCCTCCCCCAGACAAACAGAAGGAGGACGTCCCAAAACAGAGGCCTAGCAGCGCAGAAACAATTTGCCATTTGGAGCGTGGGCACACAGATACACAATTTGGTGGTCTGAAAAACCTTTTTCCACACAAATATCTTGTGGAAATAAACCTTCCTAACTGAGAAAAACAAAGTTTTTAATTTAAAAAAAAAAAAAAAGTCTGAATATTCTGGAGAACCAAAAACAACAGTGAAAGTAAGGAATACCTGCATCTAAGTTACCTGCTTTAAAAGTGGTTAAATGGTTGGATGAGGCTTTGTGCAATCAAACCTCACTGAGAGGAATCCCTGCCCGTGGCAGGGAGGTTAGAGTAACCCGGGCCATTCCATGACATTCCAGAAGGTGCTTTATCACCTCTTTCCAGCAGCAGCCCCGTGGTGTAAAGAACTCTAATACACTTGGTGCACACAAAAGGAGCCTTCCAATGTCTTGTACATAAGGTGTGTAGACTCTTCACTTAGGAGATGGATGAGGCCTTGAGCATCCTGTTCTAGTGGAAAGTTTTGTACAGTGAGGGTGGTGAGACACTGGCACAGGTTGCCTAGTGATCTTTGATCACATTCTGTGCTTCTGTGCTCCACAACCTCCCTGGAGGCGTTGAAGGCCAGGTTGGATGAGGCCTTGAGAGATCTGTTCTAGTGGGAGATGTCCTTGCCTATGGAGGGGGGGTTGGAACTAGATCATATTTGAGGTCCTTTCCAACCTAAACCATTCTATGATTATATGATCAACCCAGAAAACCAGGAACTGTCATACTGAACAAAAAACCCAAATAAAGCACATCCAGATTCCATTGGAATGGCTATGTGAGAGAAGCTGGATTTAGATTAGACACTAAAGAAATTCTTCCACAGGAAGATGGCAAGACACTGGAACAGGCTGCCTGGAGAAGCTGTGGAGGCTCCAAGCCTCTAGGTGTTCTAAGCCAGGCTGGACAGGGCCTTGAGCCACCTGCGCTAGCAGGAAGTGTCCCAGCCCACAGCAAGGTTGTTGGAAACGGATGATCTTTTTTGGTCCCTTCCGAACCAAACCAGTCTATGATTCTCTGAATCTAAATAGAAGAAAAACAAATATTTCATCTGATATTCAAGAAGCAAAGCAAATAGTGTAAAAAAACGTGCATGGAACGTGTATATGCAAACACTTTAACAGCAAGAGCCTTTCCACAGACAAGGGTAAATGGGGCACAACTGAGGAGCTTATTTCATACAAACTAAAGGATCAGTATCATAAAGTGCACCAACTTCTCTCCGTTGCACCAGGCAAAGAGGGAGCCATCCTTGCTGAAAGCAACAGCTTTGCAGTTTTTTCCGGAGTCCCTAAAAAACAGGAGGACTGCGCATCAGAATTCAGACAAAGTGAAGCAGCAACAGATCAGACTTCCTGCCCAAGCAGCACTTTAGAACAGTAAAATCATCCCCCACCACGGGACACTCAGTGATTGTCACAAGTCAGCTGAGTGGGAAGCCTTCACACCCACCCATTTTCTGAACTGGTGGCAGCAAGAAAAACTTCATTTCCATTTGTATGGGGTTCTTTTTTTTTTTTAGTTCTTTATCTTTTAGAAAATGAATTTTCTTGTGCAGGAGATCAGCAATAGTATTAAGAGCAGTACCTCTGAAACGCTGTGCTCTCTGTGAAACTGGGTGGTCCGTTCACCATGTACAGACCTTCAGATCCTCTCACTGGAAGAGGAAACAAACAACTGCTCATTCCTAACTCAGAAAGCCATCGAAAGCAAAAGTTTTTTCTCATGAGTGAACCCTGAGACCTGCAGGCACTTTTGCCCTGCTCGCATCTGATAGCGGACAAGAAAGGGTTGTAATTCACAGCATAACACGCTGAGGCCCTGTGCAGGTTTCGGAGTTACATTCCCCTCCCCGCCCCACGCACGGCTATGAATTCACCAGACTAGCTCAGTGGGCTGGAAGTTAAGGAATTAAGCTATATTTATAGCTTGGCACAATCTACAAGTATATATATATACACACACAATGTATACAGATATTTACAACTACATACAGTAACATACAAGTTAAAGGTAATACAGAGATACAAAACGCCTCCTGACCAGCAGAATCGCCCAGGAGGGCTTTCAAACCAACCTCCCACCTTCTTTCACAGAATCACGGAATTAACCAGGCTGGAAAAGACCTTTGAGATCAAGCCCAACCTGTCACCTAACTCCTTTTAAACACCTCCAGGGATGGTAACTTCTTTTTTATATGTCTCAGCAGAGCAAATGTGTGACATAGACATCACCATAATTTTCTTTTCACAGCCAATGATCTAATTTCTCTCATTGAAATATTCCAATTAGCCTCAAACCAGCACAGGCCCCTGCCTTCATCTGAAGCAGCATAAGGGTGGTGAAGGAGCTGAGCTGTTCCACCCCAGGAGTTCTGCCACAACACACAGGCAGCTGATTTGCTGTACACCTCTGCAAACGCAACAGGGACCAGTCTGCACTTGTTTGGAACAGAGGACTGAAGTGGGACAGCTGCTGCCAGTGCCAGACTTTCAAACACTCACAGACATGCTCCCTGCTCTCCACTGCTTCTGGCAAGGTCCTTGTCTCCTATCCCTGCTATCCTGTCCTTCCATGAAGCCCATCTTGTAGAAGCTGAAAATTCTCAATTACTGCAAGGACTGCAGAAGATTCCTGCACAGTGGAGCCAAAAAAAAGGCTGCCTGGCTCCTCCCTAGAGTAAGGATTAACTGACTAAGCACAGAAGGAGCACCTACCACATAAAGATTATCTGAGACTGATTTTTTTTGCTGACAGGGGTTGCCCTATTGTTATATTTCACCACTGGAGTTCAGCTTGGAAAACAGAAAACATGGTAGAAATATCAATATATAAATCTTAATTTTTGCAGAGACGAGGTTTGCCCTATTGTTAGTTTCACCACCTCACACTAAATCAGCCTGGCCTTAGACACCTCCAGCAATGAGGCTTTCCACTACCTCACTGGGCAACCCCTGCCAGGCTCTCACCACCCTCATGCTGAACAACTTCTTCCTAACATCCAGTCCAAGTCTACCCATTTCCAGCTTTGTTCCATTCCTCCCAGTCCTATCACTACCTGATATCCTAAAAAGTCCCTCCCCAGCTTTCTTGTAGCCCACTGCAGTTACTGAAAGGTCACAATAAGGTCACCCGGGAGCCTTCTCCTATGCAAACTGAAGAGCCCCAACTCCCTCAGTCTCTCCTCATAGCAGAGGTGCTCCAGTCCTCTGATGATCCTCTTGGCCCCAGATTTCAACTCTCAGAGAAAATGCATAAGCCCTACAGCTTGGACGTTTTAAAAAATAAACGGAAGTTTAAACAGGACCCCAGAAAGCAGTGATGAGCCCACAAAACACAATGGAAACAGCCCTGAGCTCCTGTAACTAGCTTGCAGAAGCCCGTCCGGTACGGTCCCCACGTCCTGACTCCCCGGGGCGGCCACCATCCGTTCTGAATCCCGGAGCAAATGGGCAGGGCCTGCCCTCGCTCTGTCTGCTCTACCAGTGTGCCCAAGAGCCTTTCCTCCGTTCTCATTTGGCGGCACAAAAGAATTAACGAAAAAAGAGAGAAAAACCTCCAAACAAAACAAGAACAAACAATGTTTAAAAGCCACGTTCCTCATCTCTCCGAGCATCTTCCCGCAGAGAAGCCGGAGAAGAACCACCGGCGGGACAGCGACCGCTCGGGCCAAAGTAAGGACGGGGAATGCCTGACCACGTAGCAAGGGCTGAGTGTGCCCAGGACGCACCGACAAGACCCAGAGAAGCCCTGCCCGTAGCCGGCGAACGTAGGCCCGGCTATGCCGCGGCACGAGGCCACCCCAGCGCGGCTCGGTCCCGACGCCTACGCGCCCGCCACCAGCCCCAGCCGGAGCCCGCGGCCACGCGTTGGTCCCGCTCACCTGCCAGCAGCGGCGCGGGTGGCGCCATCTTGGCGCGGCGGCTCCAACTTCCGCTTCCGGGTGCGAGCCGCCGCGGCCGCCC
>VWZI01006789.1:331603-358302 GCA_013396835.1 Psilopogon haemacephalus
AAAAAATTATGACACGAAATGTCCAAAAGCAGAGGAATCATGGCAATTTCTCTCTCTCTCTCTCTGAAAGTAGAAACAGAAATGAGCAAAGTTTTCTTCATCAAAATAGCCCATCAATTATTCATTATATCACAAGAACTGGTGACTACCTGTACATATGCACTATGGTCTTCATACTTACACTCTATNAAAAAAAAGTTCTGTGACATTGTTCATGTACATTATGAAAATAGCAGCCCTGTAATAAATAAAACATGTAAATGAAAAACTAATGTAGGCAAAAATGTTACTCAAAGTTGAAAGAACAGTGGCTCTGAAGATGAGCGGTCACTTCTCACCAGAGAGCAAGGCTCAAAGCAACCAGCGGGAAATGGAAACCTTGGAGAGCCCCCAAAGCTCTTGCAGCAACCCCCCCCACCCCCTTCTCTCAACTCCTGCACCCCAAGCACTGAACAGCTCCTCCCGCAGCATCCCCGTGCACCGGAGACACCGCCGGGCACCGCCTGCGCTTGCCGGCGGAGCAGCGAGGGGCAGCTCTCGCAGAGTGATTGTCTAATACTGAAAAGGCCAAACACACGACAAAGCATGGCTACTCGCTTTCATATCAAGTGGAGAGAACACCAGTGGCACACGGGACAGGCTGCTCCGGGGTGGTTTCCGAGGAGGCAGGGAGCGTTACGCTGAGGAGACATTCGGCTGCTGTGGAGGTTGCGTTGGCTGCGGAGGCTGTGCTATCGCTGCTGGCGCCTGCGAAGTGCTACTGGGGTTGGCCTGTTGGCTTGAGAGCTGGGATAACTGCTCGTTGTTGGACAGGGATTTTAACAGTGCGTTTTCTCGTTCAAGTAAAGAGTTTCTTTCGACTAATTCTTTTATTTGTTCCTTCAGGACTTCCACTTCTTCTCTTACTGCATACATCAAATGGCTTTTCACTAGATCCTGTGAAGAACAAGCTGGCAGTTAGAGCCACCTCAAAGGACAGGTTATCCCTTGTGCCCAAGGAGGCCAATGGGATCCTGGGGTCTATTAAGCAGAGCGTGTCCAGCAGATCGAGGGAGGTTCTCCTTCCCCTCTACTCTGCCCTGCTGAAGCCACATCTCGAGTACTGCCTTCAGTTTTGGGCTCCCCAGTTTAAGAGGGTCAGAGATCTGCTGGAAAGGGTCCATCAGAGGGCTACAAGGATGCTGAGAGGACTGGAGCACTGCCTGATGAGGAAAGGCTGAGGCACCTGGGGCTGCTTAGCCTGGAGAAGACTGAGAGTGGATTTAATCAATGTTTACAAATATCTGAGGGCTGGGGTTGAGGAAGGGGGGGACAGGCTCTGCTCACTTCCTCCCTGGGATAGGACAAGGAGCAATGGATGGAAGCTGCAGCACAGGAGCTTCCAGCTCAACACAAGGGGAAACTTCTTGACTGTAAGGGTCCCAGAGCACTGGCACAGGCTCCTCAGACAGGCTGTGGAGTCTCCTTCTGTGAAGCCTTTCAAGGTCTGTCTGGATGTGTTTCTGTGTGACCTGAGCTAGATTGTCTGGTCCTGCTCTGGCAGGGGAGGTTGGACTCAATGATTTCTTTGGGTCCCTTCCAATCCCTGACATCCTGTGATCCCACTACCACTCTGGGATTTACTGCTTTCACTAAAGTCAGTGGTAAGCCTGGAGAAGTAAAGCACTCATCACTGCAAACACACAACTAAATCAGTCTTCAGGAGCAAACAGCCTGGCCCTTTCATTCCCTGAGAAGTGGTGCTTATACCCAACACTGTCTCCAGCATCCAGCACCAGGTTCTAGTCACCTCAATTATGGTGGAGGCAAGCCCTAGAACTCTATCCCAGCTCCTCAGAATGCAAACACCAGTTCTGAGACTTTGACCTGGAGCAAGGACTCTGCCTTACACAGTCTCAAGCATGAGCGTCAAGGATTACAAAAGCCTACAGCTCAGCAGAGTCGGGGGCGGGGGGGTAAAACAGATGCAACTGAAGTTCAACAAAGCCATCACAGCATAATTGCCAATTAAGAAAAAATAGTGATGAACTTTGATGAAGAGACTTAAATGTGCTATTTGTTTCAGCACCCATGTTAAGTTCAATCATCTTTTTCCCCATGTGTAGGAAAATGCATTTCAGGACCCTCCTGGGCCAACAGTAAAGGCAATTCTAGTTTAAGTCATCCCAGAGCTGATACAGAAAGCTCTTTTTTTCAGTTTGACCCAACTGAAGGGATGTTCCAGCCTCATAGAAACAGTACAGCTGGAAACTCATGCTCAGTGACAAACTACTAATCCTGAGAGAAATAATTTTGTACTTACCATTGCCTGTTCTATTTTGTTGTCAATGGCAACAACGCTTGCACCAGATGCACTGTAAAGGAGGAGAAAACTCTGTAAGCATTACTGTGACACAGATGAGAACTAGGCACCCAGAATGTGCTCTCAGGGAGAGCCTACAACTTCAGGGGCAAAAATTCAGGATGCAGTTGTGGGGGTTTTTTTCCCCCCTCAATACAGTGAGAGCTCCTATAAAGCACAGCTCCTTAGGTCTGTCATTCTTCAGACTACACTTGTGACACCCCAAACCAGAACCATGCATTGAATAAACAGCAATGTAATCTCTTATATTCCTTGTCTCATATTCTGCTTTCTTCACTGAGAACAGGGATTCATGGGATGTTCATGGGGTCCTCACCTCTGCTTTTTCTGCTGAACTGCTCTGATAAAGCCTTGAAGGAGAAACCTGTTCAAATACCTGTTCTGTCTTCACTTAAGACTGTTCTCCTACTGGGAAGTTCCTGAATCAGCACTGTGGTTACAACTCCACAGCTGAGTGGTGGCAGCTAGCAGAAGAGCGAGACACAAATCAAAGCCCTGGACTCCATGACCACACTCACTGGGTTTCACCGGACCACATTTAACACCCAAAGATTGTGCTGTAGTCACTCACTCTCTAGACAGTCAGAAGTATCAAGGCCTAGGGTGTCCCTGTTCTCTCCCCTTGGAGAGGGGCTGTGGCTGTCTCCAGAATCTGCACTGGTGACACCTCCAGAAAACTCCATCCACATGCACACTTTGTCCGTTCCACACGTCCACCCTGCCACAGTGGCTCTCAGTGGTTGCACTCTGCAGCTCCTGTCTGCCACGGGACAGCAGTTCCTGGAGCATTCACCAAGGCCACCAGTGATAGCTGCTGATAGCAGCTTGCATGGCTGGGGGAGCTTTATCAGCAGAGTGCAGCTACAGTCAAAAAAGTCAACGTGGGGAGAAAATGCAAGGTCTGCAGCCATGCCTGGAAACTCACCTCTGAAAACTTGTGAAGCAAAAAAAAAAAAAAATCCTCCAGGCTTTCTGAAATGACAGCTTGGCAAAATGCTCAGCAGTACTGCCTACATACACAAGACAAAGCTCAGCTACTGGAAGATGATTACACTGTTTAGAGGAATCTCTTTTAACCAGCCTCACAAGAATGGTCATTACCTGGTGCCCAGCACTGACAAGCAGAGGGAAATCAGTTCTTTGGGCTGGGGAGTAACAGACTCTGTTTCTAAACTGAGCAAAGCCAAGGGGCTGAACACCTATTTCACAACATAACTCTCCTAGCATCTTGTTGACCTCTAATCGTCCTTCAAACCATACTCAGGGTAAACCTCTAACTCCCTATGAGGTTAAGCTTTGCCTCCCGTTTGAATGGATGTGCTTCAGATCTATCTGAAGCTGTCCAAAATGTCTGTGTTCAGACTCGCTGACATCCTCAGAACTGCTCCATGTCCCTGATAGGACCTGTCAGGAGCACCACTCTAGAAGCCTGGAGAGGCAGCTCTGAAGAGATAAAGAGGAGGAAAACAGCACACTTTGTAGTGGGGTAACACCTTTGTTAGTACTACTTCAGTTGAATTTCAGATTGAGACTTCCCTTCCTGTTTCAACTACTTGGCAGTATTTGATTAACAAGTGAAGCCTACTACACTGCTCAAAGTTGGGGCATTCCATCATCTCCATGACCAGCCAGGCACCCTTCCCTTCACCACCAAAAACCACTCACAGCCTGAGGCATGCTGCAGGAGCACCTTTCCCAGGGTACACTTTCTGCCCGTCCCAGCTCTCACCTGCTGTTTGAATGGGCACAGAGCTCATAAGGTGGGTGTAAGAGCTGTCCGTCCCCTGGGTTGAGCTGGATGCAGCCAGAGAAACCATCACTCTCTCACCCACAGTTTGCACCTCAAGTGCAACCAGCAGCCAGCACTGGAAGCAGTGAGTCTCTTACATACTGCTCATGTTTCAACATTCTTCTCGTCCTTATGCCCAGAGCAGTCTGCACTGCTGTCAAAGTCCCAAGTCAGGATCCCAGACCTGCTCCCTGGACAATGCCAGAGTCCACCCTGCCTAGGATCACACAGCCACCACTTGTTCAGCCCAGGAGGAGCTTCACAGTAAGCAGCCAGTAACTAGTCAGATGTGGCTTTACCGGCATATTTCATGTCACATTCTACAGGTTTGTGAGAAGCAGCTTTTATGTTAGCATAGTCCCTCTGTCATTCTGTCTTTCATTCACTTCCCAGTGAGCAAATTGCTCCATTAAGGCATTCAGCATCATACTGCTCCTGTGCCAGCCATTCTTATAGCACAGTCTAAACATACTGCCACATCTTAGGACTTTGTATTTCTCTTAAATCCTTAGCTGTGGACAACAAACTCCAGCTAGCATAAAAATATCATATCCCATGGCTGCAGAATGAAGTTTAGAGATACAGCCCAGTCCTTAAAAAAGGCCAGGTAAAACCTCCAGATCTGCCTTTTTGGACCTCATAAGCAGCCATTGGACTATGAAGAGTTTCCTACATCCTGTATGTGTACCACCCACTGCATGCTCAATGGCTCAGCAGGCACCACCTAGCTCTTCTAAAGCAAGACCAACTACTATGCTGTTTTCGCAGGCTAAGTCAATTGTTCCAGAGACCACAGAAGTGTAACAATTATTGCCAGAGCTGCAATGAACACAAATCCACACCCCACAACATAAGACAGCTGAAGCGTTACACAGTTACTTCTTTTATATCTGCCAACTTCCCTTTCTCCTCTCAAACTGAGACTCCAACATACATGTTGGAGTTTAAGAGAACAAATTCCCTCTGACTTGGACCTCAAAGTTGAAGCCACTTAAGTGAAGGTTTCAGTCAAAAAGGTTCTACCAAGAGTAAGCTGAAACCCACCAAATCCAAGACAAGTTTTACAGTCAGCAGAAATGACCAAGACATCCAAGTAGAGTTTGCCATTTCTAGAGACTGACGTAAACACAACCTTTTTCCACCTCACACACCAGATAGGCAAACCCTTCTTTAGTCTGAGAAAGCCTCATTTTGATTGATCAAAAAATATCCTGGTGGCTAAAAAAAAAGTAAATTCCTCCCCTCATATTACTTTGAAAGGCTAAGGGGAAAACTGCTAACAGCAGTGCTTAGCTGTAGCTCACCATCGGCTACACAACCTTGTACCAGATACAGCCTGCACCTTCCTTATGTTGTTTCAGGTCTGTTTCTCCTACACACCCACAGCTCAAGAACAGCATTGGAGTTTTTTGTTTGTTTGTTTGTTTTGTTTAAGTTTCAAATGTCTTGCAAGCAAAGTGACAGAAGGGTCTTGGACAATCCTCTGTGTCCAGACTAAGAAACAAGGAAGAGAACTGGTATGGGGGAAGCGATTGTGAAGTGATTAAAGGAGGAAGTGTATGGATCAGAAGTCAGCAAAAAGATGAATGTCTTAACATTAACTTATTAATGGCTGGAAAAGAACTCAACCACCTGCATCACCTCACATTTGTAGGCACCAAGATCTATTTCAGTGGTGAATTCAAGTAGTACTCAGCTTGGTGTTGCCACCATTAACAGCTTCAGCTGCAACTATCATCCTTCTAAGAGACACATTCTTGACTTCAACACTCACTCTGAAATTGAGGCAGAAAGAGTAGGAAATCACACTTCAAAATAAAGCCATTAGCAGCTGAATTCACTCCGTATGCTTAAAACGGTAACGTGATGCATTTTCAGAGATCCCCCAGTTCTCAGCAGTGTTAATGCCAGTGCTGGATGCATTAGGAGAGCTCTGCTTTGGCACTGCTGAGTTCCAGACTAGGCAACAGCATTTCACTTTCACATGAGCCTGCAGATAGGATGATGCAAACCAATGCTGCAGCTTCAGGATCTGTAGTCAGTAACAAACCACTCTGCCCTCAACTGTACTGCTGATTATCTGCACACTGCCTTCCCAAGGAGACCCTCAGCAGCGAGGAACCCACAAAGGACTGCCAGCACACCAGCCTTGTTACTTTTTCTTGCTCTTGATATTTGTTCTAGACTTCAGCACCAAGAGTTACCCTACTATTCACCTCCTGCTTTTAGATACATAAAACCTACCACTCAACATTGCCAATCTGCAAGAGACTGCCTGCAGAGCGGACTACAAATGGCTGCACCCATGCTAGCTAGAGCCTCATCCAACAGGCTGCAGAGACAATTCTTCCCTTAAACCACCACACCTGTTTTGCTTTAAGTGGAACAGCATCACACACCAGTCTCAGACAGGCATCCCTCAACCAGGTCCTTGCCCTTGGCTTTTCCAACTCCTTCCTTGTTACTGCTTGAAACAAAACCATCAAGCAGCCTTTCTGGAACAGGAAGGTACCTTGAACTGTTCCCATATTTGTTTTGCTTGCAAGTGAGCTACAAACTTAATCACTGTGTTCATTTATGCTTTCCTCTAACTACTTTCACAGTGTACATACATCTCAGCCTTCTGAAGCTTCAATTTCCATCAGTATTTTATTTATATGGATTTTTTTTTTAAGTCAGTTTCCTCATCTTAAGCATTTCAAGTTGAGACATTAAAATTGAGGGGAAAAAAATGAAGGGTAGACCTTCAAGTGAGTTTTTGGTCTAGAAGCAAATCTGTATTCAAAGCTCACAAGCTTGTTAAACACCAAAGTCCTCGGAGCATAAATACCAACTCTGTTCTATAAATACAGGAAAAAAGTGACATTATCCAGAGCTTAAAGTAAAAATGCATTTGTCCAAGTTCCTCCTAGAAAAGGAAGGTATGGTTTGGAAACTTAGCCTACTTCTAGCACTTCAGCAATTTAAAAAAACAAAAACAAAAACAACCCCACACAACCCAAAACAACAAAAAGCAGGATGCATTAGCATTACTTTTAAACCATCCGTGTTGTTCAGTATAGAAATTGTTGCCAAGCAGACTTTAAAAGGTTTAGTTGAGTTGAAAAGCCTCTTGAGTCAAACACAGCCAGAATAATGTTGAAATAAGTTATCAATTCTTGAACAGCTAAACAAAATCTCTATTCTACAGAGCTTGGTAAGCAGAGGTGTTGTGACAAGCCAGAGCACTACACGGCATGAAATCACATAAATCACCAAGATTGCAACTCAATGCTGACCAAAAAAAAAAAAAAAATCAAAAACCCAAACCAACCCTTCAAAATCACTGAAGGGCAGGAAAGAAACAGTTTGCAGCTACTGATGAATTAGTAATGAATCTCTGACACGCTTGCAACAGATATGACTTCGCTGCATAAACTGCAGTTTCTTTCCACGAGTTCAATGCTAACTCAGTGGATTTGCTTGGTCCTTGTTATCTTGTTATGGTTCAGGCCTGCTCCACATCTCGCTTGGCTTGAGCGGAACAAAGGTGAGCCAGAATGCTTCCTTCTCTGGTTTATGAGGCTGAAACGTTAACTTTGTGAAAATTGTTTAAACATAACATTTTCACAGCTTGTTTTTTGACAGCCACTATGCCAAAGGGTTCCCTTTTATTTGGGAAAGGAGCCTGAAATATTTCAGCAGGGGTCAGCCAGTAGCTGACTAGCATTAAACTCTTTCAGCTTTCACATTATGTATGATACATGCACAATGGAAGGAGGAAGGCTAGAAAAAAAAAAAGCCATGTCACATGTTAGACTTATTTAGTTTTAAGCCTGAGTACGAATGCTTCACTTCCATGACTGCTTTCAGACCTAAAGGCTGCAGAAGCCCCCTGTGAAGCTCTCCAGACAAGCAGCAGCTCTGCGCAAAGGGAGGGGCGAAGCTGCATGCACACCCCAGCAGGCCTGCATTCCACACTGAAGCATCCATACCTATCCCAGAAGGTCTTTGACTCGCGCAACTTGCTCAAATGGAACGCTTGGTAGAATGCGGCTGACGGATTCCTATGAGATCCAAGAATCAGACAGAAACGTTGAAAATGGGTAGGTAAGAAAAACACACTCACTCTTCTTCAGCCTGCGTTGCAAAGTAGATTAGCTGACCAAACAGGACAAGTTCACCTCCAAAGGTTTCCAGATTTCACAGAATGCCTGGAGAGCAGCCCTGTGGAGAGGGAGCTGAGCATGCTGGAGGATAAAAAGTTATCCATGGGACAGAAGTGTGCCCTGGTGGCCAAGAGGGCCAATGGGATCCTGGGGTGTATTAAGAAGAGTGTGTCCAGCAGATCAAGAGAGGTTCTCCTCCCCTTCTACTCTGCCCTGGTGAGACTTCATCTTGAGTATTGCCTTCAGTTTTGGGATCCCCAGTTGAAGAGGGACAGGGATCTGATGGAGAGGGTGTGGCAGAGGGCTATGAGGATGCTGAGGGGACTGGAGTACTGCCTGATGAGGAGAGGGTGAGGGACCTGGGGCTGCTTAGTCTGGAGAAGACTGAGAGGGGATTTAATCAATGCTTACAAACATCTGAAGGCTGGGGGGCCAGGGCAGGGGACATGCTCTGCTTACTTGCTCTCTGGGATAGGACAAGGAGCAAGGGATGGAAGCTGCAGCACAGGAGGCTGCACCTCAACACAAGGGGCAACTTCTTGACTGGAAGGGTCCCAGAGAAGTTGTGGAACCTCCCTCTCTGGAGCCTTTCAAGGCCTGTCTGGATGTGTTAGTGTGACCTGAGCTAGGTTGGATGATCCTGCTGTGGCAGGGGTTGGGCTCAATGAGCTCTTTGGGTCCCTTCCAACCTCTTACATCCTGTGAGCTTGTGAACAGTTTCATGGCTGAAAGGCCTTACACTTCCAAGGCGCTTCCACTAAGGAGACTCTAACTGAAAAACATTAAATAATCCTCAAGTTCAATGGATTTTTCATGCTATTTCAGGTTTCTGCTGTAAAAAGATAGCTGCAGAGTCACTAATGAAACATCTCACTTCTTACAGGTAAGCTACCTGCCACTCTAATAACTCAGCTCAGGAAAACACCTTTCACATACTCCATATTTCTCACACACAAAACATCTCTGCAAACTTTACAGATTCACAGAACCTTGCAGGTTGGAAGAGTCCTCCAAAGATTAGAGTCCAACACCCCTGCCAAGGCAGGATCCCCTAGGGTAACACACAGGAATACATCCAGGTGGGTTTTGAAAGTCTCCAGAGGAGACTCCACAGTCTCTCTGGGCAGCCTGCTCCAGTGCTCTGTCACCCTCACTGTAAAGAAGTTTCTCCTCGTGTTCAGGTGAAACCATCTACATTCCAGCTTGATAGAAACTCAGCATTTCTACCCTGCTGAGCACCAGGAGTTCTCCAAAGGGCTCCAGAAGTCAGAGGTGAATATTACACTTTTGAGCTATGACAGAGTCACAACTGAAAAGTAGACAAAGCTAAAATGGGCAAGTGAAATCTAAACCATGACAAAGGCTGTAAGCAGATGTCAATCATCCCCCTACTTCCCCTTCCTGAAGGGCATCAGGAAGCCACTCTTTGAAGATGCTTTGCCAGTTTGGTAAATCAGGGTGCTCAAGCTGCCAAACAGTGCATCAGGAGTACTGCAGACACTGCCCTGGCTCGCGCATACCTGCGGCACAGCCTCCAGTGACCTTATTGCAAAGGGACTCTACAATACAAATTCTGTCACCAGCACCAAGCCCCAGGGTAGCCTGGCCCTCATCCATCAGCCTGCATTTGCCCCAGAGACAGCAAGGATAGCACAAGTGCAGTTTGTGGATCTTTACTCTCCGAAGTCTCCTCTGAACATAGAATCAGTCAGGGGTGGAAGGGACCACAAGGATCATCTAGTTCCAACCCCCTGCCATGGGCAGGGACACCTCACACTAGATCAGCCTGGCCAGAGTCTCATCCAACCTGGCCTTGAACACCTCCAGGAATGAGGCTTCCACCACCTCCCTGGGCAACTCCTGCCAGGCTCTCACCATTCTTCATGGTGAAGTTCTTCCTAACATCCAGTCTCAATCTCCCCATTTCCAGCTTTGTTCCATCCCCCTCCTAGTCCTATCACTACCTGACAGCACAAAAAGTCCCTCCCCAGCTTTCTTGTAGGCCCCCTTAACATACTGAAAGGTCACCTGGGAACCTTCTCATGCTCCAAAACTGAACAGCCCCATCTCCCTCAGTGTCTCCTCATAGCAGAGGTGCTCCAGCCCTCTGCTCACCCTCATGGTCCTTCTCTGGACACCTTCTAGCACATCCATATCCCTCTTACATACATAGCTGTGTACAAGGCAGGGCTCAAGCACCAAGCCAGAACTCTGCTGGCAGTGACTCTTTGAAGCATTACCTGAAGCTTACAAACCACCAACACTGCAGCTCATCCTCGTGCTGCTAGCACTGTGCCAGCCTTACAGGGCACAGCAGCTTAGCTGAAACTTCTTCCAACATCTCTCCAAGTCATTTAATTCCTTCCATTTGGTCCAATGACTGCATGGTTGAAATCGTAGCACGAAATAGGGCAAAAGCCCCTCACAAAATTAGCACAAAATGCTGTCTCAAGCAATCTGGTTCCTATGGCTATTAAAAACCTTGCAAGAGTAAGGACACCTGTGCATCAGCAATCACTAGGAATCACTTGTTATAAGTGTCTGTCAATCCCTCCGCCCTCAGCATCACTACTACTTTCTGCAAAGCAGAGTAGTAACTCTCTGTAAGCCTAGAGTTTTTGCTGTAAACCTGCTGGGGAAGTTGCTTGAGCAAACTGATAGATGTGGGGACTGTTTATGCTTCTTGTCTGAAGCACTGCACACTTGAGTGACAGCTATATACAATTGCAGGAAGAGCAATACAATAGCTAAGGGACATCTGAGTGATCCAGAGGCTGGGCAATTGGCATCTGCAGATTAGGAGCATTCCTTTGTCCAAGGGAAGGACACGCCCCAGCTCCTCCTCCTCAGTCAGCTGTGAGTATGTAAAAAGCCTCTTCCTCAGAAAGTGACTGTAAATAGAAAGCCATTTAACTTCCAAGATAAGTTTACTTGCAGCACATAAAGCCCCGTTGCTATTGTTGGGTATGCAAAGTTGTGGTTTATAACCACACACATGTGTTCCACGGGGGCTATTTTTACCCTGCATGCTATACAATCTTCTGCTATTCTTGAGCAAGAATCTGGAAAGGTATGGAAAACTTTTCCTTCTGAAGTTCTCGTTTCTGCTCCCTGCTGTTGGAACCATTTCTGCATTACTTCTGACACCTAAGATAATATTTTCTACTCAATAGCTACACTTTAGCAAGTTCAGTTGTGTGTGTGTGCTACCTTAAACAGGAAAAGCAAATCCACAGCGGTAACCTAAATGATGCCTCCTGTGCATGTCTGAACTAATACAACTGAGTTTCAGACTGTTGATGTATTTACTTTTAACCACAACAAGCACTAAGAAGTTAAGAGAATTACTAAAAACTGCTCTCAGTTTGCAGAAGTAATTGAGAAAACTGCTTGAAGAAGTTCTCTGGTCTGCTCTCCTCTGTTCCAGCTGAAACATCAGAAGCCCTTCGGATGCTGCCCTAAGCAAGCGTGGGGACGGCCTGGAGCAGCGAAGCAGATTCCTCATGTCCCCTCCCTGGCAGATGGCTGTCTCTGAGAGGTCAAGACAGTCCTGGCTGCTGGGAGATTGACACAGGAGAGCCAACAGCCAGTCAGAAAGGGAATGGTCCTGGTGCTGAACCAGAGGAGTGCTCACCTCCTGTTACAATAGATCATAGAATGGTTTGGGTTGGAAGGGACCTTAGAGATCATCTAGCTCCAACCCCCCACCATCAATGTCTCATTTACGTGGAGCTTCTTCCAGTTTGAAGCCATCACAGAATGCCAGGGGCTCCTCTTCCAGAGGAGGCACCCAGGCACTGCTCTTTTTCATCTCTGGAGAGAAAGGAGGAGAGTTGCTCCCAAGGACAGAGAGGCTCTGACAGAAAACAGCCTTGCACATTTAAACATTCCAACTATCTCTTGACTGATAGGGGGAAANAGGCCTCCCTGTCTCTATAAGGAAGTCCTACAACACAGACTGTGTTTATTTCCCTTAAACATCAATATTCACACCACAGGCAGATATTATAGCTTCTAAGAACAGTTTTCATGCAGTAGATACTTGTTCTAAAATTAAAGCATGAGAATTTATTCAGCTCTCTGAACACTCAAAACTTCAGGTTGTCCCTTTAGAAAGGCATCCTACCACAGGGCACCTAAGTTGGACTTTCTGACCAGTTTTGAAGACCAACTCTCAAGAAGGATATAAAACTATCAAAGTCCAGGTAAGGGCACTAGAAGACAAGTCATAAACAGAACAGAATTAAACAGAAAGCATCCAGTTGGAAGAGACCTCAAAGATCATCCCCATCCAACCTGCAATGCCATTCAGGGTCAATCCTAAACCATGTCCCCTAAGCACCACCTCCACTGGCTGCTTAAACAGAGATGGCAACTCCACCACTACCCTGGGCAGATCATTCTAACATTTGAGAATCTTCCCTGGGAAGAAATATTTCCTAGCATCCAGCCTGAACCAACAGTTTCAACTGTTTCAAATAATCAGAATCATTAAGTAGGAAGAGGAAGCATTTAGAAGAATGAGGCAGCTACCAGCTTCACGTGGTCACCTATCTGCAAAGTAGAATTTGTGCTCATACCTGTTAGCCACAAACACTGCAGCACAGTTTAAAGTACACAACAGATTTTTTTTTTTCATCCTATCAGCAAGGGCTAGAGAAGACAGGAGTGGTGGGATTCCCACGCTTGTCACTGGAAAAAAATGATCAAATCTTTATTGCTCCAAAGGATCTCAGGCCCTTAAGACTCCAGATCAGCTCTCAGGCTCATCTTTCACAATTCTTTGAGAATTCAGGACATCACTAGCAAGACCTTTAAAACTGAAATGCTGCCTTTTAATAAACTCCTAGAGGAACCAAATTTAACTATGAGAGTAAAGAGGCTTGTTTATACTTTGAAATCAAAACAGAGCCTTTCTGTTCAGCTGTAGAATCGGTGTGTTATTTTTTTGGTGGAAAGGGAGAAACGACCACTCAAACCCAAATTCTTAGCTGCTCACACTGAAGTTTAGGATGAGAATGTGTCAGTAAAGGATCCACTATTTTTGTGTTCCTAGTCTCAGAAATAAGATCATTAATCCTAACAAGGATGCAGCAATGGGACTAGGAACGCAACAGAAGCTTCTGGCTTTGCACAGGGAGCTGCAGAAGTCTGTAATTAAAGAGTGCTCTCAGGTTTACCAAGGAAAAGATGATGGCAAGTTGGCTACCCGCTGGGACCTGCACTTCAGCCTGGTCACAGTTGGTCTCCACACTAGAACGCGGTTTATTTAGCATCTGAACCAGAGGGGGTCACAATCATTTGATCATAGCTGATCAGGAAACTCCCAGCAAAGTTTACACCACTTCCAGACAATGTTTACACTGGTAACAGAGCTGCTTCTCCATCCTTCTGCTTTTAAAAGACATTTCTCTTCTTTGTTTATACTGCCATCTATTTAAAGCCCCTGCAGCTTTGAATCAGCTTTATACTGTAAGACTCCACCTACAAACCAAAGGAACCCAAGTACAAAGTTCTGCAGGAGAGAACTGATAAAGATTAAACATGGGGAAGTCAAGGTGGAATTAAGGGGAAAAAACCTCAAGATTCAAGTTCTTGAGTTTTGGGTTCAGTTACATATTCTGTCCAAGTAGTTCCTTAAAGCTATGCAAACTGCATGGATCTCAAGAGAAAGAACTGCACTTGGCCAACAGAGTTGCATCCTCCTCTCCACAGCAACTATCAGAGGAGTAGCCCATGCTTTCTTCATCTTGCTCTCCACAGAGGATTTTGGAAAGCAATCTTCTGCACTACCTAGAAGTCTCTCAGGAGAAGGGAATGAGAAAACTGCCTCAAGTGCACCAGGTCAGACGCATCTCCCTGATCACTGCTTGCCCTGTTGTGGTGCTTCCATCAGCTTTCCCTTGCTCTGCAAGCCTGGCTCTCTACAAGACAAAAACGACATTTTTTAAGTCCCCAGGAATGCTAGGAACAAGAATTAAGCCACTTTTACAAAAGCCGGAAATGAGAATGCAGCACAGACAGAGCAGGTTCAATTCAACCAAGGAGGAGGGCCAGAAGAGAGGGGTGCAGTGAACCCTCTATTTACTGACAACAAATGGAAGCTTCTCACATGTTCCAGCCCACTTTAAACACAGGTTAGCACCACACATCCTCACCTGAGGACATCACTATCATTCTCAGTCACCCAGGAGATGCCAACAATTTTCTCTCATCCCTATTTCAACAATGAACAAAAACATTTTTATACTTAGCTCACCACTGCATTTTAACAACGCACTCAAAGCCTTTAAGAGTCCTGTACCAAATGAGAGCAGATGCATTACACCATTTCATGGCTGACCTGAGGTGATACTGATTTTATGAGACAGAAAGGAACCTGCCTTGACTTCTACACTTCACTGCTACCTGATAAAATAGCAGCGTTTCATGGCCAAAATTCAAGTGAATTTACACAGGGAGATAAAATTGCAAAGGTAAAAACTAAACAAAAGGCCAGGACTGTGGTTAAGATATTTCTTCTCAGTTCATGATGCTACAGTTTGGGTGTATTTGAAGCTTTTAAAACATCTGATAAAAAGGTTTCTTTGTTGAGGAAAACTAAATGAGGACCTTTTGGCAAAAATTTTCTTTTCCAGTATTTTTTTTTTCCCAGAGAATTTGACTACTATGAAAACTTGATCTTAAAAAAAAAAAGAAAAAAACAACACAAAAAACCAAGCATTTTTATACTATTAAGATCACTTTAACAAGTTACAATAATTTCACATGAACAAGTCTTCTGCAAAATTCCTAGCTACAAAATCAGGTCAGGTTCTCCTACTACATACTCCACAGAAGTTCCAGTCCAGAGCTTTCTTCAGTGAAGGTGTTTCATGAAGATTTGCTTTACAGGGGCTAACCAGCCTGGATGTTTAAGGTGGAGCTGTACCCAGTTATTCACTTTAGTCCACCATGTTTTGCTACAGGTAATTCCAAGCCTTCTCTGACTAACATCACTTGGTAGTTTCTGCCTTGGAAGCCTCTGGCAGACACTAAAATTCAGCAGAGCACAGGAACAAGGAAAATGAGACAACATTTCCCTTGAGTTTAGTATATTCTTGGAAAGCAAGAGGCCAAGTTTATAAAGAAAGCTAAAGTACACCACAAAAAAAAAAAAAAAAGGAACGAGGCCAGTAGGACAACATGCTTCCTGTGCAGAGCCCTGGGTCCCAAACAGAGAGAGAAGGTGGCACCAAGTAACAGCAACCAGTAATTAAATATAAAATCACCTGGTTAGGTAATCATTGGGTATTTCTAAAGGAGAGCTCAAAACGACTGTGTGAAACTAACCATGGAATACTGCAAGAGCCCATCTTCTACAGCTCTTCTTTCCCATTTCCACATCTGCAGCTCAGAACTCTCAGGTCCCAGAAACTGGTCCCCAAGCTTCAGGAGTATAATGGACAATCCTGTTACCGTAACAGCCCTAAGGCTGCTCATGACTCACTGATGATGTATTCCATCCCCTACACAAGTGCCAAAACCAGACTTGGTGCAGTCTCAATTCAGTCCTATCTAGTTCTGTTCCAGGTAACCAAGGCTTTGTGCTGCTCCTCCCTGCAGACAGCATTCTCATAGAATGGTTTAGGTGAGAAATTACCTCAAAGCCCATCCAGTTCCAATCCCCTGCCATAGGCAGGGACACCTCCCACTAGAACAGGTCACTCAGAGCCTCATCCAACATGGCCTTGAACACCTCCGGGGAGGGAGCAGCCACAACCTCCCCAGGCAACCTGTGCCAGCATCTCACCACCCTCACTGGAAAGAACTTCCTTCTAGCATCCAGTTTCAATCTCCCCTCTGACAGTTTAAACCCATTACACCGCATCCTGTCATTACAAGACCTTGACAATGGTCCCTCCTCAGACTTCCCGTAGGCCCCTTTCAGATACTGAAGGCTACTATAAGGTCTCCTGGAAGCTCTCTCTGCTCCAGGCTGCAGAGCCCCAACTCTCTCAGACTGTCCTCACAGCAGAGCTGCTGCAGCCCTCTGAGCATCTTCATGGCATTCTCTGGACTGGCTCAAACAGTTCCATGTCCTTCTTGTGTTGGAGGCTCCAGAACTGCACACAATACTCCAGGTGGGATCTGACGAGAGCAAAAGGCCATGCTCATTAAAACACTGTGTGCTAATAAAGCAAGGCTGCTTTATGAAGGCTGTCAGGGCTGTCACTCAGTCTGAATTCTAATCTCATCATCTTTCAGACTGTGTAAGGATTAATCTGAGGGACCCTCCTCAAAACACCCAAGTGCAAGATTCCTCATGCTAATGACTTGTCTTCTCTCTGGGTAAAGTCATCCGCAATTTTTGCTGGGAGGATACAAGACAATGTAGCTCACAGCATGCACAGCTTGGCTTCAAGAAAACACAGCAGACCACATTTTCAAAGAGAAACAACTTCAGATTAGAAGCTGATCATCTTAAAAGGCAATGCAGAAAGTCTCTGCTTCACCCAGTCAGGGATTCTTGCTACTTTTGAGTTTTCAGGAAAAGCCAAAGGCCCATCAGTATTATCCATGTTTGAATGAACTGAGACAAACTTAAAAACAAACAACACCCCCCCAAAAAAAAAAAAGTTACTTACATGGTCTCAAACATCCTCACAAGGGATAACAGTCATAGAATCCCAGAATGTTAGGGATTGGAAGGGCCCTCCAGCACCTATTGTAACCAGCCAGTTAACATCATTATGCCTCATTATCCTGTTACTAATTATCCCATTCAAGACAGCAAGCTTGGAAAGCACTTAAAATGCAGACCCTGATAAGCTGGATAAAATGGGTTAATAAAAACCAACACAAATTTCCTACTTCTGAACTAAAAAAGATCCATATTTAACAGCATTGCATTATACATACAAAAAAATCTGGAAGAGAAGTCAAAACTCTTACAGATATTGATATTTACACAACTGGGCTGGTAAAGAAAAAGGCATTTATTAATATGTATGAAGATGTCATTGTAGAGGCTTAGGCTCCTACTGTCTGTGCTCTGCCCACAATGCCAGATTTCTTCCAACCTATGGATGAAAGGGAAAGCTGCTTTTGATTACTGAGGAAAGTGGCCTTGCAGTCTGGAACAGCTGACTTGAGTATTTATCTTCAAAGGAAACAACCCAAAAAGGAGGTATTTTTCCCCCCTACTAAGCTGCAGTAGAGCAGTTTCAGATATTTCTATAAATACAAGTGGTTGCTGGACTTTTTTTGACAACAAAATAATTCAGTATCTGTGGGGGAAAAAAAAAAGAAAAAAGGCAATTGAGAAAGCAGATTGGAGCAGACTGAGTCAAATCCCACCTGTCCTTCTGGAAGTGACACTGGGCAAGAAAGCAAATACTAATTTAAGCTTAGCTTTTCAAACAAGATATTAGAACCTGGACCGTAGTATATCACACATTATAAATGCATTTGTCTGCCTTTCCACACCATTTACAAGTTTTTTACAACTCTTCATGTTTGAGCCTACACTCAGCTGAATTTCTAACCATAAGGAGATGAGAACTTGGCTTGAAAAAAAAGGCATTTGTAGGGTTGGTCAAGGTATCTATAGTCCTTTTTAATCCTGGGAATGTAAGGGGCTGTTAACCCTTACTTGTGACCACCCCAACCTCCAGTAAGCTAAACAAGTTGAACTTGCTCTAGATGGGTACAAAAATCTTCAGGTCTTTCACGGGGCAGCTGGCTCTGATTGGCTCTGCTTGAGAAGGGTTGGAGATGACAAACTCTAGAAGCCTCCTCCAACCATGGCCAGTTTGTGTGATTCTGTGACTGGCTCCTGCTACCGACACAGATCTTTATTTCACTTCGTAATCTTTAATGAGTACCAAACACACCAGTTGTCACTGTGACAGACAGCTGACACCTCTCTCTGGTATTAATTCTTCTACCTTCTCTCTGCACTCTTAGAAGCATTTGAGCCAGCTGTCACCATACAAATGCATTACTCCTAGCTTCAAAAGACAGAGAGATTAAAAAAAAAAAACAAAACAAAAAAAACCAAAACAACAAACCCAAACCACCAAAACCCAAACCCTCTTGGAATAATTTNACCAACCAACAACCAAACAATCAAGACAAGCATCCGGATGTCCTTTATGTGGCTGAATAATTCACCTACTCTGCAGGAGTAAAAATAGATTAGCCCATACTGCAAAGAATTCACTTGCACTTGATACACATTTGTATTTATAAAGCATCAAGTTTAAAGATAGAGAGAGAGATTTTTGAGAGGAGGAATGAAGACACACCTCACACTGCACTTCAAGTGACCTTTCATGTCTGGAGAACCTTCTCAGAGGACAGTAGCTTTAGCAGTTCTATAAATACTTCTATCCTTACACTTTGTCAAATACAGGAATAAAAGCAGACACCTGTGGCTGACAATCTAGATTTATCTCCCAGAAGTAAGCCAGTTGTACCATGGCAGGAGGAGTCTCACAGAAGTCTTAGGGCATCTTTGCCAACACATAGAAAGCACAAACCAGACTTGCACTCTGTGAGCAGCAGAAGCTGCCAATCATCAGCTTTAGAGCTCAAACATTAAAATACAGGCTCAACAGGCTAACAGTCAAATATCCAGCCCAGTAAGGGGACCAATTCCTGTTTAGTGTCACCTGAACTCAGAAAACATCTGCAGAACCTCCTGTCAAACTGCACAGCCTAAGAGAAATGCCAGCTCCTGATCGCTCTGACAGCAGTTTGGGAGTGCTCCTGCCTGCTCAAAAACCCAAATGGTTCAGTGTTCAGCCTTCTGCAAGAACTTTAAAAAAAGCTTCCCTGAAACACATGCTGTTATGGCTACCACACAAGACAGCATTCAGAAATACACTATGGAACACTTGCACTCCTCTGTAGGGGAGCAGAAAAACCTAACCCACAGCAGCTGAGCAGAAACACTTCAGAGTAGGAGGCACAGAGAACCCTTCATGTCAGAGCTGGTACACTACAGCCTTTAAGAAATTTAACTGCTTCACTGTGTGAATTTCTTAAGTATTTTCCCCTCTTTCCTCCTCTTAATAACCATCTCATCTGAAGCACTTCTAGTTCTCTAATTCTAAGAATGCACTGACTCCTCTTTAACAAAGGCATCTGAATGTTTAAACTGGGAGACAAGGCTGTCAAACGTGCAACAGACTGTTCTGTTTAGGAGACTTACACTGAATGCAAGGCAGGACAGGCTCTCCATCATCAAGGATATGCTGCTGGAGTTGCCTCGTGGCATTTTTGTTACAGGAAGTACAGCAAAAAGAAGTCAGGTAAATAGAGCTTCATCACTATTAACCATCACAGGCTATCAGTAACTGCAACATTCACCTTGGAAGTCCTATCTCAACCGGCTTTCAAAAGCTGTAGTTGTCACGGTTGGAAGTGACCTCAAAGATCACCCAGTTTTGGCTGCTGAGTTGAAAACACTCACTCTTGAGCACATCTGTCCATGTTTCACTTTTAAACACTCCTAAACACAGTCTCTCAGGATCACAGGACATTATGGGTTGGAAGGGACCCAAAGAGATCGAGTCCAACACCCTTGCTAGAGCAGAACCAGACAATCTAGCTCAGGTCACACGGAAACACATTCAGACAGGCCTTGAAAGGCTCCACAGAAGGAGACTCCACAGCCTGTCTGAAGAGCCTGTGTCAGTGCTCTGGGACCCTTACAGTCAAGAAGTTGCCCCTTGTGTTCAGCTGGAAGCTCCTGTGCTGCAGCTTCCATCCATTGCTCCTTGTCCTGTCTCAGGGAGGAAGTGAGCAGAGTCTGTCCCCGCCTTCCTCACCCCCAGCCCTCAGAGATTTAGAAACTTTTATTAAATCCACTCTCAGCCTCCTCTTTTCCAGACTAAGCAGCCTCAGGTCCCTCAGCCTCTCCTCACCAGGCAGTGCTCCAGTCCCCTCAACATCCTCAGAGCCCTCCCTTGGACTCTCTCCAGCAGTTCCCTGTCCTTCTTCAACCAGGGAGCCCAAAACTGAAGGCAGTACTCAAGGTGGAGGAGACCTGAAAACATTCCAGCCTGCATCCACAGGAGAGCTCAAATCTCTAGTAAATTTATGAGCAAAGTCAAGGAAGAGACAGTACTCAGTGCAACTGAAATATTGCTCACTGGTATCTATTCACACAAGGCTCTCTTTTCCTTCAGGATTACCATGTAATAGGCATCTGGGGCAAAATATAAGGAAACCCTCACCAGAGGTACATCAGCGCCCGTGCCCAGTGTTGCCCTTGCATCGCAAGCACATTCTCCAGAGCCCACTTCCCTCACCCATTAGTACACCACACAAACGTGTGACTGACTGGAGCAGAGACAGATGCTGTGAAGAGCTCTGCACAGGCAGGTTCCAGCAGGGGAGCTGCTGTAGTGGACAGTCCACAATTGCAGCTATTCATCAGCTTTCCTGGAATACAGCCTCGCAGAGTCCAGGCTGGTCAGATATCTCTGGCAAATCATCCAGACTGTGCTCCTTCCCCAATGTGCCCAGTCATATTTTGCCCCCAAAGTCTGCCAAACATGTAGGAGGTTTGAACAAACTTTCTCAGAAACATTCTTTTAACAGAGGCAACATACTTCTTTTCCCCTGAGAGCCAAAATAAAGCTATTAAAGCAGATGGAACATTATGCCTGTCAATGACAATTCTGTGGGTGCATGGGCTCAAAGGTGAGTAGAGGAACTGACACACACCAACCTCAGAACCTCCACAGTCCTCTGTCTGCTCTACAGCCACAGCCTGGACATATCACTGCTGTGAAAGCCCAGCAAAGGAAGAGTGGGGGCAATTCTGAAATGCAGTTCATCTGTTTTGATACTCTGTCAGAATCCAAACGGACTGCAATACCCACACCTGTCTCAGTAAGAGTGAGCCTTCCTCCAAGCTTGACTGCTGTTGCAGTTTATTCTGCTTGTAACTACATGTGGAAGGTATAGTAAAACTTCACTGTAGATATTTTGCAACCTCCACAGAACTTACTTCTCTTTTTAGTAGCTTAGCAATTTAGACTGAAAAAGCAGCTTTGCTTTTTAAAAGACAGGTAAGACATGCCAAGGCTTTTTTTTTTTTTTTTTTAATCTTTTGTATCACCTAACTTCTTCCCCTCATCCAAGATAAGATTTCTTGACTAACTGATTCTCAGTTATTCATCAGGTCAATGCAAAAAAACACAGTACACCAGTGAGAATATACTGTGCAGGAAGTTAGGTTTCCAGGCAAGACATCAGATGTATGAAGTTATTTATCTATAGATGTAAAAGGTATATCTGGCTATGTAACCCTACACCTCTACCTTAGACGTAGGCTGACCTACAACAGTAGGCCATAAGATGTCAGTAAAATAAACAACCTTCTTTTCAGTAGACAGGACCTAGGCATCTTGACAACTTTGTCTCATCCTTGCTGTATTTCTCATGTTGTTTTCAACCGATTTCCATCCTAAGCTATTTCACCTTTAAAATGGTTTTCCATGTTCAGATTGGTGGATGACTTACTAGATAAACCCAAGGATTCCGAGGCTATGGAGTATTCCTTGACTAATCACCGTTTTAGAAGATAACAACAGGAGAATGATCTCCATTGAGTCTGTCAAGCTTCAAGCATGGACAAATATTGAAACAGAAGGGAAGGTGTCAGGACAAATGTCTACTCACTGACACCCCCCACAATGTTGCACATTGAGGTTAAAAAAAAAGTTTCCACAAACTTCTAACTCTAATAATCACAAAGCAAACTCTAAACAAACCCAAGCCTCAGCTTCCTGAGCCTGCAGGCAGCCTGAAACAGTGAGTCATGATGTGTGAACTCCCTTTGCGCCCTATTAGTTTTAGTGGAGTGTCAGCCCTCAGCCAGTTAATGACACTTGAAGGTCTTCATTAACTATTTCACCACTGATTGCAGCAGATAAAGCAGCTGGGCATAAGCCCATGAGAGTACTGGTGCATTCTAAATGTCCGGAAGGAGGAAAGAAAGCAGGAATAAGGAGAATACAGCAGATAAGGAGGAGACAGCTTTAAAATAAAGCCAGACCAGGATGGGAAGAGAGCCCTAACAAGCTGCTGGGGTTTATTTTCTCCCTTCTCTCTCTGAGACCAGTGGAAGTCAAGTTATTGCTTGAGGGGAGCAAAGAATCAACTCAGATCTACTAAGCCCTGCATGCATCTCCTACACTGTATGAGGTATAGGCCTGTATAAAGTAAGCTTTTATTGCTTATCACAGCTAAGGAAAACTATTCCAAGCTGGGAGAGCATCTCATACTATGTAGCTCCTTGCTCTGTATCCTACTTCAGCAAACGACAAGGTTTTATCACCCAGTGCAGAAGTGGACCCAAGAAGGACACATTTCCGATAACCACAAGTTAGTTTCTCTACTGAACATCAGCACACGGCAGGTCAAAAAGCGTTCTGTGCTTAGAGTCCATTCTGAAGGCTTATTTCTAGTTCTCAGAGCCAAGTTCCTGAAAGAGTTTCTTCAGAAATGAACACCATGTGAAACCCTGCTGCAAGGTGGCTCAAGTTCAAAGCCTCAACTATGAAAATAAATTAAATAAAAAATAAGATAATCACCGTTCAGGGTAAGAGTACCAAAAGCTGTCTCACCAGCGTGCAACACAAAGTAAGCCTGCAGGTCCAAGTTAGTAGGACAAGTTTCTCCTTATCCTTATATAAAGCAATCCATTTGTCACAGATAATCATGTGCTACTACCATTTATATAAATAGTAAGTTTTAAAAGCTATGCAAAATGAAAGCAAAATACATTCCTCGCTGACTCCTTAATCATCAGAATGATTAAACACAAGACAAATCATCTTCTGATAATGCACTGAGCTATGAAAAAAACACGACCAGCTCCAGATCTAACCTTATTTGCACAAAGAAGAGTCTGTCAGCTGGGCCAGCAATCCTCTTAAGGTAGGCACAACTGAGAAAATTTTAACCATTTAAGTCCTTCACCACTTCAATCAGAACCAGCACAACCCCAAAAGACAGCTTTTGGTGGCTTATAGGCGTTAGCAAAGCTACCACCTCAAACGCAGCATTAGTCAAAGCTGCAGAGCACAAAGCCCAGTGCTACTGCTGACTTCACTCTCCAAAGAGTAATTTGTCTTTGAGGTTCCTGCTCCTTCCACTATGCCCTACCCCACCTTCATAACCGCTTCACTAAGAAGTTCTCCCAGCAACAATATAATCTGAAAAAGTCTGGTACTCCGAGACAGGGCTCACAGGAGAATCCAGCACATCAGACCTTCTCCTAAGGTGCTACTCCTATTTTCAAACGTCCCAGCATGTAGAACCCACACTTACTTCCCCCCAAGGTGCAGCAATTCCAACAGCAAATGCTAATGTCATTGTGTACTCAAACACTGGAAGCCTTCTCTCCCAGAAGTCACTCTGAAGTTTTAGCCATCACTACCCGGCAGAGCAGCCTGAGTCTACGGCAGTAAGAGTCACATACATGATTCCTCTCAGGCCCTTTGATGACTCTGCCCACACCACACGCCTTTGTTACAACTGATAGTATCAAATGACTGTCCTAAGAAAACTCTTTGTAAGGTTGTACTCCCCACTACACCCACATCTTTGCCCAAGTAAGTGGTGTCCATTTTTGTCCACACAAAGGGATATTAACTGTGGAGCTTCCACTGTGCAAGGCCACACAAATTCCCATCCAGATGTGAGTACTTTCCTCTTTTCCAACTGATACCATACTGCGCAAACTCAACAGCAGGATAAAAATTAAGAATCTGTGCTGTAAGCCTTGAGGTTTTCCAAGATTCCTCACTCGATGGCCCCAAGATAGCACCAGACTTCTATTTTTAGCAGCGCTGCAATACAGCAGTCTTGATAAGCCCCTTTCAGCCTAGCTGTCATTGGAGTGTTTCAAGAGGTCTTCAAGGAAAAGGAGGGACCAGACCTCCTCACATACTGAGCAACTGGGTGCAGAGAGAGTTTGTAGTCTTGGAAGAGATCTTATTATCTGTGCATTAATCAGCTCTCAGGCTACTTTCTGCCCTGTTCTGTGAGAAACATAAGTCACCCTCACAGCCTGAGGAGAACGAGTTCACCACTTGCCTAGACACTTCGCTATGTTTCATGCTTTTAAAATACAGTAGCCCAGGCAAGTTTCAGTATGACTTTCTGAACATAGAGACTTACAAAAAACAGCTGACAATAGCCTGATTTTTTTCCCCCTTAAGGTATTTTTATGGCATTATAAAATAATTCATACCTGTCCTCATCACCATCAACAGGAATAGATATGCCAAACACAGAGCTGGCAAGACTGTTCATAGGAGTACTTGCAGGTAGCTGAAGAGGATTTGCTAGAGTGTCTGGAATGGGAGGCTTCACAAGAGGCTTAGTTTCAGCTATAAGAGAAAGTGGTGGCTGAGGTAGGGGTTCCGATTTTCTTCTTGTATCATCAATCTGGCCTACTAAGGATTGAGCTTGAGTCTGAAACTGTCCAAGGCTGGACTGCGGCAGGCTGGCAGGTACGTTAGGTGTGCCTTGCATCAGCGAGTGTCCGACGTGCTGCGGCTGGACAACGCCAGCACTTCTGCTGGCAGAAGAGTGGCTACTCATCTGGGACTGGACCAGCGTAACAGGGACATTTGGCATAGTAACAGCAGTGGTGGCAACCACATTAGGCACACTTGCACCGGGCACAACCGCAGGCACGTTCTGGACTCCGGAGACCACGGCATGGGGAGCACCAGGCATTCCAGACACTTGACTGCTTCCACCCATTTGATGCTGAGTCACAGATTTCTGTTGCACAACCCCTGTATGCCCCATACCTTGCTGCACCACACCTCCTGCTTGCGGAACGCCAGCCTGACCAGCTTGGGCCTGGCCACTCTGCATCAATCCTGATCCCTGCCCGGCTGCTTCGCCAGGCTGTGCCGACACCCCCATCACTGGCGCTCCCACCGGCGAGGGGTTTTGGCCAGATGACTGCCCCACGGGAAGGCTAGAAGACACAGTACTTGGAACAGAGCCTGTAGTAGCCTGCTGAATAGCTCCTTGAGACTGCATAATTGTCATGTGCTGCATGTATTCAGTCTGGCCAGAAGGTTGCGTCGGCAGGAGATGCACTGGTGGAATCTGGGACTGAGAATAAGCAAATTGTTGAGGCTGAGTCACTGGTATGTTTGCCTGCTGCACCTGCTGTTGTGCCACAGGAATGCTGGGCTGCCCTACTGTCACATTTGAAGGTGCCATGCCTTTCCCGTTGGGTCCAGCCTGTGCAACACCCTGTGCATTTACCTGTGGCTGCGATTGCTGTGGCACCATCATTTGCTGATTTGCTACCGAAGCCCCAGAAAACATGGGTTGAGCAGTACTTTGAGGCATGGCCCCACCTATGGGCTGCTGCGGCTGCTGTTGTTGCCCAATGACAAAACTAGGTTGCTGTAGAGAAGACTGGTTCATTTTCTCTGTCTGGAGCAGCTGTGACACAGCAGCCAGGGAACTGTCAGCTATAGAATCGGGGCCGTGGGCCGACGCCGGCACAGCTGAGATCACAACGGAACCTCCTGTGGCACCAAGGCCGCTGTCCCTGTCTTGAGCGGCCTGCTCGAAGGTGCTGCTGTGCCTAATGCAATCTCCAGTCCTGCTCAGGACGCTGCCACCATCTGAGTCCCGGTCATAATATTCCATACACGTCCACCGGCCTCGCCTGTAGGGCTCCCCGGTACCATGGTCCAGCTTGATCACCCTGAAGCGCGAGCTGCACGTAGCAGCCACTGTCTGAGACGTCGTCCCAGGAGCAGCAGATGCAGAAGGCCCTGTGGAGGGCAAGGCGGTTTGAGCACTGCCGCCTCCCGCTGCGGCAGTGCCGAGGGCAGCGGCTGGCAGGGGCACAGCAGAACTCTTGGGGACAGCCCCTCCGCTGGGGGCCGCAGCTGGCAGAGCCGCAGCTACCCCACCGGCAGCCACGGCCAGCTGCCCATCCAACAGAAGGTTGGGAGAGACGCTGCCTGGAGTTTCGGCCTCACCCACGTTGTTGAGAGTCTCCTCGGAGGAGCTCCGCTCACAGACATCCTCGGGGCCGTAGTCCGTGGCTCGGGAAACATCAAAGATTTCAGAAGACACGTCCTCGGTACGGGACTCATCCGGGTCGTCCAAGCTCTCGGTGTCCTCGGTGATGCTGCTGGCCACCTGAGCCGTGGTCACGCTGGTGATCTGGAAGCAGCTCTTCTTCTTGGCCGGCATCTTGGACATGTTCCCTCCGAGGGGAGGGGCTCCGCCAGTCGGGGAGAGGCGAGCGCGGTGCCGAAACGAGCTGTCACAACGTGCCGGTCGGGCCTCCGGCACTACCGCACATCCTCCGGCTGCTTCCTGCGGCGGGCGGCCGGGCCGCGGCGCTCCCGCT
>VWZI01006789.1:373662-482299 GCA_013396835.1 Psilopogon haemacephalus
GGTTGGTTACCCCTCTTGGGGATTTTGATCTCTGAGAGGGCTGTGGTGTTTCTGTATTACATTTTCACTGTATATATTTGTAAATATCTGTTATACATTGTAAATATTTGTTTGCATATTGTGCATTGCTGTAAATATAAAGCTTCATTTATCAACTTCCAGTGTTCCGAGTCCTAGCCAGGGTTTATATCAAAAGATGTGTGGGGGGGGCAGGTAACTGCCAAACCATCACGTCCCTTCCAACCTAAACCATTCTATGATTCTATGATCAGAAAGTGGTAGAATTAGAAACACCACTGTGACTTCCTTATTTGTGGATCAATCGACTGAACAGGACAAATATCCCATGGAATTAAATCTGGAATTGCACTCCACTAAAAATGTCCAGAGCTGGGTGGCTGAGATTAATACCAGCAGGCACACAAGAAATTCAGGAAGCAAGCTGGAAATTCTTCTTCAAGCCAGATTCCCATCAAGACCCAGTTTGGAAGTAGGTCTCAGCAAGCATTTAGCAAGTTTTCGTGATGGTTATTGCCATGGAGAAGCTGTTTCTAAATGCTCTGCACTCTGTGATGCACAGAATCACAGACAAGGAGCAATGGGTGTTAAGTTGCAGCACAGGTGGTTGCAGCTCAACACAAGGGGCAACTTCTTAAAGGGCAGGGTCCCAGAGCACTGGCACAGGCTGCCCAGAGAGGTTGTGGAGTCTCCTTCTATGGAGCCTTTCAAGGCCTGTCTGGATGTGTTCCTGTGTAACCCGTGCTGTATTGCACTGGCATGGCGGTTGGACTCGATGATCTCCTTGGGTCCATTCCAACCCCTGACATCCTGTGATCTTGTGAATCTCTGACCCAGTGATTTATGGCTATTTTCTCCCATCAAAATGCTGGTGGAGCCTGGGCACCAGCCACAACTGAACTGGAGACCAGAGCCAGTGGAATTCTCTGAAAGTTTCTACCTTATCTGAAATGGAGATGAGTGCACAGCCAGCATGTTCAACCATCCCAGCTGCAAGAACAGCTGCAGGGGCTGCAGTTGGGTTTGTGCTGCCTTTTCCTGCTGTGCTGGCACTGTGCTATGGTTCAGACTTGGCAGGACGTGGCAGAGATTAAATATCGCTCTGAGCGCTGCCTCCAGTCGCAGGCATCACCTTGTTATGACTGCTGCTTTTAAAACCCTCCCAAATATTAGCAATAGTGTCAGAGACATTTACATTAAAACCAGACATGCTGTGGAAAAAACACAGGAGAAAAGAAAGAGGTGAGCCCCTCTCTAACTGAAGACAGCTGCAGGATTTCCTTTCTCTTTAGGACTGTGGTCACAAACCTGTGCAGATCTGAGGATGAACCTCCTGAGGGAATGTGACAGCTAATCCAGCATCCCCAGATTCCCTCTGAATTGCTACATCTTACACTTTCCTCCTCACCTTTTCTCCCTTCCCCATTAGAGACAACAAATTAGAATCATAGAATGGTTTAGGTTGGAAGGGACCTCAAAGCTCAGCCAGTTCCAACCCCCCACCATAGGCAGGGACACCTCCCACTAGAACAGGTCACTCANAGAAAGAAAAAAAAATGTTTTAAGAGTTGTAACCAAATATAAATAAGTCAGACGTTTCAGGCCTCTCTGGGCTGTGGCTGCTTCTCTTGGATGGTTCCTTTGTCTCTGCCTTTTGTAGCTAATTCTCAATAATTCCACTAACCTCTTTTCTACTGCTAATCCCCCTGGCCGATCTACCTCCACCTATCTGCTTCATTAACAGGTGGTGAGATAAGATTGAGGAAGGGGGGACAGGTGGTAGGGGGTGGTTGGTTACCCCTCTTGGGGATTTTGNCTCACCACCCTCACTGCAAACAACTTCCTCCTAACATCAAGTTTTAATCTCCCCTCTGCCACTTTAAACCCATTCCTCCTCCTCCTGTCATTACAAGACCTTGTCCCCAGCCTTCCTGTAGCCCCATCAGATACTGGAAGGCCACTCTAAGGTCTCCCAGAAGCCTTCTCTTCTCCAGGCTGCAGAGCCACAACTCTCTCAGCCTGTCCTCTTAGCCCAGCCTTCCTGTAGCCCCATCAGATACTGGAAGGCCACTCTAAGGTCTCCCAGAAGCCTTCTCTTCTCCAGGCTGCAGAGCCACAACTCTCTCAGCCTGTCCTCTTAGCAGAGCTGCTGCAGCTCTCTGAGCATCTTTGTGGCACTCTTCTGGACTGGCTCTAACACTTCCATGTCCTTCTTGTGCTGGGGGCTCCAGAACTACACACAGTGCTGCAAATGGGGTTTGAGGAGAGCAGAGCAAAGGGGCAGAATCCCCTCCCTTGCCCTGCTGCCCACACTGCTCTTGCTGCAGCCCAGCACACAGTTGCTGTCTGGGCTGCACTCACACTGCAGGCTCAGGTTGAGCTTTTCACCACACCAGACCCCCAGGTCCTATTCCTCAGGGCTGCACTCAGCCATTCCCCACCCAGCCTGGAGCTGTGCTTGGGACTACACCCACCCAGGTGTGGAACCTTACACTTGGCCTTGTTGAATGTCATGAAGTTGGCCTGGGCCCAACTTTAACTCACATGAGCAAGGTTCCCTGGAGAATGGCTCTAAAGTGCTTTTGTAGTTACTCTACTAACTTCTAGGTCAGCACAAATATGACCTCTATTTTTCTCGTTTCCTTCGTCAGATATTTGAAAATGAAAAAGAAATCATCTGCTTGGATTGAGTAGCAGACAGACAGGGTTTGATCAGTGGATACCATGAGTGCTGTGGATTTTTCTCCTTGGACAATAGGATTTGTTTGTGCTGGCTGGCACTGACTCTGCAGAGAACTCACTCAGCAGTACATGATGACAAATTCAGCGGGTAAGCAGTTTTACTGTGGTCCCTGCTATAGGAGGTCCTGGCTTTTTTTTTTCAGCATTAAATCACAGGCAGTTTATTGATGAGACAGTCATACAAAGAGAAGATCAGCTGAGGAAAAAGGGATTTTTTTCATCCCCTGAATTTCCTATTTTTTCATCATTGACTCCTTCAGCCTGCATCACAGTGCCCATCAGGTAACAGCCATTGGGTTTCTCAGCTTTTCTCCTCAGCAAGGCACTCAGAAGATTTCACAGCTGTCTGAAGCTCAGACACTGTTTAAATCAAAGATCCTTTTACAAAAAAAATTATTTATTTTTTAAGTTCTAGGACATTTCTCCATGTAATTATCATAGAATCGTAGAATAGTTTAGGTTGGAAGGGACCTCAAAGCTCAGCCACTTCTGACTCCCTGCCATAGGCAGGGACACCTCCCACTACAACAGGTCACTCAAGGCCTCATCCAACCTGCCCTTGAATACCTCCAGGGAGGGAGCAGCCACAATCTCCCTGGGCAACCTGTGCCAGTCTCTCACCACCCTCACTCCAAAGAACTTCCTCCTAACATCGAGTCTAAATGTCCCCTCTGCCAGTTTAAACCTATTATTCTTCATCCTCTCATTACAAGACCTTGTCAATAGTCCCTCCCCAGCCCTTCTGTAGGCGCCTTTCAGATCCTGGAAGGCCACTCCAAGGTGTCCTTGAAGCCTTCTGTCCTCTAGGCTGCAGAGCCCCAACTCTCTCAGATTGTCCTCATAGCAGAGCTGCTGCAGCCCTTTGAGCATCTTGGTGTCGTCCTTGGACTGGCTCCAACAGTTCCATGTCCTTCTTGTGCTGGGAGTTCCAGAACTGTGCACACAGTGCTGCAGGTGGAGTACTCCGGGTCTGAGGAGAGCAGAGTAAAGGAGCAGAATCCCCTCCCTTACCCTGCTAACCACACTGCTCTTGCATCATGTTCTCTGCTTCTGTGATCCACAACCTCACTCGACAACCTGTGCCAGTGTCTCACCTCCCTCCCTGTAAAGCTGATTGTTTTCCCCTTCCCTCTGGTGCCAACAGCAAAGGGTGGGAGCGATAAGCCAGGTCAGGTTTGTTCTCTGCCACATAACTGCAGGCTGCTTGCTGCTGTGCAGTGAGGTCCAACACAGGTCTGGAAGAAGGTCTGCAGTGGTCCTCTGAACCTCAAACACCCTGATGGAAGTGCTTCCTGCAGGTTGCATGGCCTTTGTTGCAGTCCTCACTGTTTAGAGATGATGACTGACTGCTGCTCTGTGTAAAGCAAGCTGAGCACAAGATGTGAACTACAGATGGTTCTCTGGATGTAGGCTATAAGAAAATGTCAGTGGCAGAGTGGGCTGGTCTTGTGCTGTTCCAGCACAGGGGGCACGCCTTCCCAGGAGTGCCAGGGCAGTGCTGGGCACCCTGGCAAGCAGTTCCCTTTGGAACTGCCTCGTATGCCTTTCACACAGGGCATGATTCTTGGTCTGATGGCTATGATGTGCTTCAATGAATCAGAGTTTCTTCCCAGGGTATTACTAAGGGTGATTCTGTCCAGGCATTGTCTGCTCCAGTTGAAAAAAATCATCCTGTCATCGAGCTCTTTATGAACACACATAGGTCAGAATAACCTGGAGGAGACAGAGATGGTGGTGGAAGTAGGCTGCTGAAATAGAGAGCAACAGAGCCATGGGGCTGCATTTTTAGTCTGTGTAGTCCAGTCTCAGGGTTAACCTGTGTAAATATGTCCCTGTTTGCTCATGTGGTAAGAGGCTTTTATAGTGCTAAGTAAATATATAGTAGGATAGATTTGCTGTGAGGGAAATTCATGGTGAGCTCTAGGAACAGGAAGGGTAAGCAGCACCCAGGTCACACGAGCAGCAGAAAAGAGGCTCAAGTTGCTTCCAGTTAAATGTGCATGGACTGGATGAGCTTTGAGGTCTCTTCCAACCAGCTGCATTCTGTGATTCTGTGATCTTGCTCAGATTCCCATCACAGTCTATACACAAGGATATATTTGAAATTGCTCTTCCTAAGCACTCTGCTGTCTTCCAGTTTCTTAGTCTAGAGCTCAATGCCTAAGAACACACTCACTTGTCTTCCAGTGTACCCCACAGGGTCAAGTCTTCAGCACTATCACACATCCAGCTGGTAGAACCAAGCCACATCTTCTGCCAGTCTCTGCAGTGCTGCATGGCAGGCAGACACTGAAGCTTCTGCTGACATGTAACCAACAGACAGAGGAGGGCCACAAAGATGCTCAGAGGGCTGCAGAACCTCTCCTACAAGGACAAGCTGAGAGAGTTGGGGCTCTTTAGCCTGGAGAAGAGAAGGCTTCAAGTAGACCTTAGAGTGGCCTTCCAATATCTGAAGGGGAAGGCTGGGGAGGGACTATTGACAAGGTCTTGTAATGACAGGACAAGCAGTAATGGGTTTAAACTGACAGAGAGGAGATTTAAACGGGATGTTCACAGGCTCACAGGATGTCAGGGGTTGGAAGGGACCCAAAGAGATCATCGAGTTCAACCCACTTGCCAGAGCAGAACCATCCAATCTAGCTCAGGTCACAGAGGAAAGCATCCAGACAGGCCTTGAAAGGCTCCAGAGAGTGAGCCATAACCTCTCTGAGGAGCCTGTGCCAGTGCTCTGGGACCCTTCCAGTCAAGAAGTTGCCCCTTGTGTTGAGCTGGAAGCTCCTGTGCTGCAACTTACACTCATTGCTCCTTGGCCTATGCCAGGGAGCAAGTGAGCAGAGCCTGTCCTCTCCCTTCTCACTCCCAGCCCTCAGATATTTATAAACCTTTATTAAATTCCCTCTCAGCCTTCTCTTCTCCAGACTAAGCAGCCCCAGGTCCTTCAGCCTGTCCTCATCAGGCTCCAGTCCCCTCAGCATCCTGGGACCCTTGGACCCTCTCCAGCAGATCTCTATCCCTCTTCAACTGGGAAGCCCAAAACTGAACACAGTATTCAAGATGAGGTCTTACCAGGGCAGACTAGAGGGGGAGGAGAACCTCCCTGGATCTTAGGAACAGGTTCTTTCCAGTGAGGGTGGTGCGACACTGGCACAGGTTGCCCAGGGAGGTTGTGGCTGCTCCCTCCCTGGAGGTGTTGAAGGCCAGGTTTGATGAGGCCTTGAGTGACCTGTTCTAGTGGGAGGTGTCCTTGCCTATGGTGGGGTGTTGGAACCGGATGAGCTTTGAGGTCCTTTCCAACCTAAACCATTCTGTGATTCTGGGGGAATTTCCTGGAAGTTCTGCAATGCTTATAAATAATAGTTCCTTTTTTTTTTTTTCACGTAATAAAACTAAAACCTCATTTGAAAGCAACTCACTCAAAGCTGGGACCAAGTCCTAATTGAAATGAAACCCCAGAATCTGTGAGCTGTGAGCAGAGCAAACTGCCCTGAGCCTGGCTATACATCATGCAGCAAAAGGCTGCTGTTGCTCTGGCTGCAGTTTCATAGATTCTTTCGCACCTTGTAGGAGATGAGGGGGAAAAGTGATGTTGAGTGTTAAATGACTGAAGGATTTTTGAGCTTGTACTTCTCTGTGTGTTCTTGAACATGAAAGGAAACAAGGTTCTGCTTACAACAGAGGTGATGCAGGGTATAAACTTGAAAAGCTGAAGAGAAAACTGTGCAAGCAGAATGGGATGCTCTCATCTGCCTCCCACATTTTCTGTTTATATCTTTCCTACCACATCTGTGTTCTAATTCCTGTTCCCCCTTTAGCATAGGTGGCAGCAAGAGGACATTTGCTGGGTTCAGGGCATGGGATTCTCCATGGAGAGTCACTTCCATCAAACTCCAGTGGCCTCCCAGAGCTGGTGGTCTAGTGCTTGGTCACAGAATCATAGAATCACAGAATGGTTTAGGTTGGAAGGGATCTCTAAGCTCATCCAGTTCCAAACTCCTGCCATAGGCAGGGACACCTCCCACTAGAACAGGTCACTCAAGGCCTCATCCGGCCTGGCCTTGAACACCTCCCTGGGCAACCTGTGCCAGTGTCTCACCACTCTCACTGTAAACAACTTCTTCCTAACACCCACTTTAAATCTCCCCTCTTCAAGCTCTCCAGGACTGCATGCCAAATCCTTCTGTCTTCCTAGCAGGTTGATAGAGATTCCACACAAAAACATGCACTTAAGTCATGTAATGTCTGGAAGCAGTAGCTTGAGCTGGCATTTTGCCTTGGCCAGTGTTCACAAAGATAAGCTGTGAGATGTGAAACAAAGGCAGTAAGAGGAACCTGGCAGGCCCCTGGAGAAGCCCCAGGTGCCGAGTTCACATGACTTGCCGCTGCAGAATGTGTAACGTGGGTTACTTCCATGACTCATGTGCTGCTGCATGTTGATAGAAACTCTGTCACCCTGCTTCCTCTTTGTAAGTTGTGACACTCAATACCTTTCAGCCTCATAGAATCATAGAAACACAGAATGTCAGGAGCTGGAAGACACCTCAAAAGCTCAACTGGTCTCGCCACCCTGCCAGAGCAGAATCACCCAGAGCAGATCAGGATCACCTTTCAGCCTCAAAACCACCTTCCAGGCTGGGTGGGGAATGGCTGAGAGCAGCCCTGAGGAACAGGACCTGAGGGTCTGGGGTGATGAAAAGCTCGACCTGAGCCTGCAGTGTGAGTGCAGCCCAGACAGCAACTGTGTGCTGGGCTGCAGCAAGAGCAGTGTGGGCAGCAGGGCAAGGGAGGGGATTCTGCCCCTTTGCTCTGCTCTCCTCACACCCCACCTGCAGCACTGTGTGCAGTTCTGGAGCCCCCAACACAAGAAGGACAGGGAAGTATTGGAGCCAGTCCAGAGGAAGCCACCAAGATGCTAAGAGGGCTGCAGCAGCTCTGCTAAGAGGACAATCTGAGAGAGTTGGGGATCTGCAGCCTGGAGGACAGAAGGCTTCCAGGAGACCTTGGAGTAGCCTTCCAGGATCTGAAAGGGGCCTACAGGAAGGCTGTGGAGGGACTATTGACAAGGTCTTGTAATGACAGGACGAAGAGTAATGGGTTTAAAGTGGCAGAGGGGAGATTGAAACTCGATGTTAGGAAGAAGTTCTTTGCACTGCGAGTGGTGAGAAACTGGCACAGGTTGCCCAGGGAGGTTGTGGCTGCTCCCTCCCTGGAGGGGGTGAAGGCCAGGCTGGATGAGGGCTTGAGCGACCTGTTCTAGTGGGAGGTGTCCCTGCCTATGGCGGGGGGTTGGAACTGGCTGAGCTTTGAGGTCCCTTCCAACCTAACCCATTCTTTGATTCTAAGATTCTATTTTTCACAGAATCATAGAATTACAGAATGTCAGGGGCTGAAAGTGAGCTTGAAAGCTCATCTGGTGCAGCCCCCCTGCTAGAGTAGGATCACTCAGAGCAGATCAGGATCATTTTTCAGCCTCATAGAACCATAGAAACACAGAATGTCAGGGGCTGGAAGGGACCTCGAAATCTCATCCGATCCAGCCCCTCTGCCATAGCAGAAGCAGCCAAAGCAGATCACACTGGAATGCATCCAGATGGTTTTTGAATATCTGCAGAGAGGGAGACTCCACAACGCCCATGGGCAGCCTGTTCCAGTGCTTGTCTGGCTGAAATATTACAATGGAAACCTGTGCCCTTCCAGGCCCTGCTGGCCCTCACTCCAGCCTGGGCAGCTTCTCTGCAGGAGTTACTGGCACTAAGCCACTCAGCTGTGAAAGAGAAAGCTTTATGGCAGAGGCCTGATGGCAGGATCAGTCCTTCTTTAGCTAAAAATTAGATTTATAGGGAGTTAACACCTGGCAAACTGAGCTGGTGGGAGATATGCAGAGCAGAAGAGGCTGGCTCATGGTAGCATTCTGGTCTCTAAGGATGCTGCCTAGGCAGCCCGCCGGTTCAGATAAACCCAACAAGTTTAATGCTTAGAGCAATCAGAACCTGACACCACACTTGGGTGGGTGCAAAGGGCAGAGATGAGCACTCTCTGGGTTCTCCCAGCAGATGCAGGACCTGAATGGCAAGGTCACATCACCGCCTGGCTAATGAGTGAACCTGAAAGCAGGCTCCTCTGTGCTGTGCTCAAAGAGAAAGCATCAGAGTATCTTGGAAAGCACGGAAGTTAAAAATGAGGCAGAGTTTTATGAGCTTATTTTCACAGGTCATAAACAGAACCAAAAAAAAAGGAAGAAAAAAATAATTCAGGAATGTTTTTGTTTACAGCTTTTATGAGTATTAGCAGAGCTTTAAACAAACATACAAGAGTGCACTATGTGTGTGCTTGGAAGAGAACAGAGTCAATCTGATGTCAGGTTGCCTTCCAAATCCACTTCATAGAATGCAAACCAAACCTTGTTCTTACTGGTGCTGCTGCTGAACTCTTCAATTAAAACAGTTTCTTAAAGAAGTAAAAAAGAGCAAAGTTCTGAGATATAATGCATAGTGCTGATATTGAATGCAAAGTGCTGAGATTTAATGCATAGTGCTGAGATTTAATGCAAAGTCCTGAGATTTAATACAAAGTGCTGAGATTTAATGCATAGTGCTGAGATTTAATGCAAAGTCCTGAGATTTAGTACAAAGTGATAAGCTTTAATGCATACTGATGAGATTTAATGCAAAGTCCTGGGATTTAATGCAAAGTGATGAGATTTAATGGATAGTGCTGAGATTTAATGCAAAGCGATCAGATTTAATGCATAGTTCTGAGATTGAATGCAAACTACTGAGATTTAATGCAGTCTTGGGATTTAATGCATAGTGCTGAGATTTAATGCAAAGTCCTGGGATTTAATGCAAAGTGGTGAGATTTAATGCATAGTGCTGAGATTGAATGCAAACTACTTAGATTTAATGCAAGGTCCTGGGATTTAGTGCAAAGTGCTGAGATTGAATGCATAGTGCTGAGATTGAATGCAAAGTCCTGGGATTTAATGCAAAGTGATGAGCTTTAATGCATAGTCCTGAGATTTAATGCAAAGTCCTGAGATTTAATACAAAGTGATGAGATTTAATAGATAGTGCTGAGATTGAATGCAAAGTCCTGCGATTTAATGCAAAGTGATGAGATTTAATGCAAAGTCCTGAGATTTAATACAAAGTGATGAGATTTAATGGATAGTGGTGAGATTTAATGCATAGTTCTGAGACTGAATGCAAACTACTGAGATATAATGCAAAGTCTTGGGATTTAATGCAAAGTGATAAGATTTAATGCATAGTGGTGAGATTGAATGCAAACTACTTAGATTTAATGCAAGGTCCTGGGATTTAATGCAAAGTGCTGAGATTTAATGCATAGTGCTGAGATTGAATGCAAAGTACTGAGACTGAATGCCTCCTCCTTTTATTCCTTACTCTGTTGGAACGTGGTGAATGGCAGTGAGTGAGTTTGGAGTCCTTGTATGGTGGGTTAGGAATGGCACCAGGAGCAAGGAGATGTGTTCCAATCCTTGTCTGGATGCTAATTCAGTGCTATAAAGAAAATTTCTTTGTTTCATTACATTGCAGTTCCTCCATTTTCAAAACAAGGCAGATAAATATCCAGTGGAGATCTGCAGCTATAAAATAACAACAGCACAGGCAGATTCAGATGGCAAACAATCCACAGGTAGTTTGTGCTCCTGGCCCATGGCAAAAGCTGCTCTGCTGCCATGAGAGTTTATTCAGCAGCATGCAGCAGTTGCTAAGTAAGCAATGGAGATGATGAAATCACTGACACTCAGGATTAAAAACTGTGGAAAGATTTATCAAGTTCACCACAAGACCTCTCTGAAGACTTCCTCAGTTCCTTGTTTGGAGAGCATTTTAAATTCATCACCATCACCATTGTTTTTCTGTTGCTAATTCAGGTTTTATGCACCAAAGAGAATAATTGTGTTGTCCAAGTCTTCAAGTCTTCTGTGTGTTACTCAATGTGAAAGGGTCATTTTGTGGGTGTCAGGATCTGGCTATAAAGAGACAAAACTGATTAGCACTTATTCATCATGGTCTTATCTGGGTGCTATCTAGCTTAGCTTTTCACTAGTCCTTACAAAACATCATTCCACAGAAGCTTTTTCTCATGGCATGAGAATGTTCCTGAACAAGGCTCATGCCTGAGAGCAAGAAGTACAGGGCCGGGCCCAGAGGTAGAAAGACTCTTGTGGAAATAAAAGAGCATGGAAAGGAGGTCCTAAACATATCACCAGTGACAGTCTCTAAGAAGAGAGCAGGTTTTTGCAATGAAATATGGTCCAAAGGGGTGTCAGAGGCATGTTCACCACTCACCAACATGAACTTCAGCTCTCATACAGGGCACATAGCAGGAGCAGTCAATGTCTTTGTGTTAAGTTCAACGTTGGTAACGAGTTCTGCACCATAAGGGTGGTGGAACACTGGAACAGGTTGCCCAAGGAGGTGCTTGGGGCCCCATCCCTGGAGATATTCAAGTTGAGGCTTGACAGGGCTCTGGACAATCTGATCTAGTTGAGGATGCCCCTAATGAGTGCACTGGGTGTTTGACTGGATGAGCCCCTCCCAAGCCAGACCATTCACAGGCTCACAGGTTGTTGAGTTGGAAGGGACCCAAAGAGATCACAAGTCAAACCCCACTGCCAGAGCACAACACACAATCTAGCTCAGCTCACACAGGAACACATCCAGACAGACCTTGACAGGCTCCACAGAAGGAGACTTCACAACCTCTATGGGCAGACTGTGCCAGTGCTCTGGGAACCTTCCAGTCAAGAAGTTGCTCCTTGTGTTGAGCTGTAACCTCCTGTGCTGCAGCTTCCATCCATTGCTCCTTGTCCTATCCCAGGGAGCATGTGAGCTGAGCCTGTCCCCCCTCCTCACTCCCAGCCCTCAGATATTTCATAGAATCACAGAATCAGTCAGGGTTGGAAGGGACCGCAAGGATCATCTAGTTCCAACCCCCCTGCCATGGGCATGGACACCCTGCCCTACATCAGGCTGGCCAGATCCTCATCCAGCCTGGCCTTTAACATCTCCAGGGATGTGGCCCCAACCACCTCCTTGGGCAACCCCTTTCCAGGCTCTCACGACTCTCATGGTGAAGAACTTCCTCCTCATGTCTAGTCTGAATCTCCCCACCTCCAGCTTTGCCCCATTTCCCCATGTCCTGTCACTACCTGATAGCCTAAAAAGTTCCTCCCCAGCTCTTTTGTAGGCATTAACTGTAGACATTGATTAAATCCCCTCTCAGTCTTCTCTTATCCAGACTAAAAAGCCCCAGATTTTTAGTCAGTGATCAATAACTTTTCCCTCAGCCTCTCCTCATCAGGCAGTGCTCCAGTCCCCTTATCATCCTCATAGCTCATCATTCCATGATCCTATGGTTCTGTGATTGTGTGAGACTGGATACTGCCAAAGTGGACAGGACTGAAAGGCTTGCTTTACCCATAGCAACCTTGAGCAACTCCCAGCCTTAATGCAAACCCTTCTGCGATACAAAATTTGTTTCCTCAACCCAGGACAGGCCTTCAGAACCAGAACTTTGTCTTGCACACCTATGGATGCCTCTCAAACTGTCTAGTTCTAAAAGACACCTGAAACCCATCAGAGTGACACTCACCTTGGGGACACATCCTTCTGCCTTGGACCAGATCAACTGTGTGAGCCGTATCTGGTGCAGCTTCCATGCAAAGCTTGATTTTATTTTCAGTTCAGTTGATGAATTTACTGTACTCATCTCAGAGTCAGAGGGCATGTTAGCTGGATGGCTAAAGTTTCTTCAGAAAGGGGATTGTGTATTTAGAAGGATAACAGCAATATCCAGAGTGACATCAGTAAGGGTTATAAAAATAATCAGCAGAGTTTAGTTAAGGGATTCATCCACTGCCACACAGAAGAGCAAACGAGGAGTGGGAAGGTACAATTCCTCTATGGAGATGTTGCATAGCTGCCTTCCACTGTTCTGCTCTCCTCTTCTCGCTGATCACAGGGTCACAACACATCCATTTGAAGAGGCAGAGCTCAGTGATCAATAACTGGGTAATTATCTGAAGGACAGGAGGCAAGAGGACAGGGCTAGATGACTTTTAGTGGTGCCCAGTGATAGGACAAGGGGCAGTGGACACAAACTGGAACCCAGAAGGTTCCATCTGGACATGAGAAACTGCTTTGCTGTAAGGATGCTGGAGGCCTGGAGCAGGCTGCCCAGGGAGGTTGTGGAGTATTCTTCTCTGGAGAGATTCCAAACCCAGTTGGCCATTGTGGTCCTGGGCAAGCTGCTGTGGTGACCCTGCTTTAGCAGGGGGGGCTGGACTGGAGGTGCCAGAGGTACCTTCCAACCCCTGTGTTCATTAGGGCCAGCCACTGGATCATACATCACTTTAAAGTGGCAGACCTATTTTGCCCACTGGGTGGGCAAACCCCAAGCAAATGTGGTAACTAAGCTCCTGCTTGTCACTACAGGCTGGCTCTGCTAAGGAGCATGATTGACTGTGGTTAAAATGTGCTAAAGAGCAGCATTTCAACCTCTGCTATGAGGACAGGCTGACAGAATTGTGGCTTTTCAGCCTGGAGAAGAGAAGGCTTTGAGGAGATCTTACAGTGACCTTCCAGTATCTGAAGGGGGCCTACAGGAAGGCTGGGTAGGGACTATTCACAAAGTCTTGTAATGACAGGACGAGAGGTAATGGGTTCAAACTGGCAGAGGGGAGATTTAAACAGGATGTTAGGAGGAAGTTCTTCACAGTGAGGGTGGCGAGACACTGGAATGGGTTGCCCAGGGAGGTTGTGGCTGCTCCCTCCCTGGATGTGTTCAAGGCCAGACTGGACGAGGTCTTGAGCAACCTGATCTAGTGGGAGGTGTCCCTGCCTATGGTGGGGGGTTGGAACTGGATGATCTTTGAGGTCTCTTCCAACCTAAACCATTCTATGATTCTATGATTTCAGGTGTTTTAGGAGGTGTACAGTGTGAGCTGGGCTGTTTCCTGCTGTGGGAAAACCAGCAGGTTTGCCCTCCACTGCATTCTTACCTGCAGACTGCTTGTGCCAGTTCATTCCTTCCAGTTTGTTCTTCCAAGTGGGGCAGAGGAGCCTCAGTCCCACCCTCCTGGGGCAGGAGCAATGTGTCGTCAGGTCTTGTGGTGACTCTGCAATGTGGAGAAACTGGCAGGAGGATGAGTTCATGCTTGTTCTGCTTTCTGGCCTGAAGGAATGCAAACCCACTGACCTCAGAGCCACGCAGACCTTGGCAGAGGCTCTTCTTCAGGCCACACTGCACGGAGCCCTTGGCCTGCACTGTGCAGAGATGGGCAGAAAGTGGTCTTAGGAGATGATAATGTTGCATGGGGAGTAAAAGCAAGCTCCTAGCTTTGGGCTCAGGAGCTGGAAGAAGATGGCTCATGGTTTCAGCCTGTATTAGGCTGTAGTAGTGAGAAAAAACAAACAACTTCTCTTGCCTTTGACATTTTAAGTGCTTTCTAGCAACGGTGGATATCCAAACAAACCAACTCCTGTGGAAAATCCTCAGTGATAATACAGCCAGAAACAATTATAGACATGGAAAATAAACAAAACTGGCACGTTCTGGATATGCCTCTAAGGCCTGGTCATTTGCTCTGCCTTGCCTGCATGACAAAGGATTCACAGATGGGCTAGGAGAGGAAATTCGTATGTAGGGCAAAATTAAAAACTAGGTCACAGTCAGAGGCACAATTAACACTTCTCCTTTAAGAACAAGTAGCCAGGAGCTATTATACCAGTCCCGTGTCCAGCAGGGAGACTGCCTCCAGTGAGGAGAGCTGCGGGAGCAGAGGGGTGTGAGAGCAGGTCTAATTTTTGTTTGCTTATTCTAGCACAGATCCTCCCTAGAAAAGCAAGGGGGGAAAAAAAGGCTCTTTATCCCTGCAGAACTTGTGGTGTTATCCTCCCTAACCTTCAGGAGGGTGGGGATTAATAGCAGAACCTTTGCACAGCTGCTCCCAGGCTGCCTGCCTGGGGCACTCTTCAGCGCAGCCCTGAGTTACTCTGACCTCCCTCCCCCTCAGCCCACTCCAAAATGCAAAGGGTTTGTTACTGCAGGAATAAATCCTCTTTCTTAGAAAGACAGCCACAGATTCTGGGGATGAATTAAAAGGTTTGGTCGTGTTCCCACTGCAGCTGCTTGAAATGCATAAGACTGAATTGTCTAGGGAGTGTGACAGAAGCCTGACAAGACCTGGCAGCTTTAATTAACAGCTGTCAGGACCCAGTGGATCTCCTGAGAAGGCAGAGAGGTGACAGATCAGACTCTGCCAGCATCCTGTGTAGATGCCTTCATGGTAGTTAAAATCCACGTTTGAAAACAGACACTTACTCATCTGTACAGATCTGGAAGTCTTTCACAGATGCCCAGATTGGAATCTCTGTGTAAGGTGCTTAGTTTTAATTCCATGAAACAAGTCAAATCTGACACAAAAGGGATGAATTCTTGAACAAAGAGGTATCCATCATCACAGCCATCTGTGGATAAATTGAAGGGGAGAGTTTCACCACTGGCAATCCAAAATTCGCAGTCGTTAAGGTCTAATCTGTTTTTTTAATTAGCCTGATGAGTTGGGAATTATTAATTGATCATTAACATGGTTTCACAGAACCAGAATTGTATAATTAGAATGAGTCAGGGTGGGAAGAGACCACAAGGATCAGCCAGATCCAACCCCCCTGCCATGGGCAGGGACACCACACACTAGATCAGGCTGGCCACAGCCTCACCCAACCTGGCCTTAAACACCTCCAGGTGAGGCTTCCACCACCTCCCTGGGTAACCTCTTCCAGGGTCTCACCATCCTCATGGTGAAGAACTTCTTCCTAACACCCAGTCTGAATCTACCCATTTATGGCTTTGTTCCATTCCCCCCAGTCCTATCACTACCTGACAGCCTAAAAAGTCCCTCCCCAGCTTTCTCATAGCTGCCTCAAGATACTGAAAGGCCACAATGAGGTGGCCACAATAAGGTGACCACAAATAGATGTTTGCAGAATGGCAGGGGTTGGAAGGGACCCAACAGGATCATTGAGTCCAACCGTCCTGCCAGAGCAGGACCATCCAATCTAGCTTAGGTCACACAGGAACACATCCAGACGGACCTTGAAAGGCTCCACAGAAGGAGACTCCACAGCCTCTCTAGGCAGACTGTGCCAGTGCTCTGGAACCCTTCCAGTCAAGTTCTCCCTTGTGCTGAGGTGGAAGCTTCTGTGCTGCAGCTTCCATCCATTGCTCCTTGTCCTATCCCAGGGAGCAAGTGAGCAGAGCCTGTCCTCCCTCCTCCTGACCCCCAGCCCTCAGATATTTATAAACATTCATTAGATCCCCTCTTCTCTTCTCCAGGCTAAAAAGCTGTTGTGCTTTGCAGGGGCAGAGATTCCTGCAGAAGGATGGCAGGAAGGTCTCAGATGGCATAGGAGGTGTCTTCAGCTTCACACCATGCCAGACCTGGCTGTCTGCAAGGGAATGTAATTGAAATCCTGAAGCCACCAGTGAAAGCCTTTCACTAACTGCAGGCTGACAACAGGCACTTCATCCTGGTCTCTCTGGTGGTGAGTGCCCAGCTGCTTCAGAGAGCTCCCTTTAAGAAGAAAGCAGCACGAGACATATGCACTGTCACCTGTGGCACAGCAAAGACCTCTGACTAGACCAAACCTCATGGCACCAGCCTCATCTCAGAGTCAGCAGCTGAGTTTCTGTGGGTATGATTCTGCTTCATAACGGAGCAGTGCACGGAAGAGCTGCACCTGAGAGATGGTCATGGGGGAGTTCTGAGGTGTTGGTACCCCTGAGGGCATTCTTACTGTGGCTGCCTTCTTGCTTTGGAGGAGGATATTGTTTGGACCTCACTGCTGTCTACAACCACCTGAAGGGACATTGTGGAGAGGCTTCTGCTGGGCTCTTCTCACAGGTAACTGGAGACAGAACAAGGGGGAATGGCCTCAAGCTGGGGCTGGGGATGTTTAGATTGGACATTAGGAAAAAGTCTTTCATGGAAAGAGTGGTGAGAGACTGGAATGAGCTGCTCAGGGAGGGGGTGGAGTCACCCACCCTGGATGTGTTTAAGGGTGGTTTGAATGTGGTGCTTAGGGATACGTTTTAAGATTAATCTTGTAGAGTAAGGTTCTAGGTTGGACTTGGTGATCCTGAGGGGCTTTGCCAACCTGCATGTTTCTGTGATTCTGTAAGAAGGTCTCCTCAGGGTTGGAGCCCCTTTCCTTTGCACAGGGAGCAGAACTGTGGTGGAATATTGGAACAGGTTGCCCAGGGAGGTGGTTGAGGTGTCCTCTGGAGATATTCAAGGAGAGGCTCGACAGGGCTCTGGGCACCCTGATCTAGTTGAAGATGTCCCTGCTGACTGCAAGGGGCTGGGGAGGGTGGGAGTGTTGGACTAGATGACCTTTGGAGGTCCCTTCCAGCCTAGACCATTCTATGATTCTATGAATTCCTCAGGCCAGCCTGGAGATCCCTCATCACAGGAAGGAGCCTTTGGGCAATGGCCCAGGCCTGATCTCTGTGGGCTATGGAGGAAAGTTTGTCTGTGCCTCCTGACCGTGCAGTGATGTGCTCTGAGCCTGTCTGCAAGCAAACAACAGCAGAGAGTGCACCACTAAAGAAGGCAAGGTAAAAACGGTGGGCTGAAGCTGCACAGATGAGCTTTAGCTCACAGTTGAAGAGAGGCTCCTCTCACTGGGATAGGATAAGGAGCAATGGATGGAAGCTGCAGCACAGGAGGTTCCAGCTCAACACAAGGGGGAACTTTTTGACTGTAAGAGGTTGTGGAGTCTCCTTCTCTGGAGCCTTTCAAGGCCTGTCTGGATGTGTTCCTGTGTACTTCATGGTCCTGCTTTGGCAGGGGGGTTGGACTCAATGACCTTGTTGCATCTCTTCCAACCCCTGACATCACAGAATCATAGTCAGGGTTGGAAGAGACCACAAGGATCATCTAGTTCCAACCCCCCTGCCATGGGCAGGGACACGCTACCCTAGATCAGGCTGGCTGGAACCTCATCCAGCCTGGCCTTAAACACCTCCAGGGATGGGACCTCATCCAGAGGCTCAACATGTGATTCTGTGATCCTGTGACCATGCCTGACTTGCACCACAGCTGTTTAGCCAGTGGTAAGCAGAAAGAGAAATCAAGAAAGTGAAAAGTCACAGAAATAGGCCTCCAGGTTTCTACTTCAGTTTCCGTCTCATCCCAGCAAGTGAGTTCGTGCACCCTCAGCCAATCCATTTCCTTGCATCTGCACAGCTGTTGGGATCCACAGGGTAACACAGGCTCCCCCTGCACACACCCCCACACCCCTGCCCTGCGTGAACACCTCTTCTGCAGCTGTTAGGACACTTTGGAGGCTGTGAGCCTATGGCAAAGAATAGGTGGGTCTGGTTTCCCCTAGTCATCATGCTTAGTATTACACATGCCACGATGATGAAGCACTGTATGTAAGTCATGAGTCTGCTCACATTCACTGATAAACCCATCATGCAAAAGACTCTTTGGAGTAAGAATTCAGCAAGAAGGCATTTTACATCTGTCAGAAATAATTCAAGGGTGTGGAGTGACTCACTGGGAATGGCGTGAATAATCAAGACTTCATTTTCAGTAAGACAAAGCCATCAACTTTTGCCTGGCACATCAGTGGGGAACAGGTTCCCTCTGTTAGGGATTGTCTTCAGGGGACTGATGCTAGCAAAATCACCAGGAGGAGGAGGGATGTTTTTTGTCAATGAAAACAGAGTGGCCACTTGCAGAGTGCAGTTTTGTGGGTGCCAGTATAGCATGGGTGTGAGAATGCAAAGCTCAGGAGTAGAAAACACAGCAGAGAAAGCTGGCCAGCCTTGCATTCTGTGTGGTCAGAAGGGTCTGCTGTAACCAGACAGGAGATATCACCTCTGAGGGGCTGCCAGCTCACAGCATTGCAGTGAATCCTCAACCTCAAATCAGGCATGAGCTGGGTTCTGCTGAGGGAAAAACCCTTTCCCATCACTGGGCCTCCCTTCCCCAGGAGAAGTCTTGTACAGCATCTGCCCTGCAGCCTGGCTGCAAACCTTCAGGCAGATGACAGCAGGGGCTGCTCTGCCCCACCAGCCTCCAGCTACATCCCTTTTCCCCAACACCTCCCCGAACTGAAGCTCCTTTATAAAGGGCTGGAAATGAATCTGTTAGCAGTGTCTTACTTTGCATACCCAAGTCAAAATCACTCCTGAGCCTCTGACTGTCGTGGCTAAATGGGCAGCAAGACCTCTGCTCTACCCTGGTGAGACCCATCTTGAGTAGTGCCTTCAGTTTTGTGTTCCCCAGTTGAAGAGAGAGAGGGATCTGCTGCAGAGGGTCTAGCAGAGGGCTATGAGGATGATGCAGGCAGGAGCACTGCCTGATGAGGAGAGGCTGAGGGACTGCGGCTGCTTAGTCTGAAGAGAAGACTGAGAGGGGATTTAATAAATGATCAGGAGTGGGGGGACAGGCTCTGCTCACTTGCTCCCTGGGATAGGACAAGGAACAATGGATGGAAGCTGCAACACAGGAGGTTCCAGCTCAACACAAAGGGGAACTTCTTGACTGTTAGTGTCCCAGAGCACTGTCACAGGCTCCCCAGAGAGGCTGTGGAGTCTCCTTCTGTGGAGCCTTTCAAAGCCTGTTTGGATGTGTTCCTGTGTGACCTGAGCTAGACTGTGTGTTCCTGCTGTGGCAGGGGGGGTTGGGATCGATGATATCTTTGGATCCCTTCCAAGCCCTAACATCCTGTGAATGCCTGTGAGCCTGCAATCCTATGACCTGCACATGCAGATAGGTGACTGGAAGAGGCTGAGGGTCATCAGTCAGGTCTTTCCTACCCAGACTCCAGGGACACTTCTTCTACTGTACATATCCTACAAATTTTTGTTGAGATGTTACTTCTTGGATTATTATTAGCAGGTAACAGGTTAAGTAAACAGCTGATGAGTGTCACTCATGGACAGAATGAATCAGTTTGAGAAGCAGCTGAGGTTAGCTGAACCTTAAAAATAAAGGATTAAATTAAAAATCAAGGCATAAGACTTTGAGATTAGAACAGAAAGAAAAGGGAAATTAAATCAGCTAAGGTGAGTGGTTTAGTGTTAGTCAAAGACTTGGATCTTCAACTACTTCCTTTGCTCTTGGCCAAGGCTGGAAAGGTGCCAGCCCCTGCTGGTTCCCACTTGCTGCATAGAAAGGAGGAGCAAGATTTCATTTGCTTTTTTGTTGTTTTTTTGTTTTGGTTTTTTTTTTTGGTAGACTGCAAATCGCAGGAGTGGTGCCAAATGGAGCTCTTGCTTGTTGAAAGGTGGGATAAAGTTTTTTGGCTGACCTGTGCCATGATCCAGAGTCAAGATACCCTCCAGAGTCAAGTGTCTAGGTAGTTGGAGAGGGCTACCAGGTGCTGCATCCCCTGGCAGGCAGAGCTGCCTGCTGCAGGAAACAGAGACAGAACATTAGAAGTTGGATGGATCCAGAGACCATTGAGTCCAACCTCCCCTGCCAAAGCAGAATCACCACAGGAATGCATCCGGGTAGGTTTTGAAAGTCTCCAGAGAAGGAGGCTCCACAACCCCCCTGGGAAGCCTGCTCCAGGGCTCTGTCACCCTCACTGTAAAGAAGTTTCTCCTCATGTTAAGGTGAAAGCTTTTAAACTCAGAGCTGAAAGAATCAGCAGAACTTGGCAACTGGAGTAAACTGAAGAGACGGTAGGAAAAGCTTTATAAGCTGAGAAAAGGCTGGAGAAAGTCTGCAAGTCCTGGTCCCAGCCTGGAGAAGAGATGAAAATGCAGCCAGCAACAAGCTGGCAGGCAGAGGTTGTCACTATCTGTCAGAACTCTCCAGTGCAAAGTCCTGGTTATGTGGCAGGACAACCTGCCCTTCAGCTCTTCTTGCAAGGACAGGGCTAAAATCCTCATGACCACAGCTCCATCAGCAGCTTAGGTCACTGCATTACCCCACCTGGGTAAGACAGACAGAGAGCAATGTGGGCTGCGTGGAGGCCTGTCCTGCAGCGGGGTGAGGAGCAGAGAGGCGTGTGCTGGAAGGTGTGGCAGCTATGTGTGAGCTGCTCATGACTGTGCTGAAGAAATGCTGGTGAGACAGAGGTGAAGGAGTCCAAGAACTGGAGTACAGCCCATGCTCCGCCATCAGCTGAAGCTGATCTGCAGCTGTAGCAATTGGTGCAGGCTGCTGGCAGGGAAATGCCCTTCAGCAGATGTGACTTTGAGCCTCATCTGAGCAAAAGAGATGGACCTGCCTTGTTAGTGCTTTATTTATGGCACCTTGCACAGCCATCCTGTCCTTTCATCTGAAATCATAGAATCACAGAATCATCACAGAATCATCCAGGTTGGAAGATACCTCCAAGATCTGGCAGAGGGGAGATTTAAACTGGATGTTAGGAGGAAGTTCTTTACAGTGAGGGTGGTGAGACACTGGCACAGGTTGCCCAGGGAGGTTGTGGCACTTCCCTGGAGGTGTTCAAGGCCAGGCTGGATGAGGCTCTGTCCAGCCTAATCTAGGGTAGGGTGTCCCTNCAGGCTTTTCTTGAACACCTCCTGGGACAGTGACTCCACCACCTCCCTGGGCAGCCTATTCCAATGCCAGTCACTCTCTCTGTGAAGAACTTCCTCCTAGCATCCAGCCTATACCTCCTATATGCAGCTTGAGGTTGCATCCCCTTGTTCTGTCCCTGGGTGCCTGGCAGAAGAGCCCAACTCCAATCTCCCTTCAGGTAGTTGTAGGCGGCAATGAGGTTACTGCTGAGCCTTCTCCTCTCCAGGCTGCACACCCCCAGCTCCCTCAGCCTCTCCTCACAGGGCTGTGCTCCAGGCCTCTCACCTGCTTTGCAACCCTTCTCTGGACATGTTCCAGTACCTCAACATCTCTCTGGAACTGAGATGTTACCAGACAAGGCACTTCACAGCTGCTGCCACCCTCCTCTTCTCCAGGCCTCCTTTAAGCTCACCTTCTTGTCTCCCACTTATGAGCCAGCAAGGGAAGGCAGTAAAATCAGGGGTTTAACTTACTCTGACAGAAAATGGATAAACCTGAGAATCTGATAGGTGAAATGCAGAATAAAATCAGTCTAGCACTGCTAAAGCTAAAACCTGGAAAGCTGAAGCTCTGCAGCATGCAACACAGGGAGTCTGCCAGACTGAAGCTGAAGCCATGCAGAATCTGAACCCTCCTTTTCATCCCTGTGAGTCTCTTTCCTCATTCTGTGTGCCTCATCTGTGGGACACCAAAGGGACCTACACAATCCATACATGAACGCCACTCTGCCTGCCCATGGTGCCTCACTGCAGAGAATATCCCTGAAATACAGGTGCTCAGTGCTGCACCAAAGCTGCAGCACTTTGGTGTTGTTCACCTCCTTGGCCTCATCAGCTTTCCTCATCCCCCTTGCTGGTCCCACACCAGGGACCGTGAGGGGCTGAAGCATGCTCCACAGTGCTTCCCAGTGTGGCTGGATGTGGTGGTTCGGGAGTTATCCACACACCCACGCTTTTGAAATCGCCCAGACTAGACTCAGCTGGCTGGAAGTTAATAAATGAAGCTTTATATTTACAGCTTAGCACAATATACAAGCAGATATTTACAATATATTACAGATATTTACAGCTATATATACAGTAGAAAGGTAATACAGAAACACCACATCCTCTCAGAGATCAGAGTCCCCAAGATGGGTTCCAAACAACCCTTCCACCTTCCCCTCACTACCCAATCTTATCCCAGTATCTGTCTTACATGCCAGGTAAACAGGGAAGGTTGGCCAGGGTGGTTAGAAGCAGGAATTGATTAGTTGGGTTACACAGATCCAGATGGAAGGCAAGGAGAGAAAAGGGAGGCCAACAGACAGAGCTTAGACTCGAGCGGCTCTGTCTTATCTATGTTTGTGTTCTTACTTTTGTATCTGTCAGCAAACCAACGAGTGAAGGAGACATCACCAATGTTTTCCTTTCTCAACCTATAATCTAGTTTCTCTTATTAAAATATTCCAATTAGCCTCAAACCAGCACCCTGGGAACAGGGTCTGGCTCACCTGGGAAACGAGCCATGAGTGGCAGGGGCCTTTCTTGATGCCTGGCATGTCTCACCTGGGTACCACTGGCTTCTCCCCAAGCCAGAGTGAGGGACAGGCTGAGGCCACTGATGGCGAGTAGCTGTGAACCTGTATCCTACCTGCAGCACAGGGTCAGGCATGCTGCCAGCAAACACCTCTGGGCATTCCAGACAGGAGACATTTCCTGTCCATCTTGTCTGGGTTGGTGAGATTCTCCATCCCAGCCTTGGCCAGGTGCTTGCCACTGGGGCTCTGCTGCGGGGCAGCTTGGTTACTGCCAGGCAAAACTGTTGGCTCCTCAGGAACAGCAGCCACACTCAGATACTGGAAGCAGACATCTTCAGTGAGTGCCTACTGGCTTCAGGCCTTACTCTTTGAGCTGTCTGTGCTGGTCTGAGTCTAATTGGAATATTTTAATGAGAAAAAATAGATGATAGGCTGTGAAAAGAAAACACTGCTGATGTCTGCTTCACTCATAGATTTGCTGAGATGTATAAAAGCAAGAACACAAACATAGATAAGACAGAGTAGCTCTGTCTGTTGGAGCCTGCTGGTGTCTGTCTCTTCCTCATTTCTGCTTGGATCTGTGTAACCCAACTGATCAGTTCTGCTTCTAACCCCCTGGCCAATCTTTCCAGTTCACCTCACAAGGAAGACAGATTCTGGAATAAGGTTGGAGGCGGGGGGGCGTGGAGAGAAGGTGGAAGGGTGGTTGGAAATGCCTCTTGGGGACATTTATCTCTGGGAAGGGCATTGTGTTTCTGTATTACTTTTAACTTGTATATTTCTGTAGATAGCTGTAACTATTTGTAATATATTGTAAATATTTTCTTGTGTATTGTGCTAAGCTGTGAATATAAAGCTTCATTCCTTAACTTCCAGCTGGCTGAGTCTAGTCTGGGTGAATTCCAGAGGAGGGCCACGAAGATGCTGAGAGGGCTGCAGCAGCTCTGCTATGAAAATAGTCTATAAGAGTTGGGGCTCTGCAGCCTGGAGAAGAGAAGGCTTTGAGGACACCTTACAGTAGCCTTCCAGTATATGAAAGGGGCCTAGAGGAAGGCTGGGGAGGGACTATTGACAAGGTCTTGTAATGACAGGATAAGGAGGAATGGGTTTAAAGTGGCAGAGGGAAGATTGAAACTGGATGTTAGGAGGAAGTTGTTTGCAGTGATGGTGGTGAGACACTGGCATAGGTTGCCCAGGGAGTTTGCGGCTGCTCCCTCCCTGGAAGTGTTGAAGGCCAGGTTGGATGAGGCTTTGAGTGACCTGTTCTAGTGGGAGGTGTCCCTGCCTATGGTGGGGGGGTTGGAACTGGCTGAGCTTAGAGGTCCCTTCCAATCTAAACCATTCTATGATTCCACGATTCTATAATTCAAAAGTGTGTGTGAGGGGTGGTGGTGCAGGTAACTCCCAAACCATCTCACTGGGTCTGGTCACCAACCCAGGTGCACTGATGTGGAGGGACTGAATATCCCCAAATAGCCTTCTGGGGATGTATCTCCTTGCCCTGTAGTACCCAGAGCCTGCCCTGCCCAGCCTGGGGACAAAGGAGGAGACATCAGGAGGAAGGGCACAAGCTGTACTCTGCTAATGGGTAATGCCAGGAGGGCTTTTTCTTGGAAATGTGAGCTATGTGCCAAGTGTGCTCACGGCTGTTCAAAAAGGGGATGCTGTGGTACAGTCATCTCTGTTCTAAAGGCTGCTTATTGTGAAAGCTCGCAAGTGCCATCCTGACCCCAGTAAGAGGCCACCTCTGAATCATATCCTTCAATAGCTGTGCCAGAAGGAATGCAAAGGAACTTCTCAGTGCTATGTATGTCACTAAGAAAGTTTCCTGGGAATGCTTGAGGGCTCATGGCACTTTTTTCATGAAGTCCTTTTGTTGGTGCTTGGAAAGCTGCTGCAACACACCAGGAGTAGAGCCTTCCTTTACAGGAGTTTTGCAGGTCCTTACCCAAGAAGAAAATGTGTACTGTCACAGCAGCTATCTGTCCTGTACTCAGCTTTTCTGAGCTGGCCATGTCTGTGTCAGCTGAGGAAGGTGAAGCTGACCTTGCCCGGGGAAGTGCCTAACACCACAAGTGAACTCTTAATCCTTCAACTGTAGGCACTGGGGGCGTTCTCTCCACTCAAACTTGCACATCCTGTGCTGCTGACTTCTTCCAGGTTGACTCACAGTTAAAGCCAATTGTTGCAAGAGAGGAAGGACAAACCAAATTGGCAAAAATGGCTACAGGAGGAAAAGAGAAATCAGTTTAGGAAATATGAATCACTTGAACTTCACCAAATTCCTGAATGGGGAAGCTGGGTCTCAGCAATAATGTCAGAGCTCTGTTTGGGGCTGGACACAAGCCAAGCCCTGTGGTTCCTAACTGGGTGTCTAACCCCAAGACTTCCTGCCTCCAGCTCACTGAAGATGCTTGCTCATCACTCCCCAAAGAGCTGTTACCCTCATCTTTCTTGTTCATCTAACAGTGCAGAGAAACTTAGCTCTGCTTGTGCAGCTTGTGCTGTGAGGACAGGCAGACTCTGACAGAGCCCATAGTAAATGCAGGGCTGCAGCTAATGTTGCAGAGTGATGATTTCCTGGTGGGATCTGCTGTGCACAGCAATTACAAAACTGCTTGCTTTGGTAAAAAAATATAAAAATTAAAAGAGAGGGATTATAGTGCCTGGTTTCAAACTGGCTGCTTGGTCTGAGCCAACAGCTTCATCCACTGCAGAGCTCCTCAAGGTTTTTATCTCAGCGGGTTTAAGGCATTGATTTACATCTGGCAGTAAATTAAACTGAGATGAGTGATGCCATAACCATCTCGTTTCCTGCCTCGAATCTCTTGGATGTTGCTCGCCCTGGAGGGAAAATGCTGAACAGGCCTTGCAGCAGCTGCTGACTCAGCACAGCTTACAGGCCAGCACACCGCAGATTGCTGGCACTCGCTTCAGTCTGCTGCAGCAGTGAGAGCTGACTAGGAAGAAATGTGTAAGACCCCAGGCACACTGTTCAGGGCAATACCACAGCACCTTGTGTTTTATGTACAGAGCTGCAGAATGATGTAACTGGTTAAAAAAAACCAACTGCTTCACCTCTAACAAATGTGCTGGCCACGGCCAGGCAGCAGCTTCTGCTGGATGGTGTAAAAATGTCAGCTCAGTGCTTGGCAGTGATCAAAAAACCCAACAGATTTACCCCTGGCAATCATCAAAGGACCAAACTAGAAGACATAATTATGGTGGGGTATAAATCATAGGATCATAGAATGATTCAGGTTGGAAGGAACCTCAAAGCTAAGCCAGTTCCGACCCCCTGACATAGGCAGGGACACCTCCCACTACAACAGGTCACTCAAGGCCTCATCCAACCTGGTCCTGAAAACCTCCAGGGTGGGAGCAGCCACAACCTCCCTGGGCAACCTGTGCCAGTGTCTCACCACCATCACTACGAAGAACTTCTTCCTAATATCAAGTTTCAATCTCCCCTCTGCCACTTTAAACCCATTACTCCTCATCCTGTCATTACAAGACCTTGTCAATAGTCCCTCCCCAGCCTTCCTCTAGGCCCCTTTCATATACTGGAAGGCTACTGTAAGGTGTCCTCAAAGCCTTCTCTTCTCCAGGCTGCAGAGCCACAACTCTCTCAGCCTGTCCTCTTAGCTGCTGCAGCCCTCTGAGCATCTTTGTGGCACTCCTCTGGATTGGCTCTAACACTTCCATGTCCTTCTTGTGTTGGGGGCTCCAGAACTGCACACAGTGCTCCAGGTGGGGTGCGAGGAGAGCAGAGCAAAGGGGCAGAATCCCCTCCCTTGCCCTGCTGGTCACACTGCTCTTGCTACAGCCCAGCACACAGTTGCTGTCTGGGCTGCACACACTGCAGGCTCATGTTGAGCTTTTTATCACCCCAGACCCTCAGGTCCTGCTCCTCAGGGCTGATCTCAGCCATTCCCCACCCAGCCTGGAGTTGTGCTTGGGATTACACCCACCCAGGTGCAGGACCTTAATCCTGGTACTTGGCCAGGTACTTGGCCTTGTTGAATGTCATGAGGTTGGCCTGGGCACACCTCTCCAGCCTGTTCAGGTCCCTCTGGATGGATTCCTGCCCTCTAGCAAGTTGACTGTGCCACACAGTTCGGTGCCATCTGCCAACTTGCTGAGGATGCACTGATTCCTCTGTCAATATCACTGACAAAGATGTTAAACAGGACTGGGCCCAGCACAGACCCCTGAGGGATGCCACTTGTCCAGAGATCAGACATATACTGTGCATTGTGTGCAGTCCTGTCCAACAGATAAACCAGAATGGGAAAAGATTCAGAGATTCAGAAGCCACCAGGTAGGGTGGCTAGGATAAGGGTGCCTAACAAGAGAGGTTCAAGGCAGATCAGAGGAGGTCACCCCTTGTGGAGCACCACCAGCCCTGCTGAACTTTCTGCAAAGGACATTTGCAAAAAAACTCACAAATTTCTCTGTGATCCTGGGCTGCAGCCAGAGCAGTGTGGGCAGCAGGGCAAAGGAAGTGATTCTGCCCCTCTGCTCCACACTGATGATACCCCACCTGGAGTACTGCCTCCAGTTCTAGAGCCCCTGGGACAAGAGAGCTGGACAAGTGCTGGAAGGTGTCCAGAGAAGGGCCATGAAGATGAGCCAAAGGCTGGAGCTGCTCTGCTGTGAGGAGAGACTCTGAGAGTTGGGGCTGTGCAGCCTGGAGAGGAGAAGGCTCACAGGTCTCCTTATTGTGGCCTTGCAGTATCTGAATGGGGCTACAAGAAAGTTGGGGAAGAACTTTTCAGGCTGTCACATAGTGACAGGACTAAGGAGAATGGAACAAAGCCAGAAATGGGGAGATTCAGAGTGGAAGTTAGGAAGAAGTTCTTCACCATGAGGGTAGTGAGACTCAGGAATGGTTTGCCCAGGGAGGTAGTGGAAGCCTCATCGCTGGAGGTGTTTAAGGCCAGGCTGGATGAGGCTCTGGACAGGCTGATCTAGTGTGAAGTGTCCCTGCCCATGGCAGGGGGGTTGGAACTGGATGATCCTTGTGGTCCCTTTCAACCCTGACTGATTCTATTATTCTGCAATTCAGAGGAGAAATGGACAACTGCATGGAGCAGAGCTAGTGGGAAGTCCCAAAGAGAACAGAATCATCTCATAAAATCCCCCAAACTGGAAATGTCGAGGGCTGGGAGAGCAGCAGGGGGAAATACAGCAGATATGTTTGCCATTGTCTCGCTGTTTTGTAGGTTGTGTCCTTGCAGCTGGGTTGGGAGAGGACATTTGGCTCACAGTGCCCTTGGTTGTACAGCAGACTGCACCATGTGGCTTTCCAGAGGCTGCTGTGTCCTGCTCGTCCGCTCTGGCTGCAGGGCCAGCAGCCTCCAGGGCAGGGATGTGGCAGGCAGCCTGTGGCCACAGGAGCCTTGGGCGTGCAGCTCAGGCCACAATAGCACATGAATCATCGACTGCCGCACCTCAGATTCGCTGAACACCACCCTCCACAAGAGCCACCACCAGCAGCCCTGCTCTGCCTGCAGTCTGCAGCACCGGGACCCAGCCGGCACCACCCCTGGGGTTCAGCTACAGCTTCAGGCTCGCCCCTTAGAGAGAAGCCAGGAGCAAGGCTGCTCAGCAAGAGGCATACACAATGAAGAAGGCAGCAAAAAATGTCTCTGAGCGAGGTTCAAAGTGTGTGGGGAGGGAAGAAGCATGTTGGAGTGACCTTGTGGCTTTGCTCTTGCTGTGATGGCTACAGCTGCTCTGAAACTAAAGCTGTAGTTACAGAGCCATGGAATCCAGCCCAGGCTCTAAGCCTCCTGCCTACAAAAAGGTAGCAGCTAAATGCTGGGCGAGCTCAGCCTGGGCTGCTGGTGAGGCAACAGATGCCAATGTGAGAAGGTGCTGTGCACCAGGTGAACTTGCCTGGTACTGGTCAATGCCAAGAGCTTCCTGCAAGGCAACTGGCATCCCTGTCACCTGCCCAGAGGAACCGTTGTGCAGGTGGCACCTCCTTGGTGTCCCCTGCACTGCTGGCAGGACCCAGGTCTTTCCGGTTCCCTTCCAGTCCCTGACATTCTATGATTTTACGACTCCCTGATTCTGAGCATGTCTTCCCCTGCAGCCAGGCACAAAGGTGCTGAGAGCTGTTACTGACCAAAGCAGAACAGAGAGGAGAGAAGGTGACCAAGTACCAGGAGAACCGAGGCACTTCCCCAGCTGTTCAGAGAGCAGCCAGGTGCTTTCCCAAAGGCAGAGTTTCTTTCTGCAGCTCCTGTACTTCCACACCATAACATACAATAATTCTGCACCGACTCTGCCCCTAGCTATGCACTGTGAGTCAGGCCAGAGCCACATGTGCCCGGGTCATGGTGGGCCGAGGCAGCTGGGCACTGCTTGTCAGAGCAGGAGAAGGCTGGGGGTCAGAGCTAGCCCCAGCACTATCTCAGCTGTCACTATGAACTCTTCAACCCTCACAGATGCTGAGCAGCTTCAAGCTTGTCCCCTCTGTCGCAGCCTTGCTCTTTCAAATATCCTTGCAGGGGAGGGCTCAGCGAGGGTCAGGCTGCAGGCTGGTGGCACAGGGGAGGCTGATCTGGAGCACCAGGCACATGAAGCACCCAGATGTTGTCATGTGCCACCTCCCAGAGACACAGCTCAGCTGTGGAGCTGCTGCACTGCTGGCTTGGGCTGAGCCAGGATTCCACTCTGCATATTCCAGATGCTGAGGCACAGCTGAGGGCCAGGGGCTGCCCAAGCCATGCTCCTGGCTCCTGGGCTGGTGCTTTTGGTGAAGAGAGAACCCGTCATAGAATCACAGAATGTCAGGGGCTGGAAGGGACCTCCAAAGCTCATCCAGTCCAACCTCCCTGCCAGAGCAGGAGCACCCAGAGCAGATCACACAGGAACACATCCAGGCAGCTCTTGAATATCTCCAGAGAGGGAGACTCCACAACCCCCCTGGGCAGCCTCTTCCAGGCTTCTTGCACCCTCACAGGAAAAAAAATTCCTCCTCATGTTTAAAGGAAACTTCCTATGCCTCAGCTTCCACCTTGTCCTGGCACTGGGCATCCCCCAGCAGAGCCTGGCTCCAGCCTCCTGCCACTCACCCTGCACTTATTGATAACCACTGATGAGGTCACCTCTCAGGCTCCTCTTCGCCCAGCAGCACAGCCCCAGCTCCCTCAGGCTCTCCTCCTAACAGAGCTGTTCCATTCCCTTCAGCATCTTTGTGGCTCTGTGCTGGACTCTCTCAAGCAGTTCTATGTCCTTCTTGAACTGGGGGTCCCAGAACTGGACACGGTGCTCCAGATGTGGCCTCAGCAGGGCCAAGTAGAGGGCCAGCAGAACCTCACTCAACCTACTAGCCACAGCCCTTCTAATCCACCCCAGGATGGCATTGCCCCTCCTGGCCATGAGTGCACACCGCTGGCTCATGCTCACCCTCCCATCCACCAGGACCCCCAAATCCTTTTCCCTTTCAGTGCCTTCCTACAGCTCAGTACCCAACCTATCCTGATCTCTGGGGTTTTTCTTTCCCAGGTGCCAGACTCTACCCTTGCCCTTGTTGAATTTCATTCCATTTCTTCCTGTCCAACTCTCCAGCCTGTCCCAGTCTGCCTGAATGGCAGCACAGCCTTGTGGTGTGGCAGCCACTCCACCCAGTTTGCTGTCATCAGCAACCTTGCTGACAGTGTCCTCTGTGCCCTCAGCCAGGTCTTTGATGAATATATTGAACAGAACTGGTCTCACTAGTCACAGGCCTCCAAGTAGACTCCATCCCATTGTCCAGAGAAAGTGCCCATCTTCAGGTCTCAAGCTCACAAGATGTTAGGAGTTGGAAGGGACCGAAGATCATGGAGTCCAACCCCCCTGCCAGAGTAGGAACATACAATCTAGCACAGATGAGAGAGGAACACATCCAGACAAGCCTTGAAAGGATCCAGAGAGACTCCACAGCCTCTCTGAGGAGCCTGTGCCAGTGCTCTGGGACCCTTACAGGCAAGAATTTCCCCACTATGTTGAGCTGGAATCTCCTCTGTCGCAGCTTCCATCCATTGCTCCTTGGCCTATCCCAGGGAGCAAGTGAGCAGAGCCTGTCCTCCCCACTCCTGACCAGCCCTCAGATATTTAGAAACCTTTATTAAATTCCCTCTCAGGCTTCTCTACTCCAGACTAAGCAGCCCCAGGTCCCTCAGGTTCTCCTCATAAGGCATGCCCTCCAGTCCCCTCATCATCCTCACAGCCTTCAACTGGGGAGCCCAAAACTGAACACAGTACTCAAGATGGGGTCTAACCAGGGCAGAGTAGAGAGGGAGGCGAACGAAAAAGGTCTGACTACCTCTGGGCATTAGTCACCAGGGGATAACTCCAGGCTGCACCCACCCTGTCCCATCAGCCCTGGGCGAGGATTGGGTGCCCACTGCCCTCAGGCACCTCCAGGGCTGGAGCTCATCAGGCACTGCCTTTGCTAAAGTATTAAACTAAAAGGAGCCTCTGGGTTTCTCCATGCCCCCAGCCGTGGGGCCTCATCGCTTCTTCATCTTTCCCCTGTCCCTGTGGTATTTCAAGGGCTGTATTTTAAGCCCACTGGTCCTCCCCTCGCGTACATCCCGAGCTGGCTGCACATTATGTGGTTTGCAATGCCACAAGGACCTGGGCTGCCCTCTGCTCGGCTGCAGAGCCCTGCACAATGCAGCTTTTGGGAGTGCGCAGGGTGCAGGCACAGCTGCTGGCGCCTGCTGTCTGCTCAGCCTTGTTTTGAGGCAGTCAGACTCAGCAAAGTGCCTTTTTTAGGCCCAGCTGCAAAGATCAGGTGGTCACCTGTGGCACCGTGTCTATTCACAGGTCCCAGCTTTCAGGCACCAGCCCTCTCTAAACATAATTAGACCTCTGTAAGTAGCTGTTCACTTGCTCCCTGGGATAGGACAAGGAGCAATGGATGGAAGCTGCAGCACAGGAGCTTCCAGCTCAACACAAGGGGCAACTTCTTGACTGTAAGGGTCCCAGAGCACTGGCACAGGCTGCCCAGAGAGGTTGTGGAGCCTCCTTCTCTGGAGCCTTTCAAGGCCTGTCTGGATGTGTTCCTGTGTGACCTGAGCTAGATTGCATAGTCCTGCTCTGGCAAGAGGGTTGGATTTGATGATCCCTTTCAGTCCCTACCAACCCCTGACATCCTGTGAGCCTGTGATCCAGAACATCCTTCCAGCTCTGGGAAGTAAGCCCAGGAAGATAACTAGGGACAGCTTCTGGGAGAGGAGGAATGGGATAGCCTTGGCTCAAGAGTGGTGAAGCCTGAAATATTGGGTGACATCAGCAGAGGACAGTTTTGAAGATCATCCAGTGCAACTGCCCCTGCAGGCAGCAGCGACTTCCTCAGCTTAGACCAGATTGCCCACAGCCCTGTTGAGCACTCCTTTTCCCTCTCCTTGCCATCTCCTCCCCTCTTTCTCCTTCACTTTGCTATTTCTTGCCTTTCTTTGTCCCTTGTCATTGACACTGCTCTCCCAGGTTCCATCTGTGGTGGCAGCTGCTCCTCCTCCCAGCCCATTCCCATCGTGCCCTCATGCAGGCACCAGCCCTCCCTCCTCCTGTCTGGCTTCTCCTTCCCTGACAGCAGGCCTGGGGCTCAGTGGGATAAAGAGTTGGGGTTCTTTAAAATGCAACTTCTCAGCCCAGAGACAGTAGAGAGTGGACACAACAATTCATCTCTCTGGGGACATGACTATTGCTTTTGAAAAAAAATAAAGACATCTTCAAGGGAGTGTTCCTGGTGGCCTTGTCCCCGGCCCTTTGGTTTCGAGGAGAACAAACCTATCACCATTCAGGAATGATGAATTTGCATCCCTCACAGAGACACTTTCAGCCAGAGAAGTTTTTGTAGGTCCAGAAGGAATGTGTGATTCATCCTCACATGTAATAACACAGCCAAGAACTTTCCCAAGGAACTCTGTAATGCTGCTGCAGGATTTTAATATAGCAGGAGTTTGGGAATGATGCAAGAAGCAGGAGCTTACGCACTGCTGGTAGAAACTTTGCATTCCCTGCATGTGTGTCATTGCTGCCTGACCCACCCAGAGATCTGGCTGTCCAAAGCCAAGGCTGGGCAGCTGGATCACGCTGTGGAGACCTAGAGCAACCAGGCTGCTCCAGCCAGTGCTGTTCCTCCCTTCACAAAGTGCTGTCACAAACACAATCGCTCCAACAGGGAAAGAAACATGAAAGACACAAAATATGCTTCTAACCAAATCCTCTCCCTAAAAAACTTACTACCTATTTCATAGTGTAACATCAAGCAAGAAATTCAGTGCCAGTTTCATAGAATCAGCCAAGGTTGGAAGGGACCACAAGGATCATCTAGTTCCAACCTCCCTGCCATAAGCAGGGACACCTCACACTAGATCAGGCTGGCCACAGCCTCATCCAGCCTGGCCTTAAACACATCACCTTCCATCAAGCTTCCATCACCTCCCTGGGCAACCCATTCCAGGCTCTCACCACCCTCATGCTGAAGAACTTCCTCCTAGCAGCCAGTCTGAATCTTCCCATTTCCAGCTTTGTTCCATTCCCCCCAGTCCTATCACTCCCTGACATTGTAAAAAGTCCCTCCCCAGCTTTCTTTTAGCCCCTTTAAAATACTTAAAGGTAATAAGTTGCCAGCACTACAGATACAGATACCACTGAAAAACAAAGGACTATTTCCAGGCAGAAAAAGGAATCACCAAACCTCCTCACAAGCCATGCAGGAACCCTCCCTGCATGTTAGGGCCATACTGCTCTGTCAGTAGCAGTACAAACACACACAGCAGCCTGCTACAACAAAATGCAGACCTTGTTCTCCTTGTTCTGCCTTCCAGAGGATGGTTCAAGACCAACAAGGCCGCCCCTGTACCAGCTCCACACTGAAGTTTCAACAGCTGTACTGGTAACACAGCTCTGCAATGGCACAGCCTCGAGTCCTGGAGGAGGGCGAGGCTGAGGTGGCTGCCAGCAGGGTCACAGGCACTGCTCTTGACCAGGCTCTTCCCTTACAACAACTCCTGCCATCATTTTTAGACATTTTCTTCCCGTGTTACCAGTGTGTCTCATACAATTTATGCTTCGTTTTTGTTCCCGCTGATCAGCCTCCTCTGCTGCCCAACCCCTACCTGGGACTGCTTAGTCTGGAATAGAGAAGACTAAGAGGGGATTTAACAAATGTTTCCAAATATCTGAGGGCTGGTCAGGACAGGGAGAACAGGCTCTGCTCACTTGCTCCCTGGGATAGGCCAAGGAGCAATGGATGGAAGCTGCAGCACAGGAGGTTCCAGCTCAACACAAGGGGCAACTTCTTGACTGGAAGGGTCCCAGAACACTGGCACAGGCTGCCCAGAGAGGTTGTGGAGTCTTCTTCTCTGGAGCCTTTCAAGGTCTTCCTGTGTGACCTCGATGATCTCTTTGGGTCCGTTTGAGTCCCTGACATCCTGTGATCCTGTGAAGAGATCACCAACCACCTGGCTACAACCTCCCTTCAGGTAGTTGTAGACTACATGTCACACAAGTGAGAGCTGACACAAAGACAGACATGGGAAGGTGAACCCTGATGGTGTTTCACTGCCATCTGGACACCCTGCAGCTTTTTCTTTATGTTGCTCACATCTGGTTTCAGTGGAGAAGCTCTTTGGCTTTTGTCCCTTCTCTCACCCTAAATAATTAATTTCTGGGATTCCAACAAGGCCACCATCCAATGTGGGTTACAAAACCTACTCGCAGGCACAATGTGGGCCCTGCAAGGGCTGCTGCTGCTCTGAGCAGCGTTACCCTGGGTCCGTGCAAGCACCGGGGAGCAGAGCCTGGCCCCGGGCCCGGCCCAGCGAGTGCTGAGCTCATCTGGAGCTAGTCTCACTTCCAGAGCACTGCAATTTTCTCCACAATGATGTTATCTTTGTTCCCTGGTTCCTGGCAGCAGAGCTGCTCACACATGTTATTAGCAGATGGCAGAAGACGTACGTGGAATTTGCTCTCAGAACATTTCTTCCATTCTTCCTCCCAGACTGAAGAAGTGCAAATTTGAGCTAAAAGCATGCACTGACTCGAGCCCTCTCTCAAACAGGGCTGCAGATAGCTAAAAGCCTCTCAAATATTTCAGTTCCTCTGCTGTAGTTTAGCTGCTGAGCACAAACCCTCCAGCCAGCAGTGCAGCAATATGCCTGCATATGGCCATGCTCCTCACTGCCCCTATAGCAGCTCCCTTTCTGGACCAGCTGTTAATAAGCAGCAGGCATTGCAGGAAGGCAGGAAACTTCCACACAGCCTCTCCAGTAAGCCAAGGCATGCACCTGTGGCCCACAGCTAAATGCCAGGGGCTTGGCAGAGCTTGGAGCACTTGGTGTGGACCAGGATGAGCACATAAATTCAAGGACCGGGCAAACAAACTGCCAGTATGGGCCTGAGCTCAGGAACAAGGAGCTGAGTGTGGTGCTCAGCCCCCAGATAGAGAAGGCACAAGCCTAAGGAGCTTCACATCACCCCCTGCTTATGCTGCTGGGAGCTGACACTGACCTGACCTTCCAGAGGAGCTGCTGTCAGAAGGAGTCACAACCGTTGGGTAATGCAGAGGAGGGACACTGCCTGCTTGCTTTGCTGCCTGCAAGGCTTTAAGTTCCAAAGTTATTTACAATAAATTCCTCCTACACAACTACATCTCCTGTGCCCTGGTTAAGTGACAGAGAAGGTCCAGTGGAGGGCGACAAGGATGATGAAGGGAATGGAGCATTGCCTGATGACAAGAGGCTGAGGGTCCTGACATCCTGTGAGATCCAGTTCCCTCATCTGGAGGTGTTTGGGTTCCCAGAGTCTCCCTTCTCACACCACAGGAGGGCCTGTCTCTGTGCACCACACAGCCCTGCCCCAGCTCAGAGGGGCACCACATAAATGTTACCTTGACTCTCAGCCAACACTCAGCTGCTGAAGTTACACCTTTCACATGCACCTGGCTGCACCTGCCACTGAAAAGAGTGCATGGCAGAGGTGCTTTTGTCCCAACCATGGAATTAGTTCCTTTAAAAAAAGCATTTTCCCTAAAGCCCAATGGAGATGGCAGCCCTAGATAACACCCAGACTTTGCTCCCCTGGCAGGACCACAGTGGAAAGAGCTGAACCTCTGCAGAGGGCATGGGTGACCCTGGTGTGAATGCTGGTGGCTGCAGATCCAGGGGATCTCCTGTGTGCAGGGCAACCAAGGGCAGAAGGAAAGAACCTTTTGAATCTCGAAGCCAACCAGCTCCTTTGAGCTGGTGACATTTATTTGCCCTTTCCTTCCCTTGAAGAAAGCATAACCAGTAAAATTCCCTGGCATGTTTCTCTCCATCCTGAGGTTTCTTTGCCTCCCCACCCCCGCTGCCCCCCATATAATCAGACCCCTTTTCACACATGGGTGAACTTAGAGAATCATTTAGAGTGGGAACCACACGAACCAGTTCACTGAACATCAGGTAATTGTGCCTTAGAGGCCTTTTTGAAGGTCAAATATTTCTGGGTAATTTTTCCAGCTACTTTCTTTGTCAAATGAAAGCCCACTAAAACCAGTAAGAAAATACAGTGGCTTTGTAAAGGTCTCTAACTCCATAGCCCCAAGAATCCACTCACCCTATACCCCTGCATGGTTTCCTTCTGTGTTTCCTCTCCAAGGCACCCAACTTCACAAGTCACCTGCCTATGCCAAACCTGCCACACGAGCAGCTGAGGGTTCCAGCCACACAGTTCAGCAGATTCTTATGCTCCCAGGTCACTTTCGTCTCTGAGATGACATGAGGGCTCACGACCCTGGCCATGGCTGCTCTCTGTGACTTCTCCTGTGTCGAGCATTACAAGGGAGGTATCCTGCAGCTCTTCCTCCCAGCACTGTAAACCTTTGTGATAGCAAATGAGGAGCTACAACCCTGATTTCAATGAGCTGACAAGTGTCACAGCCACAAGGTGCTCACATAAAACTACACAAAGTCCATGGAATAAAAACCTGATGCTCTCGGATATTTCTGCCAGAGAAGGAAAGAGATCTGGTTTATGCTAAGAGTGGAAGCACAGGAGGACTCTGCTATATAAAATTTCTATTTCAGGAGCAATTTTAATTTAATAAACTGGACTTATTTTTCCCCTAATCAACTCATAGTTGAGAACAGAATGATGCCACTCAGGCTGCAAACCCCTAAGAGCAAAACTTTCCTCAAAGCTTTTTAACCTTGCCAAGCCTGGGGCTATCCTCCCAGCAATACCAATAAAGAACAGTGCAGCGATTCCCAGTCCCATCCCAATCCCACCCTATCCCATCCCTGCTGCTCCAGACACCACAATGACTATGAAGAGATTGGTTTCTCCCCTGCACACAGCTGTGGAGGTGTGCAGGGATCTCCAGCCTCTGGCCAACCACCATTGTGCAGCCCCAAACACAACGGTGGTTGTGGGCTGGTTGATGTGTAGAGGTTCACAGGATGTCAGGGGTTGAAAGCGACCCAAAGAGATCATGGAGTCCAACCCCCCCTGCCAGAGCAGGAACATCCAATCTAGCTCAGGTCACAGAGGAAAGCATCCAGACAGGCCTTGAAAGGCTCCAGAGAAGGGACTCCACAACCTCTCCGGGGAGCCTGTGCCAGTGCTCTGAGACCCTTACAGTCAAGAAGTTGCCCCTTGTGTTCAGCTGGAAGCTCCTGTGCTGCAGCTTCCATCCATTGCTCCTTGTCCTCTCACAGGAGCAAGTGAACAGAGATTGTCCTCCCCCTCCTGACCCCCAGCCCTCAGATATTTGGAAACATTTCTTACATCCCCTGTCAACCTTCTCCAGACTAAGCAGCCCCAGGTCCTTCAGCCTCTCGTCATCAGGCAGTGCTTCATTCCCCTCATCATCCTTGTAGCCCTCTGATGGATGCTTTCCAGCAGGTGCCAGTGAATGGTCAGAGTGGTTTTGGGGTGGACTGCCCAGAGGGGTGGTGGAGTCTCCATCCCTGGAGGTGGCTAGGAGGAGGCTGAATGGGGCACCTGGTGCCATGGGTTGTTTAATTAGAAGGGATGGATGATAAGTTGGACTCGATGATCCTGGAGGTCTTTTCCAACCTGGTTAATTCTGAAAATTCTGAAATTCTGAAAATGCTGAAAAAGGCTCAGCTTGGTTACAGAAAACAAGAAAACTGACAAGGAAAAGTACCAGGTGCTCCTGGGCTGGGGAATGCTGATCCCTTGCCTGCTGGCAGGAGTAGGGAAGATCAAAGAATACCACTAAACCAGACCCTCCTCCTTTGTCACTGACCATCAGGGTCAGCACCCACTGCTGCAGCCACTGCCCCCTCTCCCCTCGCCTTTGCTGCCTGGCTCAAGAGATGTTTGCAAGATGCACAGCACCTTCTGCAGCTGCAGGAAGAGCCAACAGCCCTCTCCTGTAGGGAGTGGGATGGGAAAACTCTGGCCAGGTTGGGTTTGGTCAAGGCAGATCAGCCCCCAGATGACAGTGACACACAATGCAGGATCTAACAGCTGCACTATAGTGTCCTGGAGGCTATAACAGGATGAGGAGTAATGGGTTTAAACTGGGAGAAGGAGATTTAAACTAGATGTTAGGAAGTTTTTTACAGTGAGGGCGGTGAGACACTGGCACAGGTTGCCCAGGGAGGTGTTCAAGGTCAGGCGAGATGAGGCCTTGAGCGACCTGTTCTAGTGGGAGGTGTCCCTGCCTATGGCAGGGAGCTTGGAACTAGATGATCTTGGAGGTCCCTTCCAACCTAAGCCATTCTATGATTCTATGATCCCAACCACAAGCTGTGGGCAGAAGGAATCACTCAGCCATGGCAGACTCAACCCAAGCCACCACAAAGGTGCATGGCTGGGTGGCTTCTCCTGCCTACAGCTCAGTGTCACTCACAGCACTAAGCTGCACTTGTGTCAGCCCACAGCAATATATCTCCTTTAAGAAATGTCTTAATTCTGATTATTTCTGCTGTGACAACTGCCCCTCAGGTGCACCCAGCCATGGCTTTCTCCGCTGAAGTGCCAGCACTGCCTCCTTTTACCCAGCCTTTCCTGCTTGCTGCCTGACCTACCACACTGCTCCTCATGCCTGCTTTGTCTCTGTGATGCACGCCAAGCTTCACTTCAGCTGCACTCATCTTCCTTTGTGCTTGGCACGAAGCATTTCACAAGGGGCACAGGGAGGCCTATTTTGAGTAAATAGGAAATTCTATAATCAGAAAAAAAACCCAACAACAACCGACCAACAACAACACAGAGACCAAAACTATTTCAGTATTCCCAGACTACAAACATGTTGTTTGTCCCCATTCATAGCAGCCTGAAAGGATGAGCTATATGGTGTGACATTTGGGATGTTTATCTAACACAGATATAGCATTAGTTGAAGACACACTGCCCTTTCACATCAGCTACGGTCAGTCCCTGCATTTGCAGACTGCAGGAGAAAACAGGATTGCAGCAATGCTGGGAATTCAGTCAAGTCTGTGAGGATCAGCATTGCCTAAAGAGCACAGCACCCAGACACCAGACCTCAGCCTGCCCCCACAGCCTGTCTTTATTTTGTACATTAAACAGTGGTTTGGGGCCAAGACACGGCCTGAGCTGGAACAGCTCTGGTGGCATCTCCCCCAGGGAGACAAGCAAGCAGGCAGGGCAGAAGCCTGTATTTAGCAAGGTTCTCCCTCTCCCTCTCCTCTCCCTCTCTCCAGTGGCAGCCCTGAGCTAGCCCTGCCTGGCAAGCACGTGTTGCTTGTGTAAGTGTGGGTATCTTCAACCAGTGATACGTTGATTTCTCCTGCTGGGGTGGGTGCCAGGAGCTCTCTTTAATATCAGTAACGTTTCATTCATGATTTCAGCTGTTCATGGAAGGACCACAAAGGAACTGGCTGCCTGCAGGAAAAGAGCTCCTGGGGGTGGAGAGCAGCAGCAGACCCCAGAATTACTGCTGGCCGGAGAGCTTGGCACAGAGTGGGAAGAGAGAGTATTAATTAGGATTAAAGGGAAGTAACAGGCTTAGTATAATATGACAGCTGTGCCAAAGAGACAATGCCACATTTTCTAGCTGCAATCCCTACTGTCAAATCTCTGTTATATTTTGGGTATTGGCCAAATCAGGCTGGCTGCAGAACATTCTCTGTTACTGTAAGTCACTGGAGAGGGGCAGAATTGTCTATATTTAGGCCACCAAGTCCCCCATGTTAATCTCTCCTCTTCTTTGTTTTAGTATTCTGCATTCTACTTTTACTTCACACATTCTGCAGCAGGTCTGGATGCCTGCAGAAGGCAGGCAGGCAGGCTGTCCCCTTCCCAGAAGAACTGTTGGCCATGCTGGTTATTTGTTTTCCATTTACCTCTTCCTTCCTTTCTTTGCGTGTGCATTTTCTTACAAGAAAGGCCAGAAAACCCACTCCAACCAGAAAACAGCACACCTGAAATGGAAAGAAGGGACATATTAGTTGGCAGTGGCAGAAAAGAAGGCAAGAGGTGACATTAGGAGTGTAAACTTGACTAGAATTTCAGTCATACCTGCTTAAGATGATGAAGGTAGGTTTGACAAAGCAAGCAAAGGAGCTGTGATGGCAGACACAGATCAGAACAGGGCAGTTGCCAGACTGAGTCCCTTCTTGTACTGGCTTCCCCAGTAACAAGGATGGCAAAGCCTGGCTCCAGATCAGTTGGGCACACAACCCTCAGTGCCAGCCAGTGATAGTCCTGGAGCCCGATCTCTGCAGGCTCTGAAACATGGGCTAATGGGCAAACCTTCTGTTAACAGGACTCCAGGAGAGGTGGTCTGCATTATCCATCAGTCTGACCAGAAGTCCAAATGAGCACCTCAAAGTGTTCTCCTTCTGGTGGGACTGAGCCTGGCTGGCCACCTGCTCCCCAGAACGATAGTGCAGCTCAGGCACTCTGGGGAAGTGATAGAGGCTGCCACAGGGCACGTTGCTGCGGGACCACTCCTGCCCTGGGTCTGACCCTGCATCCTACAGACCTCCTCAGAAAGAACTTTGTCTGGCTAGAAATTCTTCATTTCCTCCAACCCTCCCAGTTGTGAACTCAAACACATTTCTGTCCTCCAGTCCCACGTAGGCTCGTGGCCCCAAACTGGGACAGTGATGCACATGCCACTCTCCCCTGCCACCCTCAAGAGCATGGGCAGTGCCAGGAAGAGAGATAGAGAGGGTAAGAAAAGGAGTGTGGGACTAGCCATGAGGCCATTTTCCCTCCTGGACAGCAGGGGGTTTGCATTTTTCCCCATCTTCCCCGGTGCTGCCCTGGGAAGCTCCTCCAGCAGTGCCATGGGGGCAGTTTTGCACTAAAGAACCTGGAGCTGCTGCTCTGGAGAGATTCCAGCAGTGCAGGGACCTTCAGTACGCGCGGGTGTTTTGTACACCATCTGCCCACACCATCTCTCTTCTTCCCAGCTGTGGCTGCTGGACACATGTTGCAGGACAGGCATGCCAGTGCAGCATCAAGGAGGGAACACACAGCTGGGAGACTTGGGCCCGGCCACCTGTGACCAGCAGTCCCAGAGCCCTTTCCATGCAGGATGTGTTTTTGGTTCCAAGTAAACTGGACTACAGTGGTATTGCCCACTAAAGAGGAATCTACCAAGTAGCAGCAATGCTTTTCCCAAAGCAGGAAAGACATACAGAGGAGCAAAAGCAAGGAGAAGGGAAGAAGTGTCTTTAAGAAAAGCTCCAGGTCTGCTGGTGACACGAAACACACAACCCCAGCTTGGGTCAGTGCACAGCCAAACAGCATTCTGGAATGACACAAAAGAAAAGAGGGAATGTTACGAAGCATCTCTGGGTAGTGGTGGAGTCCCATCTGCCAGGAGCTGCCTGCAGCAGCAGGAAGGTAACTTCTGTTCCTATCTGGCTCAAGGGACAAGCAAAGAGAGCAGAAAAAGGCTGGGAAGGAGGCATTTCCTGGGAGCAAGGAGCAGCAGCACAGCAGGCTTAGGACTGCAGCACTGAGAGGGTCCTTGCAAAGGTGTCTGCAGGTCCTGAGTTTCTTTAACTTCCAGTGGGTCTGCAGGTGGCCGTGCTCGCAGTGTGACAGCAGGAGCAGGCTGGAGTGTGCCACTGGATGTCTGCAACAGCTCCCTGGTTGTAACCCTACAGGGTGCTGTGGGTGTAAGCTCCTGGCGCTGGAGTGACACAAGTCCTCCCTGCCTGGCCATGCCTACAGACAGATTTAGATCACCCTCTGTCATCTTGCACAAGTCACACATTCCTGGGAGGATTTATTTCAGACACCTGGTCCTCCCCCTTCCAGTGAGAGGCGAGAGCTGAGCAGGGCCAGGGCTGCCACACGCCGTGATGCCATCTCCCTTCCAGCCACATCGCTACTGGGCTTACATCAAGAGCATGGGTGCCATGACCAGGCTCTGGACTGAGGGGCCACCACGGGGAGTCCAGCACCCGGAATAAGGCAGTAGGAGAGGCAGTGACATGCAGGATGGAAGGGAGATAGTCCAGGAGGGGTGGGGGCAGGGGCGGGGAGAAATTATTTCAGAGCTGGAGCTAATTTAGTAGAATCTGGCTGTCAAACAAAGAACTGCAGTGTTTTAAAAATTCTGCTTATTGAATTAAGTCACTCTGCTGCCAACTGGATTACTTCAGCTGGCTGAACAACCTGACACCTCCTTTTAGCAAAGAATTTGCTACCATGACCCCCGTCGGTGCCGGCATACCTACCCATCCCCGCTGCCGCGCGCAGGGAGAGCCAGGCCTGTGGCTCAGAACAAAGCCCTTTTATGGCAAACCTCCTCGGTGTTCCAAAAAGATGTGGAATGGAAGTGAAAACTCCAAGCACTTCTGTTTTGAAGCCCAATAGGATATGGATTGGTGCTTTCGAGCCTGGGACTTTCTGTCCACTTGCATTAAAGTGCAAAATGTGCTCTTTTGCACTGAATGTGACCCGGCAGAACCAGTTGGGTTATTGGATATTGAAAGGTGCTTTGGGAGCTTGAGGTTCCTCCTTGGTTCTAAGAAAGCTGTTTATAGAAATAGAAATAGAATAGAATAGAATAGAACAGAACAGAACAGAATAAGCCAGAGTGGAAGAGACCTCAAAGCTCATCCAGTCTAACCTATCACCCAGCCCTATCCAATGGTTCTAAGTGCCCCATCCAGGCTTTTCTTGAACACCTCCAGGGACAGTGACTCCACCACCTCCCTGGGCAGCCCATTCCAATGCCAATCACTCTCTCTATGAAGAACTTCCTCCTAACATCCAGCCTATACCTCCCCTGGCACAACTTGAGGCTGTGTCTCCTTGTTCTGTTGCTGCTTGCCTGGAAGAAGAGCCCAACCTCCACCTGCCTACAACCTCCCTTCAGGTAGCTGCAGAGAGCAATGAGGTCTGCCCTGAGCCTCCTCTTCACCAGACTGCACACCCCCAGCTCCTTCAGTCTCTCCTCACAGGGCTGTGCTCCAGGCCCCTCCCCATCCTTGCTGCCCTTCTCTGGACACCTTTCAGCACCTCAACATCTCTCTTGAATTGAGGGAACCAGGGTTAGGGTTAGGGTTAGAGTTAGGGACACAGGACTCAAGGTGTGGTCTGACCAGTGCCTAGTACAGGGGAAGAATAACCTCCCTTGTCCTACTGGCCACACTATTCCTGATCCAGGCCAGGATGCTATTGGCTCTCCTGGACACCTGGGCACACTGCTGGCTCATGTTCAGCTACTATCTACCAGCACCCCCAGGTCCCTGTCTGCCTGGCTGCTCTCCAGCCACTCTGTCCCCAAACAGTAGTGCTGCCTGGGAAATACTCAAAGTCAGCCTCTGAAGTGACGTAAGGGGCCTGCCTTCAGCCCCAGTGTGTGGATCTGTACTGCAGCAGCACCCATAGAGCAGAACCCAGCCCCTGACCCTGGGAGCAGTTCTTGTGTGTTTTATATAAGGGAGCAGACACAGAAAGATTATCCATGCTACCTGACAGGGACTGGGGGGAAGCTTTTTATAGGTGCCGAAGCAGTGGCTTAACCTGAGGATCTATGTCTGCAGAAAGGAAGCAGCTCCTGCACTTCACCTTCACTGTCCTGCTTTAGTCACTACGCAGTCTGAGCAGAGCCATTCTCTCCCCAGATTCCCTTGCAGACAGGCTCCAGCTCTGCTAGAGCTGTCATAGTGGAACAAACACAAACGCTGAGTTCTGGAAAGTTCCAGGCACCTTCTCACTTCTCCTGTGGTACCTCCAAAGTATCATGATTTCTTTTACCTTCAGGACATGAAGAGCTCAACATGCCTGCAGTGTTAGTGTAGCCCAGACAGCAACTGTGTGCTGGGCTGCAGCAAGAGCAGTGTGGGCAGAAGGGCAAGGGAGGGGATCCTGCCCCTTTACTCTGTTCTCGTCAGACCCCACCTGGAGCACTGTGTGCAGTTCTGAAGCCCCCAACACAAGAAGGACACGGAACTGTTGGAGCCAGTGCAGAGGAGGCCGCAAAGATGCTCAGAGGGCTACAGCAGCTCTGCTATGGGGACAGGCTAAGAGAGCTGGGGGCTCTGCAGGCTGGAGATAGGCTGGGGCGGGACTACTGACAAGGTCTTGTAATGCCAGGATGAGGAGGAATGAGCTTAAAGTGGCAGAGGGGACATTAAAACTGGATGTTAGGAAGAAGTTCTTTCCAGTGAGGGTGGTGAGACACTGGGACAGGTTGCCCAGGGAGGCTGTGGATCACAGAAGGTTTAGGACCTTACAGTTTGCCTTATTTAACCTCATGAGGTTCTCCACAGACCACCTCTCCAGCCTGTTCAGGAGCCTCTGGATGGCATTATGCCCTTCAGTCTTACCAACTACACCACTCAGCTTGGTATCATCTGCAAATGTTCAATCACATTCTGTGATCCACAACCTTCCTGGAGGTGTTCAAGGCCAAGTTGGATGAGGCCCTGAGTGACTTGCTCTAGTGGGAGGTGTCCCTGTTTATGGTGGGGGTTGGAACTGGAACTTAAACCATTCTGTGATTCTATGATTCTATGACAATTCTACCAGTCTCTGAGGGCCTTTTCACCCCTCTGAAATGCAGCTGCCTTCTTGCTCAGAAACAAGAGCAGGTGTTTTCACTGTTAAACACTTGGATGTCACAGGACAGAATTAAACGTAAGACAGCATTGCTAGAAGATCTCCAACCCTTTGGGGCAACACAGCTGGAAAGTGCCTTAGCATTGTCCTCCTGCCTTGTGGAACCTCTGGAGGCCAGCCCATGCCCTGCTGTCAGGTGCTGGTCACAGGGACACTGCAGAGGGCTTGGCACCCTCTCTAATTCTGTAATTTGAACACATCTGCTCTTGCACCTAACAGAGACAACTGTTCTTCCAGTGGCCCCTCAGGACATTATGTTCTCCAGAGAAAGGCTTGGGGACAAAGAGCATCTTTTGAAGGCTCTCATTACTTCTGTGGCCATATTTCCCCCATCTGATAAGCGTATCTGTGAAGCTCCCAAAGGAGATGAGTATCTCCTCTCACACAAAGAGCTTTGGCTAATGTTACTTCCATACCAACCTTCTGCGATATGCGCCTGTAAGCAAAGAACTACTTAAGTGCTACCCTTGAGGAAACACTGCCTTTTTGTTTCCTCACCTCTCTCCTTTTGACTCTAATGAAGACTATTTTGTGCAGCAGCTCTGCCCTTACCTCACTGTGATGCTTTTTGTCTTTCAATAAGCAGTTATAGTTCTGTTTGCTGGTCACTGCAATGAGCGCCTTCGAATGCATCTCCCTTTGGACTCGGCACAAGGGCAGGGTTATTTCACATGAAAGAATCGTTTATGTGATATTGTCAAACAGTACAAAAGGCATTTTTGTGGATTTTTTGATTTGCCTAAGCCCTGTGGTTTTTATATTTCTTGGTAATGCTTCAGGGTAGACCAGAAATTAACAACTGTGCCAGCCTGAGCTTCAGGTCAGGGTCTGTAGATGTAGGTCTGACCCTGTGCTGAATCATATTCCCACCACCCCGCAGTGTGCTGGTTTGAGGCTAATTGGAATATTTTAATGAGAAAAAATAGATTATAGGGTATGGAAAGAAAACACTGGTGATGTCCACTTTACTCAGAGGTTTGCTGAGATGTATAAAAGCAAGGACATAAACATAGATAACAGAGAGTCTCTCTGGTCTGAGCTCTGGCTGTTGGTCTCTTCCTCTCCTTGCCTTCTAGCTGGATCTGTGTAACCCAACTAATCATTTCTGCTTTTAACCCCCCTCACTGATCCTCTTAATTCACCTTACACATCAGTCAGATTCTGGGATGAGATTGGGAGGTGGGGGGAAGGTGGAAGGGTGGTTGGGAGCCCCTCTTGAGAACTGTGATCTCTGGGAGGGGCATTGTGTTTCTGTATTACTTTTAACTTGTGTATTTCTGTATATAGCTGTAAATATTTGTAATATATTGTAAATATCTGCTTGTATAGTGTGCTGAGCTGTGACTATAAAGCTTCATTCCTTAACTTCCAGCTGGCTGAGTCTAGTCTGGGTGATTCAAACATGTGGAGGGGGGAGTGGGGAGCTCCCAAACCATTGCGCCCACCATCACTTCTGACTTATGCAGGAGAATGAACAGCTTTCCAGGGACAGAATTGGTGACCCTGGATGGGCAGGCTCTACCTAGATGAAAGCCAAGGCTCTTTAAGGGCTTGCAGGCACCAGTGGAAGAGGCCAATGGTCTGTGAAGGACACTGTGAGCAAGAGGCCAGCTTGGTCAGTGATGAAAAGGCTTCCACAGAAGTAAAGCGTCTCTGCCACACCACATACCCACCAGAGGAGCTCAAATGTGCCCACAGCTCCTCACGGTCTTTGCACAGACAGAGTCAACCTGGTGCATCAATCCAGAGTCCAAGGTGTTCTCTGTAGGCTCATAGAATCATAGAATGGTTTAGGTTAGAAGGGACCTCAAAGCTCAGCCAGTTCCAACCCCCCACCATAGGCATGGACACCTCCCACTAGAACAGGTCACTCAAGGCCTCATCCAACCTGGCCTTGAAACCTTCCAAGGAGGTTGTGATCTTTGATCACATTCTGTGCTTCTGTGCTCCACAACCTCCCTGGGGAATCTGTGCCAGTGTCTCACTGCCCTCACTGGAAAGAACTTCCTCCTAACATTCAGTTTCAATCTCCCCTCTGCCACTTTAAACCCAATACCCCTCATCCCGTCATTACAAGACCTTGTCAATAGTCCCTCCCCAGTCTTCCTTTCAGATGGTGTCATCTGCAAACTTGCTGAGGCTGCACTCGATTTTTCTGTCCATGTCACTGACAGCACTGGGCCCAACACTGACCCCTGAGGGATGCCACTTGGCACTGCTTTCTAGGTGGACATCATGCCCCCAGGCAGCTCTGCTTCTGCGTCTCACTGCACCTAGGTGTCCAGGCATCACCCCTGAACTCATGGGCACTGCCCCTACACAGCCTGCAGCAGGACACTGAGGACACTGGAGCGAGTCCAGAAGAGAGCCACCAAGATGCTCAGAGGGCTGGAGCACCTCTGCTATGAAGACAGGCTACGAGAGTTGGGGCTCTGCAGCCTGGAGAAGAGAAAGATTCAAGCAGACCATGGAGTAGCCTTCCAGTATCTGAAGGGGGCCTACAGGAAGACTGGGAAGGGACTATTGACAAGGTCTTGTAATGACAGGTTGAGGAGGAATGGGTTCAAGCTGGCAGGGAGGAGATTGAAACCGGATGTTAGGAAGTTCTTTCCCATGAGGGTGGTGAGACACTGGAACAGGTTGCCCAGGGAGGTTGTGGCTGCTCCCTTCCTGGAGGTGTTGAAGGCCAGGTTGGATGAGGCCTTGAGTGACCTGTTGTAGTGGGAGGTATCCCTGCCTATGGCAGGGGGTCAGAACTGGCTGAACTTTGAGGTCTCTTCCAACCTAAACCATTCTGTGATTCAATGACATCCAGGGCACAGCCATGCCAGGCAGAGCAGAACCAGCAACAGGTTCTTGGTCTCCTGTGCTCTCCAGACTCTCCTCACAGGCTGCTGTGGCCTCGAACATTTTGTTTAACATGCAGTTAGAACTCCACATTAAAGGGCAAAGGAGAAAACACTACAGTGCTGACAGAAAATATCTAAACTCTGCCACAGAAGGTGTCTGAGACCAGGCTAGGCTAAGCTGATAATGACTCTTAGATCTCTGCATGTGGCTCATCCCAGTGAAGAATCTAAGGCTAATCACAGCAGAGAGAGAAATAGCTGAGGACACAAAATGCAAGAAGAATGTTAAGCATTCAGCACTAAAATGCAGTATACATTAAATATTCTGCCAGTGTTTACTGCGACAGTCAAGAGTATCCCTGGGTTTGGGCTTTGTTCTGTATTTCATGCCGAGTTCAACAATAAATGCTCCACCACAAGAACTTAGATTGAAAGTTCAGCAATGTTTAAGGCCCCTCAAAAAGAATCTAAACTGACTTCTCAAAGCAAAGAGCCTCTCACAACACTCACAATGCACTGAGGCTGTTACTGCAGGTCACAGACTTGCAGTGTACCTGCAGAGCCTGCTGCTCAGAATGCTGCTGTTCTACGAGTGGCTTAGGAAAGAATTAACCCATGAAGAATCCTTTCAAGGAAGCTACCTCAACTGTTCTCATCCACCATGAGTGATGCCCAGCATAGACCAAGCCTGAGCACACAGAAGCCACAGCTTCTCTGGCTCCTGGCAAGACTGCACCATCTAGAAGAAGCAGGGTTTGGACTCACCCAGAGAGGCTTTACGTGGCCACATCCAGCAGGACCAGGAGCTGCAGAGTTGGCTGGTCCACTTCCATGGCACTTGAACTCCTGTTCACAGCCCAGCTGCAATCACCTCCATCAGCCCTGAGTGGGGAAACGTTTGAGTTCAGCAATTCATGCAGAACTGTCATCATCAGCTCTGCTCATTAATTAGTGGCACCAAGAGCAAGAGGGTGGCTGCGCTTCACTTCTGTGTGGGCATCACTGCAACTGGGACATGAGCACTGTGGCCAGCTCCACTCTCTGGAGCCTTGAAGGGAGTTCCAGGACAGGTTTCTCTGAGCAAGGTGAGAAGTCCTTCACAAAGGGATCCTTCACCCATTGCCCTTGTCTCATGTTTTGCTAAAACAGGAGTCTGAAAAGGAGCAGAAGAAGGAATAATTTTGGGGCTTTTTTAGAATCATAGAATGGTTTAGGTTGGAAGTGACTTCAAAGCTCAGCCAGTTCCGAACCCCTGCCTTAGGCAGGAACACCTCCCACTAGAACAGGTTGCTCAAGGCCTCATCCAGCCTGGCCTTGAACACCTCCAGGGAGGGAGCAGCCACAACATCCCTGGGCAACCTGTGTCAGTGTCTCACGGCCCTCACTGTAAAAAACTTCTCCCTAACATCCAGTTTAAATCTTCCCTCTGCCAGTTTAAACCCATTCCTCCTCCTCCTGTCATTACAAGACCTTGTCAATAGTCCCTCCCCAGCCTTCCTATAGGCACCTTTCAGATATTGGAAGGCTACTATAAGGTCTCCTTGAAGCCTTCTCTTTTCCAGACTGCAGAACCCCAACTCTTGTAGCCTGTCCTCATTGCAGAGCTGGTGCAGCCCTCTGAGCATCTTGGTGGCCCTCCTCTGGACTTGCTCCAAGGGAGGAGTTTTCCCTAGTTTTTCCCTAGTTTTCCCTAGTTTAAGGAATGTGAAGCCTGTCTTGATTTGCTATAGGGTCTCTGAGGGCCCTCAACGATGTTGCTGTTCCCATTGCTTCCTCAGTAACTGTATTGACATTTAGGACTGGAATTTCTCACTTAGAAATGAGCTATTATCATCCAGAATACAAGGCCCCCAAACCACACACTTTCCTGCAGTGGTTAAATCTGCTCTTTATTTATCAAAAGCCCAGCTCCTTCCTCCCCTCCTTGCACAGTTCAGACAGGGAATGTTCACTGGTGACTCACATGGAGCTGCACCCCGAGCCAGGGTACTGCTGATGCCAGGCAGAAGGGCTGGCAGTGTTTGTCAGAAGTGGTGTCAGAAGGATGGGTACAGCCCTGGATGAAAAGAGAGAAGATATAAAAGGTGTTAAACTATTCAGAGTGAAGAGTAAAAGAAACTTATTCCAACGAGGAATAGCTGCCGTTAAAGACCAGGTAGGTATCTAATGGGTCTGGAAGGCCTCTGCCCCTTCCAGAATGTGCTGCTGCTGGCAGGACTGGGACTCTGCCTGGCATCACCACTAACACCTGAGACAGCAAACAACAGCTAATCCTGACACTGGTTTTGTACTAATGACTGAACCAAGATCACCAGAGGCCTTGGCACACTTCCCATTTAATTCAATTAACTCCAGCCAGGCCTGTGGTGAGGGCACCAGGCAGAACAAGAGCAAGCCAGAGGCCAGATCCCTGGATTCAGATCCTGCCCACCACAGAAGCACTTTCCAGCACAGTTACCAGCAGCCTATCCTGCTGTTACCTGCATGCTCAGCAGGTTATACAAAATGCTGCAGAAATAACTTTTTATTGTTTTGGGGTTTTTTTTTGTCAGAAAATGTTCATTTTTTGGCTGAGCAAAGAGAAGCAACTGACTGCAGGGTATATTTGTGGTGTTTACTCTGAAGTACTCTGTTATGTGTCAGTTTAAGCCAGTGCTGTGTGGCACCTCCTCACCCACTGGAGCTGCAAAGCCTCCAGAAGATGCCTCGGTGGCCAATCTGTTCAATTCACCCCAGGAGCTGCTGACCTCTCCTTGGGGGCCCTGACACTCTTACCTGAAAATTGCAGCTGAAGAGGGAAAAGACTTGAAGTGGAAACTGACTTTGAAGGGAGTGCAAGAAACTGAACGCTGTGAGTCTGAGGAAGGTCAAAATGTTTCTCTTAAGTAAAAAGAAGATTCCTAAGTATTGTTTGGAGTTTTATTGCCACCAAAACTTTTTTTTTTTTTTAATTACACTTTCTTTGGAATCTACCTAAATCTATTTCTCATCAGACAGACACCTGATTTCATTCACAGAATCACAGAATCATGGAATGGTTTAGGTTGGAAGGGACCTCAAAGATCATCCAGTTCCAACCCCCTGCCATTCAGTTCAATTAGGTCTTTCCAATTCCAGGTCACTTCTGCAGGACAAAGTGCAGAACCAGAGTGCTGGACTCGGTGATTCTAGAGGTCTTTCCCAACCTGGTTAATTCTGTGATTCTGTGTTAACACCAGCTCTCTGCTGCCCCACACTCACAAATCATCTGATTCCACACACACCAACTTTTTGCAAACAGCAGTGAAGAGGAGGAAGGAAACAGAGTCTGGTGCTGGTGTTTGTGTAGATCACAGGCTCACAGGATGTCAGGGACTCAAAGGGACCCAAAGAGCTCACCGAGTCCAACACCCCTGCAAGAGCAGGACCACTCAATCTAGCTCAGATCACACAGGAACACATCCAGACAGGCCTTGAAAGGCTCCACAGAAGGAGACTCCACAACCTCTCTGGGCAGCCTGTGCCAGTGCTCTGGAACCCTTCCAGTCAAGAAGTTGCCCCTAAGTGTTGAGCTGGAAGCTCCTGTGCTGCAGCTTCCATCCATTGCTCCTTGTCCTATACCAGAGAGCAAGTGAACTGAGCCTGTCCACCCTCCTCCTGATCCACAGTCCTCAGTTATTTACAAATATTTATTAGGTCCCCTCTCAGTTTTCTCTTCTTCAGACAAAGCAGCCCCAAGTCCCTCAGCCTCTCCTCATCAGGCAGTGCTCCAGATCTCTGAGCATCCTTGCAGCCCTCCCTTGGACTCTCTCTAGCAGGTCCCTGTGACTTTTAAACTGAGGAGCCCATAACTGAAGGCAGTACTCTAGATGATGTCTCCCCAGGGCAGAGTGGAGAGGGAGGAGAACCTCCCCTGATCTGCTGGACACATTCTTCTCAATACACCCCAAGATCCCACTGGCCGTGCCATGGATGTTCTCCACCAGCACTCCCAGGTGCCTCTCCACAGGGCTGCTCTCCAGCAGATCACCTCCCAACCTGTACTGGTGCAGTTTATTATTCCTCCCCAGGTGCAGGACTCTGCACGTATCCTCATTTGGTTCCTCTTTGCCTAGCTCTCCAGTCTGTCCAGGTCTCTCTGGATGGCCATACAGCCCTCAGCATCATCAGCCAAGCCTCCCAGTTTGGGATGGGGCTCTGCAGCAGGTCTGTTCAGCAGTGCCAGAACCAGGACAACCTTAGCCAAACCTGAGGAATGTGCAAATATGGCGACCTTGGTCAGAACTTTGTGAAGCTCTGCAGGCTCTGTCACAAAGCAACCCAGAGCTAATTCTGCAGGTGTGATGAGCTGCCTGGTGGGATGCCCCCTGGCTGCAGTGAGGGGAGGATGCCCTGTGCTGCACAAGGAACCTCCATTACAACAAGCTGATCTGCATCCAAGGAAGAAAATCAGCAGCCCTATGGACTTTAACCAGGCAAGAGTGATCACACGTTCACTGCAGTGAGCAACTCACCATCTTCACACCCTGGTGGCACAGATCAAGTTCATGGTGCAGCCGTGCCAGAGCAAACCTCCTGACAGTGCAGGCAGGGCCAAGGGTGCACAGTGATGCCCCCAGAGCTATTGTCACCCTGCAGGGTATTTAGCAAGCCAAGCTGCAGGGCACAGCCTGCTCTTGGCCAGTGAATGGAAAACCCTGCCCTGGGCTCAGCTCATCAGGTTACACTGCAAGGGGTCTGCTTTTGGCAGCCCCAGGCAGCAGCTCCAGGAGCAGAGGCAGCACAGGAGCAGAGCCCCAGGGCTACAGCTCCTCCACACAAATCCTGTCAAACAGCCTCCCTGCTATGCCCGAGCCAGGGGCTGGCTTCTGTCAAAGCACTGAGAGCTCACTAACAACCAAACCAGGTCCAGCTTAGACAAACGTCAGGAAGGGTTTGGTTTGGAACCTTTGAATGCTGATAAACAGGAAAAAATAAATTAAACGGAGAAAGTTAAGCTGAAAGGACAATTGGCACATCCCCTCAGCTGATACAATGTCCAAGTCTGTGTGACAGCAAAATCCAAACCACCTCCCAAACATTTGCTTTTTACTGTTGAACCTTCTACTGTAAGTCCTGATGTGCTGCACCACATTTGCCCACTCACATTATCCAGCTCAGAAGTTTCTGAGACAGAGGTTTTCATAGATGCCTCCTCGGTGGCACTTTTGAAATGTTATGTCTGGGATCACTGGTGAAATCCCTAGAAGTCTGCAGGTTGCCAACATAAATAGAAAGTATATTTAAGGATGGGGGATTATCCGTTCCTTGACAGGGCTGTGCTACGTAGCAGGAGCTGCCATACACAGTCTGCTGTCAGCTCCTAGCAGCAATTTTGTTTGAAGTTCAGTCCAGCATAAATAATGCTCAGACAGGATTTTTTTTTTCCCCTCCCTGGAAAACAAAGCCTTCAGACCTTTAAAAGGAGCTGTGAGGACTCCTATGTAACCACCATCTTGGATGTATCTCTGTCCAGACAACAGAGATTTCTGAAGCTTCAGAGAGTTTTGTTTTCCTATGTGGAAAACCTGTGATGGCATCCCTGTGATCTCATGGCCTGCATGGGCATCCCCCAGCATGGCTGAGAGCATGATGGGGAAAGCCAAACCCAGATAACAGCTAGCAGGACAGTGTCCTGCCTCCAGATTCACTGGGGTAAATCATCCTCTGTGAGTGAAGCTCACAGGATCACAGGCTCACAGGATGTCAGGTATTGGAAGGAATCCAAAGAGATTACTGAGTCCAATACCCCTGCAAGAGCAGGACCACCCAATCTAGTTCAGATCACACAGGAACACATCCAGACAGGCCACAGAAGAAGACTCCACAGCCTCTCTGGGCAGCCTGTGCCTATGCTCTGGGACCCTTAAAATCAAGAAGTTCCCTCTTGTGTTGAGTTGGAACCTCCTGTGCTGCAGCTTCCATCCATTGTTCCTTGTTCTACCCCAGGGAGCAAGTGAACTGAGCCTGTCCACCCTCCTCCTGATCCACAGTCCTCAGTTATTTACAAATATTTATTAGGTCCCCTCTCAGTCTTCTCCAGACTAAGCAACCCCAGGTCCCTCAGCCTCTCCTTATCAGGCAGTGCTCCAGGCCCCTGAGCATTCTTGCAGCCCTCCCTTGGACTCTCTCCAGCAGGTCTCTGTGACTTTTAAACTGAGGAGCCCATAACTGAAGGCAGTACTCCAGATGATGTTGCCCCAGGGCAGAGTGGAGACGGAAGAGAACTTCCCTTGATCTGCTGGACACACTCTTCTCAGTACACCCCAGGATCCCATTGGCCTTCTTGGCCACAAGGGCACATTGCTGCTCTGTGTCAGCACCAGGCTCTGAAGCTAAAAAATCTGTGCTGTGGGTCCCACTCCTCAAAGACTGTATTTAAATAAACCTCTGTGTGCAATGGAAGCTTCTCCCATCCCATGGCTCCAATGGATGGAGGTGCTGAGTGCTCTTGGCAGGACATTGGACACTTGTCTCCCACATGCTCACATCCACATGTTCTTCCAGAAAAGAGAAAACCCAGGGACCCTGGCCAGGCACCACTTGGACTGGGAGTGTAAGAGCCATGAGGGATGAGGCAGGGAGATGAGAGCCCTGCACAAATATCTGAGGTGCCAGGAAGCAGCTCATATGAAATTCTGACTCCAGATAGGCTGGGCTGGCACTGGGGTCTGGGCTCTGTAAGGAGCAAAGTGTATGAAATCCAGAGGAGCTCTGGGCTGCGTAAGCAGCAGAACAGAACTGAATCTGCCGCTATCCTCTGCTTCAACCCTTCCATCCCAACATAGCCCAGGGGACATAGAGTGGATACCCACAGGTGGCTGCTGCCTAAAGGACACTTCTGTCCCTCCTCACAGGCATGGGCCCAGAGCAGTGCATCTCTCTATCATCCTGAAACTGGCAGCCTTTGAGTTGATGACACCTAACAGACCTTCGCTAAGCAAACCTTTCACTTTTGTCAACCCAGGGCGGGTGGCCGAGGTGAAACCATCCCTGACCATGGTTGCTGCCTGTGTGGGTCCTGATGGGGCAGCAGTAAAAAAAAGGGTGTAAAAAACCCAGGGCCTTTAAAAGCCTTTCCCAATGCTGTGCTGGTGCTCCTGCTGGGTGTCAGGTTATAGGAGCTAGCTAATCTGCCCAGAGCAGCTGCGGAGCCGTATCTAACAGCACGTCACCTGCTTCACAGAGAGAGCTGACAATAGGCTTGGCATGGAACTAAAATTAGAGCTTTAACTGAGCTCTGCAGTCACTGAAATTGATGACAGTTCAGCAATTCACATCCCTGATTTTTCTTGACTGAAATAATCATAAAACCAGCTCCCATTTATGCTTCCACGAGGAAAAGCCCTGGTAGCGTGGCACACCTTGCACACGTGAAGCCTGCCTGGCACCTCTGCTAGGGCTCTGGGTGTCCCCAGCAGCTACTCTAGCAGGGACAGACCTGGGAGGGGATGACTTGTCCACAAATCAGTATCATTTTACAACAACAAGCTGCTATAATCAACAGCAGGGCATGGGAGCTGTCGTTAACCGTCACCAGAGTAGGCATGGATACAAGACACAGAACATCAGAAAAGGACAAACAAATCCACAGGCAGGATGAGGACAGATAAGAGAGGAGAGGAGAGGTCAGGTTGTCCTTTACATGCTGAATCTCCACTGCACTGGATCTGAGGGCTATTTTTAGTGCTGAGTTCGAGATGGAAGGAGCTCTTTGTTCATTTATGCGGGGCATTCAAAAACAAGAATTCAGGAATCAGAGGGGAGGAGCAGGCTGCAGGCTACACACCTGTGAACACACATCCGGTGTGTGCAGGAGGAGCCTCATCTGCTGTCCTACTGCCGAGGCTGAGATGGGATTCCCACTTCAAGTGCTCTGCTCCACAAGATGGCCAAGTCAGTGCCACACATCCTGCCTCAGGCACAGCTTGGTTCAGGTGTTGGCTCCAGAAGTGACCTCCTTTTTCTGAATCCATATTTCTGGGATGTGGTTCTGGTCCACTGGAGCTAAGTGAAAATTAAAGGCAAATTTCAGATCTCTGTAGTTCTTAGATAATTTCATGCAACTAATGTTTCATTTAACAAAGAATTATCATATACAGTCTAAAAGATACTGGAAACAGATTTGCATTAATATTATTTTCAAAAGTATTTCCTCCTCAAGAACTGGGCCACATCTAGAACCAGGCAAGTTTCTATTGCATTGCTACCACCTTCTGCTGGGGTGTCCACAGCTGCAGGGCAAGACAGCAGCAGGGCCCCCCACAGTGAAATGCAGTTGTGTGATATCTCTTGGTTCTACATGCAGGTGAGTCTGGGTGAGGTCTCAGGCTTGTGCTGCTGCTCCCAGTGACATACGGAGATGCCCAAATTAACAAGACAGGAAGCAAGAGCATCTCCCCTAAACACCAGATCAGGCTCTCAGTGGAAGACAGGACCAGCCTTTGTGAGCACATCTTGCAAAGCAATTGTACCTCTTCTCCCAGGCAACAAGCAACAGAACAAGGGGACAGAGTCTCAAGTTGTGCCGGGGGAGGTATAGGCTGGATGTCAGGAGGAAGTTCTTCACAGAGAGAGTGATTGGCTAATTTTACTGCCTTCCCTTGCTGGCTCATAAGTGGGTGACAACGACGTGAGCTTCAGGGAGGCCTGGTGAAAAGGAGGGAGGCAGCAGCTGTTAAGTGCCTTGCCTGGTGACGCGTCAGTTCAAGAGAGATGTTGAGGTACCGGAATGTGTCCAGAGAAGGGTGCCGAAGCTGGGGAGGGGCCTGGAGCACAGCCCTGTGAGGAGAGGCTGAGGGAGCTGAGAGTGTGCAGCCTGCAGAAGAGGAGGCTCAGGGCAGACCTCATTGCTCTCGACAACTACCTGAAGGGAGGTTGTAGCCAGGTGGGGTTGGGCTCTTCTGCCAGGCACCCAGTGACGGAAGGAGGGGACACGGCCTCAATCTGTGCCAGGGGAGGTATAGGCTGGATGTCAGGAGGAAGTATACAGACAGGTGATGGATATTTCTGTGCTTCTGAAAATACTGCAGCAATGTGCCAAATTGAGAGAGGAAATCCTGCTTGCTACACAGAAGAGACACAGCCTCAAGCTGTGCCAGGGCAGGTATAGGCTGGATGTTAGGAGGAAGTTCTTCACAGAGAGTGATTGGCATTGGAATGGGCTGCCCAGGGAGGTGGTGGAGTCACCATGCCTGGAGGTATTCAAGAAAAGACTGGATGGGGCACTTAATGCCATAGTCTAGTTGCTTCGGTAGGGTTGGGTAATAGGTTGGACTGGATGAGCTTGGAGGGCTCTTCCAAGATGGCTGATTCTACAATTCTATGATCTGTTCAGGTACACAACAGGACCTCTCAAGAGCAATGCAAGCTCACCAGGGTGCATCACACCTTTCGGGCAGAGGCTAGCACCCTCCTTAACTGTACCTGTTTAAGTGTGCAGACTGAGGGTGCTGTTCTTCAAGATCCAGATATAAGCAGACCTAGGATACTGAAGTGACAGTATCAAAGGCACAGTGCTGAAGCTCTGCTCCCTCAGCAGAGCAGGTGCCTGAGCCCTGCTGTGTGGCACATGGCAAGGCGCAGGCTGTGGCTGCAAGCACCCTGCTGCTGCCCTTCTGCCTGTGGCGCCCACGGTTTGTGGGAGATTGCTTCAGGTTATTTTTAGCTCGTTGTTCTGTACGCTTGGAGTTTCTGATCCATAAATACAGCTCCTCGAGGTGGCACATTTGGAGATGCCACAAGGCGTTCCTGCCTCCACTGGCACCTGATGCCTCCGGTCGCTGGTGGCACTAGAGGAGCAATGGACTAGGAGAAACGGATGGAAGCTGCAGCACAGGAAGTTCCAGCTCAAGACAAGGGGGAACTTCTTGACTGTGAGGGTCACAGAGCTTTGGCACAGGCTGCCCAGAGAGGTTGTGGAATCTCCTTCTGCGGAGCCTTTCAAGGCCTGTCTGGATGTGTTCCCATGTGATCTGAGCTAGATTAGATGGTCTTGCTTTTGCAGGGGGGTTGGACTTAATGATCTCTTTGAGTCTCTTTGAGCCCCTGACATCTGTGAGCCTGTGATCCTGATCCTGTGGCACTGAGCTTCCCAGCCAGTGCCTAGCCCTCCTGTCCTCAGCATCTGCCTTGCTCTTGCTCTGGCCAGTAACCTCATTGCATCCTTTGGTTCATGTGTTGCCCCTGGCTCTTCACAAGTCTCACAGTTCTGCTGTGATCCATGTGGCAGGAAGTATGTGTGCTGCTTTGAGGCTAATTGGAATATTTCAATGAGAAAAATTAGATGATAGGCTGTGAAAAGAAAACAATGGTGATGTCTACTTCACTCATAGGTATAATGAGATGTATAAAAACAAGGACATAAACATAGATAAGACTGTCTGTGTGTTGGAGTCTGTCAGAATCTGATGGTGTTTGTCTCTCTCCTTGGCCTGGATCTGTGTAACCCAACTAATCATTCTGCTTCTAACCCCTCCTGGCCAATCCTTCCAGCTCATCCTGCACATAAGGCAGATTCTGGGACAAGAAAGGGGGTTGGAAAGAAGGTGGAAGGGTGGTTGGGAGCCTCTCCTGGGGAATGATTTCTGGGAGGGGTATTGTGTTTCTGTATTACTTTTTCACTTGTGTATTTCTGTATATAACTGTAAATATTTGTAATATACTGTAAATATCTGCTTGTATATTGTGCTAAGCTGTGGATATAAAGCTTCAGTCCTTAAATTCCAGACGGCTGCATCTAGTCTGGGTGAATTCACTGGGGGGGGGGTAGGGGCAGGTAACTCCCAAACCATTACAGTATGAAACCTGCTCTTCGTGTCAAGTGGGATCAGACCCTGAGCATGCTGGGCCCCTCTGGTGCTGCTCCACCAGCCCTGTGACTCTGTGTGCTCGCAGGCATCTCTGCTGCTGGCCATTGCCTCTCTTCCTCCCTCCCTCCTACACTTGCCACAGGCACAAAATGTTCCCAGATTCCCACAGCCATCCCCCGGGCTTTGCCAAGTCCATATGCTGCTGTCCCCTCTCACATGCCTCTCCAAAGAGCCAAAAAATTCCCAGCTTGGAGACACCCTTCTTTGTCATAGAATCATAGAATCTGCCAGGTTGGAAGAGACCTCCATGCTCATCCAGTCCAACCTATCATCCAGACCTATCCAATGGTTCTAAGTGCTCCATCCAGGCCTTTCTTGAACACCTCCAGGCACGGTGACTCCTCCACTTCCCTGGGCAGCCCATTCCAGTGCCAATCACCCTCTCTGTCAGGAACTTCCTCCTAACATCCAGCCTATACCTTCCCTGGCACAGCTTGAGGCTGTGTCCCCTCCTTCTGGCACTGGGTGCCTGGCAGAAGAGCCCAATCCCACCTGGCTACAACCTCCCTTGTCCTGCTGGCAACAGGATACAGGCCAGGATGCCATTGGCTCTCCTGCCCACCTGGGCACACTGCTGGCTCATGTTCAGCTGCTATCCACCAGCACCCCCAGGTCCCTCTCTGCCTGGCTGCTCTCCAGCCACTCTGTCCCTAGCCTGTAGTGCTGCCTGGGGTTGTTGTGGCCAAAGTGTAGAACCCTGCACTTAATCTTGTTCAATCTCATCCCATTGGCCTCTGCCCACCTATCCAGCCTGTCCAGGTCCCTCTGCAGGGCCCTCCTACCCTCCAACAGATCCACACTTGCTCCTAACTTGGTGTCATCTGCAAACTTACTTATGATGGACTCAATCACCTCGTCCAGGTCATCAATAAAGATATGGAACAGGATTGGGCCCAGCACTGATCCTTGGGGCACACCACTAGTGCACAGCCCATCCAGCAGAGTGAAGAAACCTGGCCAAGAGGGCCACAAAAACACATCCTTGCTTAGAAAAGCTTGACCTGACATTCAGAGGCACCAAGGATGTTATTTTGGGGTAACATAACCAGTTCTATTTCTAACATGGCACAACTGACTTTCTCTGAAGTTAAACCTTTCAATACACTTCTGCTTTGTAATTCTCAGTTTGCCAGGAACAGAAATGTCCTTTGATGTTCTATGACCAACATCCGTTCGTCCCACCATTTTCATCAGCATGCAGGGCTACGATCAGAGGACTCTGACTTTATTCTAACAATCATCACTGAGCCATCAGGTACCTGCAGCTCTCCCTGCATGGAGCTGCCAGCCTCTGAGCCCAGCTCTTCAGGTGATGTCTCTGTCCTCAAGGAGACATTGTCAGGTGGACCAATGGCTTCCTTAAAGCTGGCTGCAAAACACAGACCACTATCAGTGGGTATTTTGAACAGCAGATTCTGACTGATGCTCCCAAGTGATGGCCAACTTCACGTTTTAAGGTAGCATCACATTCAGCATCACAAACTATCGCTGCTTTAAACATCACCAAAGTGTTTCCCTTCACCAGGTGTCCCCTGCAGAGTCCCCACATGTAGAAAGGTGCCTGGCAGCTCTCCGCGGCACAGCCAACACAGAGATTTGTGCTCTCTGACTGAAAGCTTCAGCTTTGGGCCGGAAATGTCTTCTGAGCAGCAGCAATTGCAGCTCACATCACAACATCCTCAGCCACAGCTGAAGATCCCATTTGGAGAATGCTACAATGCAGAACTAAACACTCCTATTCACAGCTCCTCTCCCTTCCTGTCTCTTAATGCACATGAATTATCCTCCCAAACAGCTACTTCTCTATCAACAACAAGCACAACATCTTTCCAAAGGCAAAAGGGAAATCCCTGCAAGTATTTCTGGTGCTACTTCCAGCCAGAAATAACAGTAATCTGATCCACGAGTGAATTCCATTTCTGTTGCTGAATTGTTTTGTACAAATGTCTTTGCTTTGAAAAGGTTTGGCAACAGCAAAGCACAGCCTAATTTTGCTTATAAGGTGTGAACCAAAGAAGATTTCTAAGCTCCTGAGTCACAGAAAGGAAGCANAGATGCAATTTCAAACCTACTTGTAGCAGCCCTGCAGATCCCCACCTACTGCCACCCTAAGACCTTCCACCACCAAGGTGGCCAAATCCACAGTCTCAGCTTGGGACCAAGGAAGCTTTCATAAAATCACAGAATCAGTCAGGGTTGGAAGGGACCACAAAGATCATCTAGTTCCAACTCCCCTGCCATGGGCAGGGATGCCCTCCCCCAGATCCGGCTGGCCACAGCCTCACCCAGCCTGGCCTTAAACACCTCCAGGGATGGGGTCTCAACCACCTCCCTGGGCAACCCATTCCAGGGTCTTGCCACCCTCATGGTGAAGAAATTCCTCCTCACATCCAGTCTGAATCTCCCCACCTACAGCTTTGCTCCATTCTCCCTAGTCCTGTCACTATCTGATAGCCTAAAAAGTCCCTCCCCAGCTTTTTTGTAGGCCTCCTTCAGATACTGGAAGGCCACGAGTAGGTCACCTAGGAGCCTTCTCCTCTCCAGACTGAACAGCCCCAACTCTTTCAGTCTGTCCTCATAGGAGAAGTGCTCCAGCCCTCTGAGCATCCTTGTGGCCCTTCTCTGGACACCCTCCAGCATGTCCACATCCCTCTTGTAACAGGGGCTCCAGAACTGGATGCAGTACTCCAGGTGGAGTCTCACCAGAGCAGAGTAGAGAGGAGGAGAATCACCTCCCTGGCCCTGCTGGCCACACTTCTGATGCAGCCCAGGATCTGGTTGGCTTTCTGGGCTGCAACTGCACACTGCTGGCTCATGTTGAGCTTCTCATCCACCAGCACCCCCAAGTTCCCCTCTTCAGAGTTACTCTCCAGCCAGGCACTGCTCAGCCTGTACTTGTGCTTGGGATTGTCTCGACCCAGGTGCAGGACCTTGCTCTTGGTCTTGTTAAACCTCCTGAGGTTGGTTTGTGCCCACCTCTGCAGCCTGTCCAGGTCCCTCTGGATGCCATCCCTGCCCTCCGGCCTGTCTGCTGTACCACACAGCTTGGTGTCATCAGCAAACTTTCTGAGGGTGCACTCAATGCCTCTGTCCATGGCACCCACAAAGATGTTGAACAAGACTCGTCCCAGGACTGATGCCTGAGGGACTCTGCTTGCCACTGGTCTCCTCTTGGACATGGACCCATTGACAGCCACTCTTTCAGCCTTACTCAAACCCTCTGTCATTACCAGGCTGCATTACCATGAGCAAAGTTTAGTCTGCAGTGTTAGAGAGCTGAGCAAATTATTAATTCAGCAGAAACCAACAGTTGCTCTGTGAGAGAAATGGGTGACAAGGAAAGGGCAGAGCCTCAGGGAACACATGCAGCAGCCGGGCTCTGCTTCCTTCAGTTCCAAAGCTTCTGAGATGCTGCTCATAGCCACCCTGGGTCAGCAGCTTGGCTGCAGAGGTCACTGACAAACCTCAAGGTGATGTGAGCTGCTTTCTGCCCCAGCTCTGTGGCTGGCCAGCCTGACTCTGCAGACCCCAGGGGCTGCCACCCACACCTCTGACCAGGGTGCTGGGGCCAGAACTGCTGCCAGCAAGCACTCCCCTAACATTTTATCTCTTCATTCACTGTTTGACACACCTGATCTCCTCCAACCTGGCAAGGACAATGCCAAGGGCTGGGAGTCTTTGATGTGCCTTTACAGCACCACCACTCATCACTGTAACATGGCCTGTAACAGACCATTTCACTGCCCTGCCCTATCATAGGTGACCACCACCAAATCTTCTTTCTTTCAATAGGTCCTAAGGGCCTACAGATCACAGAATCACAGAATGTCAGGGGCTGGAAGGGACCTCAAAAGCTCATCCAGTCCAACCCCCCTGCCAGAGCAGGATCACTTAGAGCAGACCACAGAAGAATGTGTCCAGGTGGGTTTGGAATATCTCCAGAGAGGAAGGCTCCATGACAGGTATGGTGTAGAAATTAAACAGGGTCATTTGGAGTGGAGGTTCTTTGGGATCTGGCCAGGGAATGCATGATGAATTCTCCCACAAAAAATCAGCATCAGGCACGTCTGATCTTGTCTAATTATTTTTGAACACTGCCACTCCACAGCCTGACAGCTAATCCTCTGCACAGCTCCATGGTAGATCACAGCCATTTGTCAAACCAAATTGTTCCCTGACAGGCTGCAGAGACATCTATTTGCCATCTGCAACCTATTCCTCAGATTCTGGCACATATTTTCAGTGCTTTCTTTTGAAAGCTGTTTCGGATTTCCATGGGCTTCTTCATCACCTCTACTAGCAAGGCCTCACACAGTCTAATTGTCGACAGCTGCACCAGGAGAAGTGGTTTATGTTTCTTTTGTTGTTCGTTTTGCTGCACACATACAAGTTCCTACATTAAGGGCTGCTTGGCTGTGGAACATGCTCCAGGATGTGAAAAGCAGATGATGCCTTCCAAGAGTGGCTTATTGAGGGGATCTAATTGTTTGTTAGTTTTACAGAGGTAGCTGCAGCTCCACACATTAAACCTAGCAAAAAGCATCTGAGCAAACAGGTGTGGAGCACTGGAATCAGGGATTATTGCTAAGTACAGAGTTCACCAGCAGAAGGATTGTATGTAGAATAGAATAGAATAGAATAGAATAGAATAGAATAGAATAGAATAGAATAGAATAGAATAGAATAGAATAGAATAGAATAGAATAGAATAGAATAGAATAGAATAGAATAGAATAGAATAGAATAAGCCAGGGTGGAAGAAACCTCCAAGATCATCCAGTCCAACATATCAACCAGTCCTATCCAATGGCACTAAGTGCTCCATCCAGGCTTTGCTTCAACACCTCCAGAGACGGCGACTCCACCACCTCCCTGAGAAGCCCATTCCAATGCCAATCACTCTCTCTGTCAAGAACTTCCTCCTAACATCCAACCTGAATCTCCTCTGGCACAATTTGAGACTGTATCCCCTTGTTCTGTTGCTGGTTGCCTGGGAGAAGAGCACAACCCCACCTGGCTACAATCTCCCTTTAGGCAGTTGTAGAGAGCAATGAGGTCCACCTGAACCTCCTCTTCTCCAGGCTGCACACTCCCAGCTCCCTCAGCCTCTCCTCATGGGGCTTGTGTGTTCAGACAAAATTAGGTAGTGTGTTCAGACAAAATCCAGTGCTAGGGACACTGGTCAGAGTTAGGGAAACTTGCAGTTGAATTTTCCTGCTCAAGCCTCAGGGCCCAGCAGGGTCCCTCTTCCCGACAAGCTCCCTACAGGCAGGGTGGTTATCAGGGTGAGGCTGAGAGAGGCTGTGGCACCTCTGCTCTCACCTAACTAGCAACTGGGGGCACAGCTGCATTTCCAGCCCAGAAGCAGAAGAGCCTGTTAGTGTCTCTGCCTCCAACCTACAGCCCAGCTATGCCATGACTCCTGCTGTCCTTCATGCATCCCATGTCCACAGAAAGTCTCACTGCAAAGCAGCCAGACACATACCTAGACGCAAAAGCCTGCCTTGGCATAGCAAAAGGCAGCATTAATAAAACACACAGGTCCTGGCCTCTCTCAAGACCCTCTGCCCATGGATTTCACTCATTACAGTATCACATGAGAAGTACTAGGCCAAACAAAAGTGACTCTCTCTCTTTTGAGGAGTTCACACTTCACTTTCATGCTAAACTAAAATCCAGTTAAATAAAATAAAAATCACTGCTGGTTATTTCATTTTTTCCAGGTAGATAAAGTACTGCAAGTATTTGCAGAAGATACCTGGTGTTTGAGAGTACGTCTAGGACATGTGAGATTGTGGTAATACTACCAGTATCAGTATTCTGGTAATACTATCAGTATCTTATATTCAGTATCTTAAGAGGGGCTACAAGAAAGCTGGGGAGGGACTTTTTAGGATGTCAGGTAGTGACAGGATGGGGAGGAATGGAACAAAGAAATGGGTAGATTAAGACTGGGTGTGTCCAGTTCTGGAGCCACTATTACAAGAGGGATATGGATGTGCTGGAAGGTGTTCAGAGAAGGGCCACAAGGATGATCACAGGACTGGGGCCACTCTGCTGTGAGGAGAGACTGAGGGATTGGGGCTGTTCAGTCTGGACAGGAGAAGGCTCACAGGCAACCTTATTGTGGCCTTCCAGTATCTTAAGGAAGTCTACAAGAAAGTTGGGGAGGGACTTTTTAGGCTGTCAGGTAGTGATAGGACTGAGGGGAATAGAACAAAGCTAGAAATGGGTAGATTCAACCTCGGTATTAGGAAGAAGTTCTTCAGCATGAGGGTGGAGAGACCCTGGCAGGGGCTGCCCAGGGAGGTGGTTGAGGCCCCATCCCTGGAGGTGTTTAAGGCCAGGCTGGATGAGGTTCTGGCCAGCCTGATCTAGGGTAGGGTGTCCCTGCCCATGGCAAGGGAGTTGGAACTAGATGATCCTTGTGGTCCCTTCCAACCTTGACTGATTCTATGATTCTCTGAAAGGAAAAGGCTGGGGCTAGGCTGTTCTCTCTTTTCTGCCCAGCTGAACTCAAATGTGAAACATCTGTTCACGGAGCTTGCGATGAGCTCTCACAGTCAAGTACCATGAGCACAAACTCTTCCTGACAGCAGCGAAGAGCAGCGATCAGTTCAGCTTTTTGTGAAAGTCTAAGAATCCAGACACTGCTGATCTTTCCTGCAAGCACAGAACAGCAATGCATTTTCTATGTCGTCAAGTGACTTGCAAAAAATAATTAGCACTTTTTACAAGTGTTCTAAATGCTGAAACCTTTGGTTTATTTCTAGATCTAAATCATACACCTTATCTTTTAGGAGCTATTCAAACTGTCTGGTACTGGCTGTATATAACACATCTCTACAACTACCTGAAGGGACATTGTGGAGAGGCTTCTGCTGGGCTCTTCTCACAGGTAACTGGAGACAGAACAAGGGGGAATGGCCTTGAGCTGAGACTGGGGAGGTTTAGATTGGACATCAGGAAAAAGTTTTCCATGGAGAGAGTGGTAAGGTACTGGAATAAGCTGCCCAGGGAGTGGTGGAATCACCTACCCTGGATGTGTTTAATGGTCGCTTGGTTGTGGTGCTTAGGGCTATGGTTATAGGTGAATCTTGTAGAGTAGTGTTCTAGGGACTTGATGATCCTGAGGGGCTTTGCTAACCTGAATGTTTCTGTGATTCTGTGATCTCAAGCCAACACAACTGGTACTCAAACAGTGAGTCTCAATTCAGCCTATTATGAAGGAAAAAGAAAATACTGCCTTTTGAACATGCACTACCACTATTACAAGTATTATCCAAAGGGCAGAGAGTGGGATTTTTGGTCAGATTTTGCATCCACAGCTGGGTTCAGGGCTCACATCCCTCGTGGCAGCACAGGCGTGGTAGCAGAGGGCCCCACGTGCTGTGCAGGGCTCAGCTTTCATGTACCTGCAGCTGCACTCACACAGAAACCCCCCTCCAGCTCTGCAGGATGCAGTGAGTTCAGCAGCAACGCAGCGGCAAACCCAGCAAAAAGCCCCAGAAGCAGGCACTACCCAGACCACCTTCTGCCTGCTTCTGCAGCTCAGCCACAAGCGCTGCCTGCAGCCCTCTGAGCAACCTCCGCATCTGCCACGTTGTGCAGAATGGAGCCCTCCTGCCAGGCTACAGACGGGGTCAGCTTCTGGCGCTTCTCCCCGCCCTGTGCCTGCACCGCAAGGTCCTTTGCTGTCCACGCTGCTGCTCTCAGACCTTTTGTCTTCCGCTTCTGTTCAGCCAAGGGCGAGTGGGCACTGCCCCAGCTGGGGGCCTGCACGGCAGCGAACTGGGCTGGACGTGGTGGGGCACAAAGGATCAGGAAGCACAGGAGGGGGAAAAAAAAGGGGGGAGGGGGGGAAGAAGAGAGTGGAAAAATTTACAGTAAAGAGAGCAGCAGGCGCCAGCCGTTGGCCGCTCAGCGTGCGCGGAGAAGACCGCCCTAGCTCCAGGTGCCTTCTGCTGGTCCAACAGCAGGTGGCGCCCGGCTCGCAGCAGCTCCGGCAGCAGCTCCGGCAGCAGCTCCGGCAGCAGCTCCGGCAGCAGCTCCGGCAGCAGCTCCGGCAGCAGCTCCGGCAGCAGCTCCGGCAGCAGCTCCGGCAGCAGCTCCGGCAGCTCTCCGCCGCCCGCAGTAACACCAAGCAGGCGCCGAGGCGATGCCCTCAGTGACTCCCGCGCTGCCGCCTCTGCTGCTGCTGCTGCGGGGCCTACACAGGGACCCCGCATTCTCCGAGACGGAGATAAGGGGTAACGACGCTCAACCACAGCAGCACCTTTCCTTCTGGGCAGCTCTGGGCAAGGTCCCTCCTGAGCCTTGCAGACGGTCACCAGGCCCGCATTGCACTCAGCAGATCTGGCAAAGGAGGAGGCAGCTGCGATCTGACAGGCCAGCGACGGCAGACTTTGGTGGCCCACCGTGTGTCCACCTTCAGAGGGACACATGGAAGACAACTGCATTGTGTGCGAGCACTGAATACTAGAGCAGCCAGAAGAGCTGAAAGCCAAGGACCTGTGGCCAGTCTCTCAACCAGCACTCAGATCTGAGCCCACAACCCGCAGGTAACAGCAAGAGAGAGGAGAGACGAGGGGGACGCTGGCACTCACCTGCACCTCTGTGAGCCGGGAAACATCACCAGCGCCTGGGGCAACCTTCTCTCTTCCTTCATCTTCATGTGCTGCTGCAGCCGACCCCAGCAAGGCCCTGCACTGACACGGAAGACCTTCATTGGTGTGATGCACCACACGACCAGAACTACAGGGTGCAGCTTCCTCAAGACGTGGCAGCCAAACCTCCTGCAAAAATAGATGGCAAATTAAATGCTCCAGAGAACTGAAAGCAAGATTAGGCTACTCTCTCTTCTTCGCTGTCTTCTTTTCTTTGTGTGAGGTTTATTTGGTGGGGGTGGTGGGGTGGAGCTTGGGGGTTATTTGGTGGTCTGGTTTGATAACACACCATGGACATCCTGCTGCCTTCTGCTGCATGCCCAGCCGTGGGCTTGGCTTTAGGCAAGAGTAACCACACACTATGACTGCCAGGGAAGGACGTCTTCCAAGCCAGGGTACAACCTGTTATTCTCTGCAGACACTGACTGCTATATAAGCAATACATAAAACCATATTCTGACTTTTTTTTTTAAGATTCCTTGAAGAATCATAGAATCAGTCAGGGTTGGAAGGTACCACAAGGATCATCTAGTTCCAAACCCCCTGCCATGGGCAGGGATGCCCTACCCTAGATCAGGCTGGCCACAGCCTCATCGCCTCATCCAGCCTGGCCTTAAACACCTCCAGGGATGGGGCCTCAACCACCTCCCTGGGCAACCCATTCCAGGGTCTCACCACTCTCATGGTGAAGAACTTCCTCCTCACATCCAGTCTGAATCTCCCCACATCCAGCTTCAATCCATTCCCCCTAGTCCTGTCACTATCTGATAGCCTAAAAAGTCCCTCCCCAGCTTTTATGTAGGCCCCCTTGAGATCCTGGAAGGCCACAAGAAGGTCACCTAGGAGCCTTCTCTTCTCCAGACTGAACAGCCCCAACTCTTTCAGCCTGTCTTCATAGGAGAGGTGCTCCAGCCCTCTGATCATCCTTGTGGCCCTGCTCTGGACACCTTCCAGCATGTCCACATCTCTCTTGTAATAGGGGCTGCGGAACTGGACGCAGTACTCCAGGTGGGGAAAGAAGATTTCATGTTATGCAAGTAGGAAAACCGAGAATATTGTAGAGTTACATGAGATGCTGGAGATTATATTTGCCAGCAAGGTAACTCAATATATATCCATTCTGGCATTCAATAATTCAAGAGAGGCCCCCAGCAGTGAATTACCAGGTGATGATCTCTCAAGCAGCAGCTACCCTCAGCCACAAGAGAAGAGCCAGCAGCTGCAGACAGGCACTGGCCACCACACATCACATCCTCACTGTCAGGCACCAAATTACAAGCATGCAGGGCTGATCTGTAATTTCTCTGACCAGAATTTAACAGGAGAAGGGAGACTAGACACCCATCTCTGAAGATGGGGGCTTTCTGCTGTTATCCTAGCAGTGACTGACTTTCTGAATTAAAAACCTTACCCTGCTCCTGATTCTGCTCAGATAAAACCATCTGATCAGACAGGACACATGCTTCAGCCCTAATGGAGCAGAAATCTAGGTAAGGACTTGGATGTTTGGTCTTTAATGAATAGAGGCCAACAGCTGACAAATTAAATACTTCAGAGAAGTGAAAATTAAACAGTCCTGCAGTCACGAGCACTGGCATATGGAGAGCTGCCACGGAGCTAAGAATAGAAGTGTCTACCGCAGCAGAGAGGGAGGTCCCAGCGTCCTGGAGCCAGCCATACATCTGGACCCTGGGAAGGCAGCCACGAGGCAATGTATGCTCAGCAGCACACACTTTCTGCCTTCTTGCCAGCTACTCATTCTCTGAAACCACAGGCTGAGGGCAGCAGCCCACAGGAGGCAAGCTGTGCTCTGCCCACCAGCCTCCCATTGCTCTGTGGGCACAGGGAGGTCCTTCACCGGCACACAGCCCAGCTGTGCAGCACTGCTTCACTTGGGCCACCAAAACCAGACAACTGGCTCATCAGTCACACCTCTGCATAACTCTGGTTACTTCAGGTATCTATGAAGAGCATAAAACCACCCAGGAACAGCCTTCCTTGCTCACTCCTCATCCCCTTTACTCTGCTCTTGTCAGACCCCACTTTAAGTACTGTGCACAGTTCTGGAGCCCCCAACACAAGAAGGATGTGGAACTGTTGGAGCCAGTCCAGAGGAGGGCCACAAAGATGCTCAGAGGGCTGCAGCAGCTCTGCTATGAGGACAGGCTGAGAGAGTTGGGGCTCTGCAGCCTGAAGAAGAGAAGGCTTCGAGGAGACCTTACAGTAGCCTTGCAGTATCTGAAAGGGGCCCATAGGAAGGCTGGGGAGGGACTATTGACAAGGTCCTGTAATGACGGGATGCAGAGTAATGGGTTTAAAGTGGCAGAGGGGAGATTGAAACTGGATGTTAGGAGGAAGTTCTTTCCAGTGAAGGTGGTGAGACACTGGCACAGGTTGCCCAGGGAGGTTGTGGCTGCCTGCAGGTGTTGAAGGTCAGGTTGGATGAGGCCTTGAGTGACATGTTCTAGTGGGAGGTGTCCCTGCCTATGGTGGGGGGGTTGGAACTGGCTGAGCTTTGAGGTAATTTCTAACCTAAACCATTCTATGATTCTATCTCCTGATGCACAGTGGAGCCACAGTGGTGAGAACTGGGAGGAGAACCAGGGTCACTACGTGGAAGATGAACAGAACAGGCAAGGCAGATATTACTCACAACCAGAGATGAGAAATGATTTACAGACAGGTGGGTCTGAAGCAAGTCAATAGTGCTTGCATAAGGTATTCACCCATTAATGACTGATAGGGGAAAGTGAATCAGGATGGTGGAATAGCAGACAGCAGCCAGGCCACTTCCCTTCTGTTGTCCACAGAAAAGCATCCAAGCAGAGGCAGAAAGACCAAAATATGTGATGTGCTACAGCAGCCAGCAGCAAGATCAGGTACATGTTACACTGCCCAGGAGAAGCACCCACACCTGTAGCTGTCTTAGAGACGACAGACAAGGTTGATTCACAGCACTCCTCCCAAATAGTGCCCTACACTCTGTAATGCAGATAGCTGACAAGAGATAATGGGCACTAAAGAGCAGAAGTGAGATAAAGCACTAAAGAGAAGAGGGAGATAAAGTGCTGAAGAGGAGATAGGCATGAGTGCATGCACACAGAGTTTGGAGCAGGCGCTCCAACAGAGAGTACAGCCAAGCTATGCCAGCTTCAGCACTGAATTGCTGCTTCTCTTCCCCAAAAATCTGGCCAATGTACTTCTGGAGGCTGTCAAAAGGTACCAGGCTGTTGAAAGCTTTTGGCTGAATGACTACTGAGCAAGCTGGGTTATAATAGTCAAACTGAGTGGAATCAAAGCAACTCAGCTGCTGTTGAGGGCCCTAGAGAGGCAGAGAGAAGCTTCTGCTCCCAAGAAAGCAAGAGGAAAGGAAATCTGTGGAAGTTTCTTGGCTGTCTGGCTCTGCTGTCCACTTGCAGTTATTTGCTGGCTCCAGATGATGCACTCTTGTTTTGGGTGATGACTACAGATGGGATGATCAGGCAGCCTTACCTCATTGACCAGAAAAAGACCTACGTGCCTCAGACTGACTGAAGGGGATTGCTGCGCAACTGTTCCCTTCAGAACTCTTGTGCCTACATCAGCCTTAGGAGCTATCAGCACCTTCTCCTCAGCTTGTGCTTAACACAAACTGTTTTTCAGTTGAGCTTGATACTCATTGCCTGTGAGGATGGCAAATGCACCCAGAGCTTTTCACGCCGTGTGTGTGCTCCACTGAAACCTGGGCTGCTTTTCCTGCACCTATAGCCAGAACCAACCGCAGAAAGAACAGGCCAGTTCTGTTTCATGTTTCAGGACTTCCCTAGTCAGAGCTGTTAAGACCAGAAGCCAAGAGACCCTCTGACAGTTGTGTGCTTTCTGGCTACTTCCAGCCAATAGAGCTGCTATATGCAGCACGAGTAAGGCCTCCACAAGCAGCACTCAGCTGACAATTCCAGCCTCACAGAGACTTCAGCTATCAGTGCTGCAGCATCTATTGGCAGAAGAAGGCTTTTCTATCACGTCTGATGGGGAACAAGAGCTTCAAAATGCTCTGAGCTGCAGCAGGGGAGTTTATCACTAGCCTATTGCTCCTGTCCCTTTGAGCTTACCAGAGCAGGAGGTTTGACTGCTGCAGCGCTGACTACAGGGAACACACTGGGATAGATTCTTTCTGACTGGTCAGGTTCCCCCACCCATGAGGAGGAAGGGGTGGCTCTTTGTCCTCACCTGATATACAGGCTATTGTGACCAGGCTTGTCACCAGCCAGAATGACAGGAAATTCTCCTGAAGGCCTGCTCCCTCTTCAATGCAGGGCACTGACCGCAGCCACAGAAAGAGTTTTGGCATCAAGGATGGTGTCCTGGACTTCTCTATCCACTTATCCACTGCTCCCACATTTCCACTCCCTTTGGTCCCCTTCTGCCCTTCTGCCTCTACCTTTGGTCTCCGTGGTCTCCAGCCTGTGCTTTGGTTTGAGCAGTGTTTGAAACAAGCAAAATATGAAGACAAGAAAAGCAGAGGGACTCCTGAGAGGGCTTATGTTGCCTTATTCCTTTCATGCTTCTCCTGGGAACGTGACATTTGACCGCACGTGGCAGTGGTGTTGATCCCACACATAGCAGCAGTTCATACATTAAAATAGCTGCAGCACTGAGAGCATGCAGGTCTTGGAAAAGAAAGGTGATTTGGAACTGGCTCGTTCACCTTTTCCATGACAGGAAACATTCTGCCCCCTGTTACCAGCACAAACATTCGATGCTCCCTTGCGACTCACAAGACTCTACACCAGGGTCACACAAGGAGGCAAACCCACAGTTTTCCTTAGGCTTTCTATGGAAAGAGCACAAAATGCCATCAGCCCTAAGCTCTGTGCTGTTCTTTCTGTGTTCCAAAGCCTTCAGCTGCTCACCATTGATCCTGTTACAGCCTAGGGATGTACTAACCTTCTAAGTAAAGCAAGCTGGTCAGCCGGCAGTCAGCTGCAGCACAGACTGCAGGACAGGCTGTGTGTGAAGGGCCAGGAGAGGTGCCCGTGCCAAGAGGGGCTGTCAGCAAGCCTGCTGCAGCCAGACAAAACCTTCCCTTCTCTATCCACAGCCATGAACAGCAGAGTGAAGAGGTGAGGAAGAGGAGAGAAGGAGCCCTTGCAAGTACATGCACAGGCACTGTCTTAAGCTACCACTTTAAAATTACTTTTCTGCTTTATGGCCCTCAGCACAAGAGGCTGTGAGATGCAGAAAGAAACCAGTGTTTCCCTTTCAGCTTCTGAAGCATTTAGACCAAAGCAAAGCTTGGACCAAGGACACCCCCAGGAAGTGCTGGGAAACAGGTTCAAAGCTTCATGAAAAACTGTTCTGACAAGACACAGGTTGGTTTGGAAATTACAAGTCATAGAATGGTTTAGGTTGGAAGTGACCTCCAAGCTCATCCAGTTCCAACCCCCCTGTCATAGGCAGGGACATGGCCCACTAGAACAGGTTGCTCAAGGTCTCATCCAGCCTGGTCCTGTGCAACATTCTGTGCTCTACAACCTCCCTGGGCAACCTGTTCCGGTATCTCACCACCCTCACTGGAAAGAACTTCCTCCTAACACCCAGTTTCAATCTCCCCTCTGCCAGTGTAAACCCATTCCTTCTCATCCTGGCATTACAAGATCTTGATAATAGTCCCTCCCCAGCCTTTCTGTGGGCCTCTTTCAGATATTTGAAAGGCTACTCTAAAGTCTCATCAAAACCTTCTCTTCTCCAGTGAAGGGTACTAAAGTTTTGCAACTTTTTGACAGGCACCCTCCTAGGAAAATTCCTGTGGCACTTTACCCAAAATAAGTTTGGCTTCATAATGCTTATCAGGAGGGCGTTAAAACAGCCAGAGGCTTCCAGGGGGAAAGCAGCATTTGCAGTAATGAGCTGTCCCTTGGGCCCCAACAGCACAAACTGGAGTTTACTGTAGCCTCCTAGCTGTTCCAGATCTCTTTCTATCCTACATTACACACAGCATGGAGGTTTCAGCAGCTGTAATTTCACTTCATGCAGAATGTGATTTCCTTTCACACACCAAGTACCAGCTTGCACAATAACCCAGCAGTGCCATAACTAGGCTCCTAATTTGAGATGTGAGAGCAAAGCCTCCAGCCCTGCTCCCTGGGGGTGTCACAAGTTACCAGGTATTTGTGCAAAGGGACGTGGTGCAGAATTACCCCAAAGATGGTAAATGCAAGTGCAGCTTGGAAATACAAACTCAGGCAGAGATTTGGTAAAATCTTTGCCATCAAAACACCACAGCAGGAAAAACCAATGGGCAAAAATCCGATTTCAAATGCATGTTAGTTTTCAGGATATAAGTTATGCACATGGGCCTTGAAAACCTCTTGTACAGAATAAAGGAGTTAAGAGGTGCCATGTTTTTCCTGATCACTCTCAGTGTAGAGCAGCAGCGTTGGGGATTTATTTCCTGAAGTTTCTTATGTTCTTACATATGGAGACAGCCACATCAGACTCCTGCCTCCTGGCCTGCCTCCTCTCCTCTCTGTATTCTGGCCCTCTCTGCTGAGCACTTCCTTTCTCTTCTGACTTCGTGTTCCTGCCAGTCCTGGTTTTCCTCCCAGATGGCAAATATTCCTCTCCTGGCTGCCTCCATGTGCAAGCAGCAGCAAAGCCTTCTGCCTTGCTCTGCACAGCATTAAAGCAAATAATAAGGCTGAAATTCACTGATAACCATAAATGCAGCTGATCCACTATAAAGCTGAGGGACCAAGCTGGCAGGACAAGCTGTTTCCAGAGGTCTCAGCCCCATGGGTAAAACACAGAGCACCAGTTTCAGGAGTATTTCACATAGCAGACAGAGGCTGCATATTCAGTCTCCTGCAGGTAAATGAACACAGAACCAGTGTTAGCAGCCAATCACTTCCATGATAGCAGAGATTTATCCTGCAGTGCTTGATACTTGAGGGCTACAAAGACGATTAAGGGGGTGAAGCAGACTGCCCTACGAGGAGAAGCTGAGGGACCTGGGGCTTTTTAGTCTGGTAAAGAGATGACTTTGAGTGGATCTAATCAATGTTTTAAATATATGAAGGCTGGGGCTCAAGAAGGAGAGGACAAACTCTTCTCAGTTGTGCCCTGTGATAGGACAAGGAACAACAGATGGAAGCTGCAGCACAGGAAGTTCCACCTCACCATGAGGAAGAAACTTCTTTACCATAAAGGTCACAAAGCACTGGAAGAGACATTCCAGGAAGGTTGTGGAGTCTCCTTCTCTGAAGATTTTCAAGCCCTGTCTAGATGTGTTCCTGTGCAACCTTAGCTAGATTGTATGGTTGGACTTGATGACCTATGGAGGCCCCTTCCAACTCGCAACATCCTGTGGCATGGTTTAGCACCAGCCTTGGTATAGTTAGAGAATGGTTGGACTCGGTAATCTTAAAGGTCTTTCCCAACCAAAATAACTCTATGTTTCTAGTGCTCAAATAAACCCAAGGTCAAAACTGAGATCAGAACACACTGACACACATGTAGAGAGGACAGAGAAAACCCAGTAAAAAGAGAGAGCCAAAGACACCTCTAACTGCCATCATGAGAACTAGGCCAAGGATGGAGGTGAGAGGCACCCCCCTAAGCCATCACCTTGCTCCTTCCTTTTAGGGATTCTCACCTCTGTAAACACCCTTTGCCCAGGCAAAAGTCAGGAGCTCTCTCCTCAGAGGCAAGAGCAAAGGTCAGCAGAAGAGCAGGCAGGTCCAGAGCCACGAGTCTCAAGTTGCTTGAAGACATACACAAGCTTATATGGGAAAAGCCTCTGCTTTAAAACATGGGTTATAAAAAACAAACAGTTGTGCCCAGCGCTCTAATCAAATGCCATCCTTATTCCATCACAGCTTAAAATAGGGTGAGTAACAAGGCAAACAACTGTAAAAATGCCAGGCTGCTGCCAAGGAGCAGGCAGCAGGCATGGCACTGTTTCGCTGCACTTGTGGCAGTGCCGGTGTCTGTAGAAGAGAAGCCTCCATTGCGATTCAGCACACACTGAGCTGAGCGTTAATGCAGCCAAACAAGAACTCCAACGGGAAGTTGCACACTGCAGAAGGATCCACGGAACACAGCATTAAATGAGCCTGGCCCTGGGTTAATGGCAGTGCCCTCACTCACAGCCTAGCCAGCTTCTCAAGAGCACCCTGAGCTGCCAGCATGCAGGCAGGAGCCCACTTTATTTAGCCAAACTGCAGGATAAACCCTGGGGTGCAAGTTCATAATCCCCCATCTTCTCAGATCCTCTGGAGTTCCTCCATCAAGCCCAGGTGGTTCTCTTATTTTAGCTGTTGGCTGCACTGGCTTTGTTAGCGCTGGAGGCTGAGGCTTTGTAGCAAGCCCTGGGAGCTGGGTACATTCTGTTCAGAGTGCCAAAGGCACTGAATAACCACTTACATTTGCATTTGCCTAAACATAGCCTAAAACACACTGCAAGCAAATAGCAGGGATAGGTTCAGCCCTCGAGAACACAAAAGCAAAACACCCATGGATAATTTAGGACTTTTCCAGAAAAAGCCAAGATGAAACAGGATCACCCGAATGGTATTTGCCTATTGCAGTGCAAAACCCGAAGAATATAGTTGGAGATGTTTGCCAAGGACTCAACCCCCTATTTTTAACCAGTCAGTACATTTCACGAGCTTATCTGTAGATAAGATAAGCTGCTAAATGCCATTTCTGGGCTTTAGACTTTTTGCTACAGACGTCTGCAATCTCTGCTGCCGCCCGAGCTCGTTTGCTTTTCTCTGCAGCAGCAGCAGCAGCAGCGATGGCAGAGGTAGCCAGGCTGCCAACAGAACTGCTGCATTATGAATCAGATCATGCTCACCAGGCAAAGGAGGTAGTAGTGTTCGGGGTGGGCTAGAGAGAGCCCAGGGACTCGGGGTGCTATTCTCGGCGTCGCCAGCGATTCGCCGCATGACCTTGTGAAAGTGACTTCATCATCACATACAGCACACAGCAGCTTGTCAGCCTCTTGGTGTGAGACATCGGTGCTGCTGCTGCAGAGCACCCCAGAGGCTGCTCGCCTCGAGAAGAGAAGCAGGCAAAGAATGAAGCTGTCTGAAAAGGAAAGGAAATAACGTGCTGCTTCTGGGTGCAGGCACATTCCTGATTGCTAAGGCAGTTTGGACTGTTTGGAACAAAGGCTCTAACCCAAGTAATAAAAGAAGAATGGAGCCATTAAAAAAAGGACCAGCAGCCTCTTACAGTTATTTTGTCCCTGTGGATGTTGTATGAAGCAGACACTAGCGCAATCAAACGCCCGTGACGTGTCTGAATGCTGTGGAGGTCGATGCCTCTGATCTACCTGACTAGATTGGATCCTCACAGCATCCACGTGCAGGGCAGCAGGAGCCAAGCGCGGTCTGGTGTGGAGACGGCTATAGAAGACGAGTCTCTCGGTTAAAGATAGCCCATCTGGGGATGGACGCCAGCAGCTCCGCCTGGTAACAGCTCAGACACAACCTACTGGCGGAGGAGAGATTCCCACTGGCGCCTACGCCGCCAGCCGCCGCAGGCAGCGGGTCGGGAGCGCCGTGGCCAGCAGGCCCCGCAGCCAGCAGTGCCACAGGATGACGTCAGCCGCAGCATCTCACCAGCAGGAGTTTCACTGAAACTGCGTCTGAGCCGTGCGAGACAGGACGGCACAGCGCCCGCCCCGGCACACCCTGCCTCAGCCTGCAAGGCTGCAAGGCAGACACGCAGCAGCCTCCAGATGTGTGCCTAAAGGTCCTTAGTTCATGCAAGTCTGCAATGGAAAACTGCAGCAGAGGTTTCCTGGGCGCAGCCGCAGGAGCAGTGGGCGAGGCTCTCCCGTCCCAGTCAAACACCAGGAACGGGTGCCCCAGCTCCACACACACCCAGTTTCTGCCCAGTTGCAGAGGAGAGCTGCAGCTGCTGCCCGAAGCCAAGCTCCTGCCCAGGTGCCCTCCAGGAGCCGTCTGTTCTGCTGTTGCGCTCTGGCAGCGATTCACTCCTCCCTACCAGAGTACTCTGCTGTGCACAGCTCACTCCAGACACCCACAGAATTCCCTGCAGACCAAACTTGGGCACTGGTTATTAGCTGTGGCCACCCCCAGGGCTTACTCAGGTGAGAAACACCCACTCTTCTTGGCTAGAAGCACCATCTGCTCCACTGGCCACCTACATGCCAGAGCCCAGGACTCAGACAGAAAGGTGGAGAAGGCAAGCAGGAAAAGACGAGATGACCAGAGGACAAACTGGCAAATGAAAAAATGAAGAGTGTGGAGAATGGCAGGGAACACAAGTAAAAACAGAGGCTGCAGAGAGCTGTTGAAGGACTATTGGACAGCCTGTGGAAGGAGCAGGAAGCTAAAAGGGAGTCTGCACACACCGTATCAGAAACCTTCATGTTTACTCTCCTCAGACTTCCAAAGCAGCAAACACAGGCAGCAAATGCTCACAAACCACCAGAAGAAATTCTGCTGCAGCTGGGGAAAGTGAGGCAGGGAGGCAGTGCTGAGCCCAGCAGAAGGTTCCCAGCAGCACCCCTGGAGGAACACCAGGCCCTATGGGACTAACTTGGTCTGAATTGCAAACCTCAGCCTCCACTGCAGTAAAAGGAAGGAAAGACATGAAGCTGGATCTGCTGCCTTCAGAGATGTGTGGGTATGGTTGTTTTTAAACTGCATTCATGAACCCACTGCCACCAGACCTATACCCAAGCCCCTTTCCACAACCCTGGTAGCCCACACGACTGCTGTCTGATCATCACACACACTTCCAAAGCTCAACCAGAGCCTAGCACTGTGTTCCACACCCTGCACTGGCAGCTCCACCTGAACATGCCATCTCATGGTTAACTGGGGTGAGCTGTCAGCTTCTCTGAGCACCACAACACCACACTTGCCCTTCTGCCTCCTTTACTTCTAGGGTGGCTGCACCTTTGCCCAACAAACACTGCAGCTCCCGGGGAAGGAACTGTGACAAATCGCTTCGGACAGCAGCAGCATTTCTGTGACTGCTGACACACGGCGCAGCAAGGCTGCTGGACAGGGTCTGCCATCCCTACTTCACAGACAGGGAAACAAGCCCCTCCTGAAGGCAAGGACACAATATGGAGTTCAAGTGACCAGATGGGCTGAATTTCAATGCTGACAGCCACTTGTGTTTGCTCTGCATTTGCCATGTTCATCCCATAGGAGCACAGGGGCACACGCTTTTGACTCCATCCTCCTCTCTGCTTCACGACAGCCACAGAGCTTCTTAGCCCTTGCTGTGTCACCAAGCACCCTTTTAGTGGACACCCTCCCTGGCAAACCATTGACACAGTTAACTCAGTTCAGATAAACTCTGGGTAACCTGTGCCAGTGTCTCTCATGTTTCTGCAGAGGGCTTTGTGTGTCCTGGCAATCATGAGCTGCAGCAGTCTCACCACCACAGTATTTCTTCACTGCCAAAAACTGCATTTACAAAGTCCCAGAGTGACACAGATTACACAAAATGTAATGTCAAGAAAATCCTTGTGCCACTAGACTGGCAGGCTTGATGGTATTCCCACTCCTTGCAGTGATCAGGGACCCATCACAGACTGAAAGAGTTGGGGCTGTTCAGTCTGGAGAGGAGAAGGCTCACAGGTGACCTTCTTGTGGCCTTCCAGGATCTCAAGGGGGCCTACATAAAAGCTGGGGAGGGACTTTTTAGGCTATCAGGTAGTGACAGGACTAGGGGGAATGGAGCAACGCTGGATATGGGGAGATTCAGACTGGATGTGAGGAAGAAGTTCTTCACCATGAGTGTGGCAAGACCCTGGAATGGGCTGCCCAGGGAGGTGGTTGAGGCCCTGTGCCGAGGTGTTTAAGGCCAGGCTGGATGAGGCTGTGGCCAGCCTGATCTCAGGCGGGGTATCCCTGCCCATGGCAGGGGGTTTGGAGCTAGATGATCCTTATGGTCCCTTCCAACCCTGACTAATTCTATGATTCTAAGAAGGCACAAACCTAGAGCAGAGAAACATTTTGTATAGATATCCTCAGCATGTGCTGAGTGCAAGGCAGCTCACACCTCTGTCAGGGACTGCCAACATGAAGATTTAGGATAACTTGTGAGCTACTTGTTCAAGTTCTTTCATCCTGCACATGAAGTTCTCCATGGGGAAGTACTCTGAGGATCCTGGCTGTGCTTGAAAAAGCTGGCAGAAAGAGACTAGAAAAAACAAAATCACCACAGGTAAACCCAAACTCCCCAGCCTTGCTAAGCCCTTTTGCTGGCCCCTAAAACCACGCCTTGCACACCCAGACCAGCTAGTCTCAGCCACCATACACAAACCCTGGTCTGGTTTTGTTACTTTTTCCCTTTAGAGAAACCTCCTTGACAAGCAAGCACTGCAGTTCCTCCAAAGTCATGGTAACCTTGGCTGTTTACAGATGGATCAAATGTATTTCAATGTCTTCACTGTAGCCAGAAGCAGGAATTACCCCCTCCCCCCCTAAGATTTCCTAAGTCTTTTAATCTTCTGCCTCTGAAATCTGTAACTCTACTTTTTAAAGTCCATATTCATGAAGGGAGATTGAAGTGACCGAACCACTGGTACCATGGAAGGAAGAAATCCCTTTTTTCAATCTCCAGCTGTAGTTCACAACGTCTTATCTCAGAGTAGGGGCTTAGGTCAGAGTTAATGGAGATGGAGGTGACATTGCAAATGGTGTATTTGCTTTCAGAAGCTTAGGGTTCCTAGGCCAAAACTAGATAAGTAAGTGGTGCAGTGGGACCACCTGCCTGAAGCCCTGTCCTGACACATACTACTCAAAGGATCCACCTTCATGTACTTTTTCATATCTCAGTGTTCCTTATTTTAGTCTACATTTGTTTCAAGAAATTGAAGTGTGGTTTCTGGTAGCACTACTTCTCCTGTGGCACTGAAGCACTGTGAAGTGTGTTACAGACACTCAGCTTCTCCTCAGCCTTCAGAAAAGACAGCAGCCAAGGCTGCTACATGCTCTGTCACCTCTTGCTCTGTAAGAAAGCCAGAGTGCCCCATGTGCAGTGCCACAGGGCAGCGGTCACTGGGGAAGGAGGTCACATGAAGGTGGGAGCTGGTGTCTGCCTGGCTGGTTGGAGATCCCTTTGCGCAAGGCTCTTTGAAAGCAGCAGATAAAGCTGCAAATATAAAGCTAGCTTCTGCAGGTGGCAGCTTTTAGGGAACTGGCAACATGCTGCAGCCTGCTCTAGTGGCTGACACCTGCTCGGAAATGACAGAAAGGCACGGCCAGGTGGCACAGCTATTGCCAGAGGAGAGCCATCACCCTGGCCTAGCTCCCAAGGGACAATGAACAAACAATCTCCCACACCTGCTGCATTTGTCTCCTGCCTCCTGCTTTGCATTTCTCTGGTGTCAGGCCCAGCAGGCTTAGTCATGGATGCTGCAGTCTCTGGAAACCAAGTAACCGCTGGAGATCACCACCATCAGCCTCACTGAGGCTGAGCATCAGGACAACCAGCAGATGGAAACTCAGTGGGAATCTTATTTACTTCCTTGGACTGGGCTTGAAAAGGGCAGAAAACACATGGAGGGAAGTGGAGAGCTCACAGGTCCTGCCCATGGGATGGGGGCTCCTGCTAGGTGGGTGCAGAGTGCTGGGAGCATCTTGGGAGCCAGGGGTTTTGGAAAGCCCTGTGGCACCACGGCAGAGCAATACAGCTGCTCTGCCCATCTCCTGCCTAACCAGGGAGCAGGTGGAGTTTGCTTTCAGTTTATACTAAGGGCAACAAAGAGTAAGAAGACTCCAAGAGGCATGATCTGACCTCCCTTTAACTTGAATTCTGGTGTAACTTCCTGTAAGGCCACAAAAAGTCTGCTGATACCATCTTTTATGATGGCACAAAAGTGACCACAAATGTGGAAAACACAAAATTATAGAGATTGTTAGCATTCTTTTCAACTAAATCAACTTTTAAAGCAGGTAACAGTGATTCTGTACTGAATAAGGTATTGGATTTCTTTACCATTGCAAGATGCTTTACTTGCACCTAGGATTTTGGGTTTGCAACTACGTGGAGGTAGAAAACAAACAGATAAATCCAACTAAACACAAATTATCTTTTAAACTTTTTTTTTTTCCATTTAAAAGGGAAGTTGTGTCAACTAACATGGCTAACAGCTGCCAGCTGAGAATACCCACAAGACTCACCAGCACCAGCCAGACTAAAACTTCTCCTCCTGTATTTTCCATGCCAAGAGCCTGCCTCAGATGGAAGTCTTTGTAAAACCCAAAGCAGGAATTTATAAGAACGAGAGCAGATAACAATATAGTACTTTACACTTAAAAAAAAAAAGACATTAACAACTGCACTCTCAGAGGAGGTTTTGGCAAGTGGGCAGGAGAGGAACCAGTAAGCCACAGATAAACAAAGCAGAGAACGCTAGCACTGTGTAGCTGCAATGCATATTCTTCCCCAAGGAATTATGTCAAAACAAGGTTAAATATTTCACTGGGACTAATGCTTTCTTTTAATTTATTTTTACAAATCAATCTGCATAATGTAAGCTGGCATCCTTCACGGTTCAATTTTGCTTACAGTAATAAAACCAGCTCTGCAAATCATCCCCAGCTATATGTTATTTTTACATCTAAGAGCACTGAGTGATAGAAACTTGGCAGGGTGGATCTGACTAAGAGAGAAGGAAAAAAATTGTTCCACTTCCCAAACATACCAGAACAAGACCATGCTCCATAGCCTGATTTTTAAAGCAGTAGGATGAAAATGACTCAGCCTACGTTAAAATTAGAGGCCTGACGAGATTGAGACTGCAAGGTCTGTACTAAATAAAAGTGCATTTTTACTTGACTTAAAGAAGCTTTCTTGTTAATGTCTGGTAAAGGAAATAATGGAAACCCAGCAACTCTAGAAGTCTGTGAACCAGGCAGACCTACAAGGTGGTTTATGGAGCTGTGAATGCCATCTGTGTTCATTGCCACTGTAGGAAAGGCAGAGGTGACAGAGCACAGGGCATGTTTGGGGCAGGGACAGACACCCTGTGCTGGTTTGAGGCTAACTGGAACATTTTAATGAGAAAAATTAGGCTATTTGCTGTGGAAATAAAAAGACTGGTGATGTCCACTTCACTCATAGGTTTGCTGAGATGTATAAAACCAAGAATACAAACATAGATAAGAGAGAGTCACTCTGGTCTGAGCTCTGGCTGTTGGTCTCTCTCTCTCTCCTTGGCTTCTAGCTGGATCTGTGTAACCCAACTCATCGATTCTGCTTCTAACCCCCCTGGCCAATCTTCCTAATTCACCTTACACATAAGGTAGATCCTGGGATATGATTGGGAGGTTGGGGAAAGGTGGAAGGGTGGTTGAGAATCTCTTTAGGAGACTCTGATCTCTGGGAGGGGTGTGGTGTTTCCGTATTACCTTTTTACTGTATACAGCCGTAAATATTTGTAATATACTGTAAATATCTGTTTGTATATTGTGCTAAGCTGTGACTGTAAAGCTTCATTCCTTAACTTCCACCTGGCTGATTCTAGTCTGAGTGATTTTAAATGTGTGTGGGGGGGTGGGTAACTCCCAAACCAACACACCACTAGCACTGAGCCGCAGCACAGGAGGGCAAGATGAGGAGAGGACAGCAGATGCACTGTGCCACAAGTGCACATGTTGGCAGTGGCACTCCAGCAGCAAGGGCTCCTGCTGAAGGTCTCTGCAGCCACTCTGGACTCCTCTAGCCTGTTTACTGCAATCATAGAATCAGTCAGGGTTGGAAGGGACAACAAGGATCATTTAGTTCCAGCCTCCCTGCCATGGGCATGGACACCCTGCCCTACATCAGGCTGCCCAGAGCCCCATCCAGCCTGGCTTTAAACATATCCAGGAATGGGGCCTCAACCACCTCCCTGGGCAACTCATTCCAGGCTCTCACCACTCTCATGGTGAAGAACTTCCTCCTCATGTCCAGTCTGAATCTCCCCACCTCCAGCTTTGCTCCATTCTCCCTAGTCCTGTCACTACCTGATGGTACCTCATGGTGGTTTCTCCAAGCCCACCTCTTGTCCTCCCCAGAAGAAGCCACAACCCCAGCACTTCCTCTCTTGGAGTGGTGAGGAGATGCCACCAGGAGATGGGTGCTCATCTCCCAGCACTCTGCAGCCCTCTGGCAAGAACATGTGGGCACTGTTTCTCAAATCACATCCTGACACAACTTCCACATCACCAAGTTATGAGCTCAGAGCAACCCTGACAAGTTTTTTTCTCTATCTGCTGTTTCTCTTTGTGCTCAAGGACAGAAGCACAGTGTGCCTGGAGCTCCTTTTGTAAGGAATCCTTATTCAACTTTGCTCCCCACCCCCCATATATATATATTACATTACGAACATATATAAAACTATAAATCTCCCCAACATTTTGAATGCTAGCTGAAAAAAGTGTTAACTGGAAGAGTTCACTAAGGCCAAATGACCAAACCAAGACATTGCCCTCTTTCCAGATACACTGCTCCCAGGCAGGAGAGGAATGTGTCACAGCTCAGTGTTTCTGCCTGCTGCTTCCTCAGCCACTTCCTTTTGCTCACAGGAAATCCTCCAGCTGGCCGTGGTTTGTTCTGTGGTGCATTGCAAATTTAGTTTCTTTACATCAGCTGAATTCAGGTGCATGCAGGCATTTGGTAGTTGCACCTGGTGAGATTTCCTTACTTTCTTGATTGATGTGGGTTTCCTTCTAACAGATCCCTATTTACCAAATTGGAAGGGAAAAAAAGAAAGGAGTCATTCTTCCAATCATTTCCTGCCTCTCTGCAATGCACACACACACACACATATTCTCTAAGGAAATGTTAGAAACCAGCTGGCACCAAAGGACTCTGCATTTCCCAATGTGGTTTAGCAAAGTCCTGCCTAAGTTGGTGTTGAATGGTTTGCACAAATAACTGCTGCAGTTTTCTCCCCCACAGGAGGCCACAGAGGACAGGATTCTCTCCCTCCCCACAAGTCCAGAGGGTCACTGGGCTGCTAGTGAGCAGCACTAGTGCTGTACTCTGGAGGTCAGGCTGACAGGCAGAGCTGGGTTAGCAACTTTGTGGGCACAGGTCGTTTTTACAAACCCAGTACTGAATGGTTATCATGTCCCAGGAGTTGCTCCTGACTCTCAGGTCTCTTGTACCCAGCCCTTCCACCTGGGAGTGCTTTCCCAGCCAGATCTCCATGCTCTTTACCACTCCCGGCAAGGAAATGGCAGCTCCTCCACAGAAGTCTCAAAGAGAAATAAAATGCAGCTGGATGACTTGATGCGACCTGCCCACATAGGTTGTGTTCTGAGGGGCAAAGTCTCATGAGTTCTGTTGGTCCAGCCAGCCCTTGCTGGCACAGGGCTGTGCAGGGACTGCAGGAAGGCCTGGGTAGGGCACGCCTTACAGCTGCAGGGGCTCAATCACTCTTGTTTCAGAGGCAGTATCTTTAGCCTGCAGCTAAAAGAAGCACAACAGGGATTAAGGTAGGGCACTTGGGAGGAAGAATATCCCTGGTTGGCTTTAGTTTGTTTTGTTGTGGTTTTTTTGATGCTTGACAGCTATTACCACTAAAGAGCAGAACTTGCGACAATGCAGGGAAAATAATTGTTTTGCTCAGGAAACAGCAGGCAGCATTTTCACCAAACAAGAATGAACCTGTTAAGTTGTTTTGATTCCTGGCATAGCTGGGCATGCCTCATCTCCAGCCTGTTAAAAATGGAAATGCCTAATGAAGACAACCCCTTGACTTGTCAGGTAACTACAGACCACTTCCACCATGGGCTGGGAACTCTTGGCAGGATGTGGTCTCAGTACAGAGATCTGTCATATCTCTTTCTGCAAATGTTATGTCTACTACTGCTACAAATAGCACAGCTGAGTGATACAACTCAAAAATTGTGAACAAATATTTTCTTTACTCTCCAGTCTGTTTGCCTCATGACTCTGACAGCACCTTGTTTTGTCAGGCACCGTTCAGGTCCACAGGGCCAGCACTCTTCAGACCTTTACAGCCCTGCTCATTGCTAACAGCAGCAGAGCTTGGACAGCCTGCAGCAGCTCCCATGGGACAGAGAAGCAGCCCTGTTAGGTATCTCTTAGCTAGAAGGACATAGGGGGGTCATAGAATCATAGAATGATTTAGGTTGGAAGGAACCTCAAAGGTCATCCACTTACAACCCCCTGCCATAGGCAGGGACACCTCCCACTAGAACAGGTTGCTCAAGGCCTCATCCAACCTGGCCTTCAACACCTCCAGGGAGGGAGCAGCCACAACCTCCCTGGGCAACCTGTGCCAGTGTCTCACAACCCTCACTCTAAAGAATTTTCTCCTAACATTCAGTTTCAATCTGCTCCCTGACAGTATGCTACTATAAGGTCTTCTCAAATCCTTCTCTTCTCCAGGCTGAAGAGCCCCAATAAGATAAAATGGCCGTATAAAGGAGTCTGGCACTTCAAACACTGTTCTTTAATATCTGCTGGCTAAGGCTTGGCCCTGCAGAGGCTGAAACATATTCACATTGCCAGAACCTTCCTTCCATGCCCAGTCACACTGACTTCATGCACCTATTTAGGGTCAGGGCTTAGATCAAAAATCACAGAATGTCAGGGGTTGGAAGGGACTCAAAAGAGCTCATCGAGTCCAACCCTCCTGCCAGAGCAGGACCAGACAATCTAGCTCAGGTCACACAGGAACACATCCAGACAGGCCTTGAAAGGCTCCACAGAAGGAGACTCCACAACCTCTCTGGGCAGCCTGTGCCAGTGCTCTGGGACCCTTACAGTCAAGAAGTTTCCCCTTGTGTTGAGCTGGAACCTCCTGTGCTGCAGCTTCCATCCATTGCTCCCTGTCTTATCCCAGGCAGCACATGAGCAGAGCCTGTGTGTCGTGTGTGTGTGTGTCCCTGACCCCCAGCCCTCAGAGATTTATAAACATTTATTAAATCCCCTCTCAGTCTTCTCTTCTCCAGACTAAGCAGCCCCAGGTCCCTCAGCCTCTCCTCATCAGGCAGTGCTCCAGTCCCCTCATCATCCTCGTAGCCCTCTCCTGGACCCCAGCAGATCCCTGCCCCTCTTTAACTGTGGAGCCCAAAACTGAATATAGTACTCAAGATGAGGTCTCACCAGGGTGGAGTAGAGGAATAGATCCCTTGATCTGCTGAACACACTCTTCTTAAAACACCCCAGGATTCCATTTGCTCTCTTGGCCACAAGGGCACATTGCTGTGCCATGGATGTTCTCCACCATGGTCCCTATCCACAGGGCTACTCTCCAGCAGATCACCTCCCAGCCTGTACTGCTGCAGTTTATTCTTCTTCCCCAGGTGCAGGACTCTGCACTTGACCTTGCTGAACCTCTCTTGGTTCTTCTGTGCCCAACTCTGTCTGTCCAGGTCTCACTGGATGGGTGAAGACACTACATGCAGAATGAATGGGTCTAAAACACCTTATACTTCCAACTGTGTATATAAATATATATATATAAAGCTGTTTTAATGTACACATCATTAACGTGTTACTCAGCAAACAGTAAACAGCAAGTGGTGGAGTGAGGCTCACGTCACTAACTTCATTACTGTACAGAAATATGCTACTGTAAATGAACTGTTACATTATAGTGTCTTATAAATAATTAAAGCTACAATGGCATTTGAAAAAAATGAATGAAGCAAGAACATTCTGTAACTCAATGTTCTTCTTACCCTACTTAATAATTTCCTAATTTGAGTAAAACATTAAGTCTGAGGCTCTTCAAGCATAGGAATGAATTTTTTAGTATTTATTAATTTGGAAAGCACCTCAGCCACAAAAAAAAATCTAAAGCATAATCCACTGTCAGGTAAAGCATCAATCCATGTGCCACACAAAACAAACCAGTCCTTTGCCACCTTCCACAGGTCTCCAGGGTGCAGCCAAAGGGAGCAAAGTGGTGACCCACCCAGGCCAAAGTTCTTCTGCTGAGCTAAGAAAAAACTGTACCTGATGAGAGAAAGGGAGTGGCTTCTCTAGTCGTCCCAGTTGTCAACACTTGATGTTAGAGGAAGTGAACAGGAAAGATGTCTCTCAGCCAGGCTCTTTCACAGCAGCTTTACAGCGCTGCAGGCAGGGCTGAGGGCTGAGCATAGGCAGGAGGAATGGGTTCTGCTTTGGCTTGTGAATGTAGAGCAGCTCAGCTTCTGAGACCTAGAGATGGGAAGAGACAGACAGGTGAAGAGCAGTTGAGTAATATCACTGTATCTTCTAGAGGCCTTTTTAAAGCAGACTGAAGATGCTTTTATGCAGCTTGTTAGAACTCTGCATGCTCCATCAGCCCCATCAACAGCAAGTGTCAGGATGGTTTAGTAGAGGCTTTCTGGTTTTAAAAAAATACAATTATTTAGTTTCACTGAAATAGCAGGTCTCTTTTTTTAGACAGACTTAAAAGGGACTGACAAAACCTGCTGCTTCATTATCTCCAGCTGAATTCCATATTCTCCTCTTCCACTCCTCTCTGTTTCCTGCTCTCACAGAGCTTTCCACCAGCCACTCCCCGCCCCCCTCCTTTTTTGTTTTAATTTATTGGTATTTATTTACAGAACAAGAAGCTTTATCAGTGAATGTGCTGTTGGTGCTGTTTGAGCTAGCCTTCATCAGAATGGAGAATAATCCCTACTGGCAAGTTAGGGCCAGACCCTGCACTGCCACCTTGCAGTGCAGCACCAGGGAGGTGAGTATCATTTCCCTCCTTCCCCCTCCAAAGTGGCAGGTGGGATGTTGAGGGATGGTGTCACCAGGCTGGAATTCCCTATGTGGAGAAGGGCTCTGGCCCTGTTTCTGTAGTCTCCAAGAAGGGGGTTCCTTCATCTCTGCACGGAAGCGTCCATATTGGAGCTGGCTCAGGTGTGTCTACAGGCATCCTGGAGCTGCTGGCTAGCAGGTGGCCTACACCCACCTCCCCATCACTGTGAAAGGGGAGAGGCAGAGAGCAAAGCTTTTGATATCTGCACAGCCTTGATGGAAATCATAAAGGGCAGGAATTCTCGTGCTTCACAGCCTAAAGCAGCTTCCACCCACCAGAGTGGGGCCATGGACAGCAAGTGAGAATAGCTCAGGGGAAATTTCATTCGTAACTGCCCTCTGATGATGGGGAAAAGGATTCTCCACCCATCTGCTACTGCCTACACTCGCTATGGAACCCTTAATTGGAGGCTGAGCAGAGGACCAGACAGCCTGTTCTGGTACAAGACACCCCACAGGCTACCCCAGGGAGTCTTTGGACCATATCAGGAGATTTGTCAGACACTGGGGCGATGCTAGGGGAGAACAAGATATTCCTGCAAGGATGTGCTTCCCAAGGAGATCAATCTGGACTTCTGGACAAGGCCTTGGACCTGAAGGCAGAAGCCTGTAGTACCATGGATGGGTTTACACTGGGTATCAGCAAGGGCAGTTTACAAGCCAGACTTCTTGTTTTGCTGCTCCACGGGGACAGAACAGCTGGCACAAGACTGTCCGAGCTGCGAGGGGTGCTGACAGCTGCGTGCAGCACACACTTCACTCCCACAGACTATTTCCTTCCTTCCTTTTTTTATTTATTTTTTTTTTAATAACCTCTTCTTCAGGCAAGTCTCTCCTGGTATTTTAAAAATTCATTTTAATCAATTTAAAATTAATAAAGAAAGAGTGAAATCCTTAGGGCCTGAAAACTCCAATCTGTGCCAGGCTGGAAGTGATGACTCAGCTCCAACGCGGCCTGCCGCGGAGCCTGCCGAGCGACGCCCCCGAGAGCTGCGCTCGCTGAACTGGGTCACTCGGTTTGCTGTGCACAGCCAGCAACTGGCCCTGCCTCGGACGGGAAAGAGCTGCACTGCTCCCGGGCACGACTGCCTGGCACCTCGCTGCCACCAGATGCTCTGTCCTGCGTGGGAACCTCTTGAGAGAAGGGAAAGGACACGACTGAGCCTCCTTGAAAGGAGGGAAAGGACACGACTAAGCCTCTGCAAAAGGAAGGAAAGGACTCAACTGGGCCTCCCTAAGAGAAGAAAGAGGACAGAGAGGATGGTGGCAGATGGCAGGAGGACGTGGTGACACGCAGGGCACTGTTCCACTCCTGCAGTGCTGCATGGTGTCTCCTCAGGGGGATGCCAGACTCCTGCCTCAGTTGCCAACCCATGCTCTGCTGGGCCAGGAATTGACATGAGCACTGCTGAGGGGCAGTCCTCCAGCTCATGCCCCTGACCAAAGCTGAGGTTCCTGCCCAGGCCCAGATGTGCTCTGGTGGCTGTGCTGTGCTCCTGAGGCAGCTCCTCCAGCAGCTCTCTGGGGATTTACCCTAAGCCTCTGCTTTCTGTACCAACGTGGCACATGAGGCACAGCACTGCCCACCTTGCATGCCCAGAGCACATCAGTCACACTGGCCACTCACCAGTGTGCCCATGGACCATGGCAGCTCGTGAATGCCAGCAGCCCAGCAGGGCCAGCCTGTAGCAGCAGCAGAGCAGATGGCAGCAGGAGGCTGGTGTCTCTGGGGTATAGGCAAGAAGAAATGCTCTGCCTTGCTCCCCACAGCCAGTGACAGGGGATGAGGGAGGCTGAGGAGCTCTTACAGTGCTCCTGCAGCATCAAATGTCCTGGTCTGCAGCAGGTCTAAAGAAGAGCAGAAGCCTCTGTAGCCTGCCCATGACATCCCTCCATTTGGTCCTCTCTGCCTGCTGACCTTAGGCTTCCCCAGCCCCTTCTTGGGCACTGTGCTGGTTTGAAACTAATTGGAATATTTTAATAAGAAAAAGTAGGTTATAGGCTGTGAAAAAGAAAACACCAGTGATGTCTACTTTGCTCATAGGTTTGCTGAGATGTACAACAGCAAGGACATAAACATAGATAAGACAGAGTTGCTTTGGTCTGAGCTCTGGCTGTTGGTCTCTCCTAGGCTTCTAGCTGGATCTGTGTAACCCAACTAATCGATTCTGCTTCTAACCCCCATGGACAATCCTCCTAATTCACCTTACACGTAAGGTAGATCCTGGGATAAGATTGGGAGGTTTGAGGAAGGTAGAAGGGTGGTTGGGAATCTCTTTAGGAGACTGATCTCTGAGAGTGGTGTTGTGTTTCTGTATTACGTTTTTGCTGTATATAGCTGTAAATATTTGTAATATACTCTAAATATCTGCTAGTATATAGTGATAACCTGTAACTATAAAGCTTAATTCCTTAACTGCCAGGCGGCTGAGTGTTGTCTGGGTTGAATTCAAAAGTGGGGGGAGGGGGAAGATGTAGGTAACTCCTGAACCATCACACCCACTCTCAGGAAGTGCAGAGGGATCCCTGATGCCAAGGGCCATTCCCTCAAGGCATGTGAAGTGAGTGCTGTTCCTCTAGGTCTGGGAGAAGGAGAACAGGAAAGCTATGTGCCAGCCCTTTTGAAATAGCCAGGCTCTGCTGGGAGCTGAAAGGCTGCCCATCAGCTGGCATCTACACCAAAAGTCAGATCTGAATCCCCACCAGCTTACACCAGCACCTATCTGAAAACCCTGGTGGCCCATTTTGGGAAAAGAAGCATACAGAGTCCTACAACAGCCGGCACCACCTCTGCAGCCCTGCCCAGCTCTGACGTGGAAAGGACCAGCTAGATGGGAGAGCAGAGAAGTCAGCTCAGCTATTCTCGCCCCAGCAGCCACCCAAACCCTTCTCATACTGCTTAGCTCTGTTCCTAGGTATGGTTTGCCTCACATCTGTTATTCCTGCCCCATGCTGGAGCTCCAAGAGATTCAGTCACAGCCAGGGTCTCCCTGGGCAGGGAAGGAACAAGCTGGGCCCTTTGGCAGAGAACAAAACAGCCACAAAGAACTGCTAGCGCCTTCTCAAAGCAGCTTCACCTCCCTACAAGCAGGGGCTCCAAAGAACAAGACGTCTTGGGTAATTAACTGAGTGTTTTTGGACAGAGCTGGTAAAAGGAGCTTATACATATTAATCAAGAAAGAAAGATCTACTGTCTGTAACTTGTGCTTTACCAACAAACAAAAGGTTTGGACTGAATCCACTTCAGAGCAAACTTTGCAAGGGCCTTATGCTGAAGTTCTTCAATAGAAAGAAGCTGCCCAGAAAAGAAGCAAGGTTTGTGGTCAGGCTGCATGTTGTTTTAAGAAAATCAAATACTCTCTATTTTGGCATCACCATGGCAGGGCTGTAAAGACTTATCAGTAGCACAGCATTGCGAGATCAGCTGCTAGAGCAACTGTTAGAGCTGCCATTATGAGGGCTGAAAGTGGAAAGGAATTCCTCATTAACGCACTGCAGGACAAAGGATCTTCTGAGCCTGGCAGTGCTAGGTGCTGGGCCTGCAGTAGCCATGCATGCTGACACATGCTTGCCCAGCACTGCCTGCTATTTCATCCCAAAGAAGTACACTGTGATAGTAAATGAATCATAGAGCGGTTTATGTTGGAAGGGACCTCAAGGCTCAGCCAGTTCCAACCCCCTGCCATAGGCAGGGACACCTCCCACTAGAACAGGTCGCTCAAGGCCTCATCCAACCTGGCCTTGAACACCTCCAGGGAAGGAGCAGCCACAACCTCCCTGGACAACCCGTTCCAGTGTCTCACCACCCTCACTGGAAAGAACTTCTTCCTAACATCAGAGACTAAATCTCCCCTCTGCCAGTTTAAACCCATTACCCCGCATCCTGTCATTACAAGACCTTGTCAATAGTCCCTCCCCAGCCTTCCTGTAGGCCCCTTTCAGATCCTGGAAGGCTACTATAAGGTCTCCTGGAAGCCTTCTCCAGGCTGCAGAGCTCCAATTCTCTCAGCCTGTCCTCAGAGCAGAGCTGCTGCAGCCCTCTTAGCATCTTCGTAGCCCTCCTCTGGACTGGTTCCAATACTTCCATATCCTTCTTATGTTGGGGGCTCCAGAACTGCACACAGTGCTCCAAGTGGAGCCTGAGGAGAGAAGAGTAAAGGGGCAGAATTCCCTCCCTTGCCTTGCTGGCCACAGCTGCTCTTGCTGCAGCCCAGCACATGGTTGCTGTCTGGGCTGCACTCACACTGCAGTCTCATGTTGAGCTTTTCATCACCCCAGACCCTCCAGGTCCTTTTCCTCAGGACTGCTCTCAGCCATTCCCCACCAAGCCTGGAGTCGTACTTGGGATTGCACCCACCCAGGTGCAGGACCTGACACTTTGCCTTGTTGAATTTCATGAGGTTGGCCTGGGTGCACCTCTCCAGAAATAATTCTGCTCTATGAATTTCTATTTTTGACTGGCAACAAGAACTAACAGGCAACGTTCTACAGCCAAGATAAGGCAATCACAGCAACACGGAGCTCTTCTAGGTAGAAACACAATAGCTACTCAGCATCAGCACAGCTCGGCAGGACTCACATACTCACTGCATTTGGGGCACATGGCACAAGCTGGCAGTCAGCACTACTGTGTGTCTGTGAGAAATGGCATCAAATGCAGGGGAAATGGAGCAGTTATTTAAATGGTTTGGTACCAGCAAGGGAAAAAAAAAAAAAAAAAAAAGCCTGAGTAAAGCAGTATTTAGCTTTTTCAATTTACTAATGGCCTTTAAAGAATACAGAAGCTGCTGCTCTCCTGTGCCTCTGCTCCAGCCTGGTATCATATTCATGTGGCAGCAGGCAAAAGCAGCCACATCAGGTAGCATCACAAGGCACCAGCAAAGCCTTGGAAGGCCCACAGAGGCAGAGCTCACCCAAACTATCCATGCTCCAAAAAACCCAGTCCAAGAAAAAACAAAGAGGATCCTCCTGACACCTGTGGAAAGCCTGAGAAGGTGGCCACTGCCATCCTGTAGCTCAGGATCCTAGGCACACACACCTAGTTTGGTCAGCAGACCATGAAAAGCAGCTACATTCTTCTGCTAAGGCAGAAAGCTTTGATGATGAGACCTTTCCCAGCTGTTGGTAATTGGCTCAGTACAAAAGGTCAGGCTGGGAGTTATCCACAAAATAGAGCTTTCCATATTCCTGGCACTCTGTCTCACAACAGCTATTCTGGAAACTAAGTCAAGCAAAAGTGGCATGTGACCTGGGGAGACACACAGACAGCTCAGCTGCCACAGAAGGAAGAGCAGTGGGAGGCTGGAGGACAGCCTCACTTCTGATTCCAATTCCTGCTCTGGCAAACTCCTCTTTCTCACGCAGCATTCAGAAGCCTTCAGTGACCCAGAGTTCAAACCAACATTTCTGCTTACAAGCTGCCCCAGCTCACAAATATCTGCATTTCTGAACTCAGAGTCTCCAGAGACCCAGACAAATGATCTTCTGACTGTCCTGAGAAGCACATCAGTCTCCACACTGCAGAGCAGCCCAGTGTCTGTCCCATGCCTAAGCCACCACATTCAGTAAGTGGTTTTGTCCCTTCCAGACAAGAACAATGTGGCAAAATTATTTCCTGCTCACCTATTAATACTCAGCTGTGACAGAGACAAAAGATTTTGGCTCATGCCCTCATCTGCACACCAAAGAGAACTAAAGATGAGCCAAAATGATTGAACATGTATCTTTTTTAAATTCTTAAGGGGGGCTTTTTATTTTAATGATAAAAATTGAAGTCCTGCTTCACCAGAAGGCTGCAGGCTGGCTGAGACCCGGTGCAATGGCAAATATTAGCATAAACCCGTAAATTTTGTGGATGAGATCTCAAAAAGCCTTCCTCAAATGTCACAGACTGAGCATCACAGCAATTCCTGGGATAAACTACAGAATTCTTAAAAAAAACCACAAGGCTTCCCTTCCCTGTCAAAAAGAAGGTGAGGACACAATGATAATTTCTTGTGCATTCTTTGCAGGTCACTGTTGTGGTAGGCTAATAGGTCTGTTAGATGTCCTACCTTGCCCCACCCTTCTGCTGACGGGGAAAGCAAGGGCCGGAGGAAAACAAAGGCTTGGGCCATTATGTCCCCTCCCAAAGTGATAAACAGGTACCCACGGGCGTTTAGGTACTTGTTAGTGTCTTGCCCAAATAAGGGTAAGCAAGCCCTGGATTCACCTAATATGGTCAGTTTGGCAAATGCCACTCTAATTGATGAATCTCTGTGGCCAAAGGAACCTTGGCACTGGGGCAGGTAATATAAATTGAGCCAAGCAGCAAGCAGTAGTGCTGCTCTGTGCTGCCTCTGCCTCACTGCTCTGCCTCAGTGTGTGCTGCTCTGTGCTGCTCTGCCTCATTCCTTTGCCTCGGTGTGTGCTGCTCTGTGCTGCCTCTGCCTCAGTGTGTGCTGCTCTGTGCTGCCTCTGCCCCACTGCTCTGCCTCAGTGTGTGCTGCTCTGTGCTGCCTCTGCCTCACTGCTCTGCTTCAGTGTGCACTGCTCTGCTCTATGGACTGCTTGGCTTGGACAACATGGTCTGCTCTGTCTCATGATTCAGACCACCTTAGCTGTCATGTTTGGGCTTGAATGACCTGGAAACTTAAGTGTCTGAAATTTACCAGGAGAAGGCATTAAGTGCTTCAGACCATGGTGAGCAGTGCCACCGACACTTGTGCTCTCTGCATATCTGCAAGAGCTCCTGCCTGCACCTCTGCAAACCTTTGTGCCAAGAGGAACCAGGATCGGGTCAGAGCTCATCTGCCTCTTTCTCAGTTTGCTGCTAGAGCCTGGGAAGATCTGGAAGCCTCTCAACAGCTCTCAAGACACCAAGTAGCTCCAACACTGCCACAAATGAGCCAGGGACTAGCTCTGAATTCTATTTCACTGCCGTGAGTAAAACAGACTTTCCCTAGGGCTCCGGGCTGCCTGTTTATAAATGGCGCAAAGCCATTTTGTCACCAAACTTTTCCAATATTCTGATTTTTCTAAATTAATGAACTGCCCATAAGCATCCTTATGAAAATTTTGCCAACTTATAATTAGAACCCAAATTTAACAGGCTTGGACATAGTTTTTGGGCAAGGATTTTTGGAAATAAAATAACTACATATTTAATAATTCCTGCCTCATTAATTACCCACAATCAATTCAGTCACATCTAACTGCACATTGCAAACAACTGCACACCTGCTTGAGGACACTCTTGCACCCTACCTGTTCTCTTCATACACACCTACTGGCCTAGGCAAAGTCTCTGAGCAGACAGACCTGTAAAAAGACTGAAATTTGAGATTAGATTAGGAGTAAAGCAACAACAAAAAAAAAATCCATTCAGGGCTTCAATGACAAATTTTGTGTCATCATTTCAGTTCCCTGCTTCTGGTTTTGGTGGGGATTCTTTCATATTACTGAGGTTAGGTCAGGGTAAAATCCAAACATCAAAGTGCTGTTGTAATCAAAGAACAGTTGTTTTGCTTTCTTTTTCTGGCCAATTAACACAGCTTGCTAGGAGGAAAAAACCCTACCCCATTAATACTCAAAGAGGTCATAAGCTGCTTTCTGTGGTTTGGGTTGCCACAGTAACTTGGGAGTTCAGGAGTGACACCATCATAAGGACCATGAGGGCTGGAGCACCTCTGCTATGAGGACAGGCTACAAGAATTGGGGATCTTCAGCCTGGAGAAAAGAAGGCTTTGAGGAGACCTTATAATAGCTTTCCAATATCTGAAAGAGGCCTACAGGAAGGCTGGGGAGGGAGTATTTACAAGGTCTTGTAATGACAGGATGAGGGGTAATGGGTTTAAACTGGCAGAGGGGAGATTGAAACTGGATGTTAGGAGGAAGTTCTTTATAGTGAGGGTGGCGAGACACTGGCACAGGTTCCCAGGGAGGTTGTGGCTGCTCCCTCCCTGGAGGTGTTGAAGGCCAGGTTGGATGAGGCCTTGAGTGACCTGTTGCAGTGGAAGGTGTCCCTGCCTATGTCGGGGGAGTTGGAACTAGATGATCTTTGAGGTCCCTTCCAACCTAAACTATTCAATGATTCTATGACCAGAATCAGGCCCTGGGTGGCTGTAGGACAGGTCTGTTTGCTCTTTTCCACTTCTCATTCCCAGTGCTGCTGCCTTAAAAAGAACACCACACCAACTTTTTTGCAGCAGTATTTGTTAGAGAGCGTTGTCCCCAAGTGTCTGATGCACCCAAGCCAAACCCCATCTGCTACAGAAAGTAAATAAAACGTTACAGGATTTTATTAATAATTGATAATTGTCAGGAAGGCAGAGCTTCCCTCCCAGAATATGCTAACACATGCAGCTCCAGACTTGCTCCATTCAAGGTTGTACTATCACTCTGGGTTTACATCAAGAGCTAAGAGCATGCTTGCTGCTTTCTTGCTTGCATACACCAGCCAGATCCCTCAGCAGTTCAGGGAATTTATTTTTCCTTGTCCCTTTGTGGCCAGTTAGAATTTATAGTACTGCACATTCAGCAGTGCAACAGTTCAAAGTGGTCTTCAAAGGTGGAAGTCCTAAATGCAAACCTCATTAATTACACAGGAATATTTTCCCCAGCATGCTGCAGAGGAGGAGATAGATTTCTGCCCCAGTCAGCTTTTGCATTTCAAATGTCTGTGCACAAAAGGATACCTATAGCTAAAGAAGAGGCCGTAGCCCAGCTCTTCCAGGCACAATGGACCCATCAGTGACAGTTCTCAGTGTGGCCTGTCACTCTCCTGCAACTGGTAGTGTTTGAGCAAGTGTGATGCAGTGAGAAGGAACAAGGAGGCGATTCCAGCCGTGATTGTGGCACTGGCACAACCACCACTGGAGTTGTGTGCACAGTCTTCTACATCGCCATTCAAAGGGGACTGTGCTGGTTTGACGGTAATTGGAATATTTGAATAAGAGGAATTAGATTATATGTTGAGAAAGGAAAACATGATAATGTCTCCTTCAGTCATATGTTTGCTGACCGATATAAAAGTAAGAACCCAAGCATAGCTAAGGCAGAGCTGCTTGGGTTGCTCTCACTGCTGATCTCTCTCTCCTTGCCTTCCAGCTGGATCTATGTAACTCCACTAATCAATTTCTGCTTTGAACCCCCCTGGCCGATCTTCCCTTTTTACCTGGCACATAAACAGATACTGGGATAAGACTGGGTGGTCAGGCGAAGGTGGAAGAGTGGTTGGGAACCCCTCTTGGGGACTCTGATCTCTGGGAGGGGTGTAGTATTTCTGTATTACAATTTTACTGTATATAGCTGTAAATATCTGTAATATATTGTAAATATCTACTCCCATATTTTACAAGCCTGTAAATATAAAGCTTCATTCATAAACTTCCAGCCAGCTGAGTTTAGTATGGATAATTTCAAAAGCGGGGGGAGGGCAGATAACTCCTGAACCACCACAGGGACACTGAAATTGAGCTGCACAGCCAAGATCATGCTTGTCAAGAACTTCTTAAAGCAAGGGCATAACTGCAGCTTAAATGGAGATAAGCAAAGCAGTGGATAATGCACATCTACTGAAACATGGTCGTGCAGTCATGGTCTGTATAAACTCCTCAGTCCTCAGACGCCACAGATTCCTTTGAGCTGCATTCCTTGGACCTGCTTAGTTTACTTGCAAGATGTTATCCAGGCTTCAGGGCTCACAGCTGTTTATCTGAACATTTACATCTAATCTACAGGCTAACTCCACATTTACAAGGGGGAAATTCTTCCAGATCTTTACCTATACCCATCTGAGAAAATGCAGCACTTGCACCTTCTTGTCCCCTCGAAAGTAAAGAGGAAAGTCACATTAAGTGGTATATGGGACAATGAGATAAAGAGCATCTTAAAAAGAAATAAAAGTCAGTTTATGCACTCTGCATATGTCATAACAATTATGGCTGTAAGTAGGCTCTCCATGGAAATCTGGTGATGCCAAAGGATAGCTTACCAGCTACACCTACCTATTTAATGAACCACTGCCCACACATACCACAGCAGAGGAGCAGCCATGTAGAACAAAGAATGCTCCAGCACATTTTTCATCCTTACTGACTTCATGAGCTACTTGTGCAAAATGAAATTCAAATCTAAAGAAATCTAAATGACATTTAACCTTCTTATGGCTCCTATCAATGATGCCACCAGGGATTAAAATTTCCCACTGCTCTCCAGAGGCAGCTGAGGAACTGGATATCTGCATGCTCATTCCTACCTCTGTCTTCCCTTGAAACCAGCACCAGTGGAGTTTTGCAGTCTGAATGCAACGGATGACAAGCTCATAAAAACAAATTCTTTAAAGATCCCTAAGCACCACTGTGAAATCAAGACTTTGAAAACTCTGAATGCAGCCACAAGTAGCAGTTATGATTTTGCCAGGTTGAATACAACATGATCACAGGATGACAGGATGTAAGGGGTTGGAAGTGACCCAAAGAAATCAACCCTCTGCCAGAGCAGGACCATACAATCTATTTCAGGTCACACAGGAACGCATCCAGACAGGCCTTGAAAGATTCCAGCAAAGGAGACGCCACAGCCTCTCTGGGAATCCTGTTCCAGTGCTCTGGGAACCTTACAGTCAGGGACCTTCCCCTTGTGTTGTGTTGCAGCTTATACACATTGCTTCTTGTCCTATCCCAGGGAGCAAGTGAGCAGACCCTGTCCCACCCCTCCTGAACCCCAGCCCTCAGAGATCTATAAACATTTATTTAGATTCCCTCTCAGTCTTCTCTTCTTCAGACTAAGCAGCCCCAGGTCCCTCAGCCTCTTCTCATCAGGCAGTGATCCAGTCCCCTCATCATCCTTGTAGCTATTCCCTGGACCTCCTCAAGCAGATTCCTGTCTCTCTTCAACTGGGGAGCCCAAAACTGAAGGCAGTATTCAAGATGGTGTCTCACTAGGGCAGAGTAGAGGGGAAGGAGAACCACCATTGATCTACTGGACACACTCTGCTTAATACACCCCAGGATCCCGTTGGCCTTCTTGGCCACAAGGGCACATTGCTGTGCCATGGATGTTCTTCACCAGCACTCCAAGGTCCCTCTCCACAGGGCTGCTCTCCAGCAGATCACCTCCCAGCCTGTACTGCTGCAGTTTATTATTCTTCCCCACGTGCAGGACTCTGCACTTGTCCTTGTTGAACCTCATTTGGTTCTTCTGTGCCCAGCTCTTTCTGCCAAAGTGTCTCTGGATGGCCACACAGCCTGCAACTGCATCAGCCAAGCCTCCCAGCTTGGTGTCATTAGCAAAATTGCTGAATAGACTGTGTCTGTCTGTTCCCTCATCAGTGTCACTGATGAAGATGTTGGACAGCATCAGACCCAGCACTGATCCCTGGGGGACTGCACTGGTTACATCTCTCCAGCTGGACCTAGCACCATTGATTACCACTCTTTGAACTCTATCTTGTAACCAATTCCTAATCCACCTCACTGCCTGCTCTGCCATCCCACACTTCCTGAGCTTGCTCACTAGAATGTCATGGGAGATGGTGTCAAAGGCCTTGATTCCCTAATCACCTGGAGCACTGCCTGATGAGGAGAAGCTGAGGGACCTGGGGCTTTTTAGTCTGGAAAAGAGAAGACTGAGAGGGGATTTAATCAATGTTTCTAAATCTCTGAGGGCTGGGGGTCAAGAGGGTGGGGACAGGCTCTGCTCACTTGTTCCCTGGGATAGAACAAGGAGCAATGGATGTAAGCTGTAGCACAAGAAGTTCCAGCTCAACACAAGGGGCAACTTCTTGACTGGAAGGGTCACAGAACACTGGAACAGGCTGCCCAGAGAGCTTCCAACCCCTGTTCTCCTGCAGTCCTGTGTGATCCTGTGCTTACAACCTGCCTGTCTTCAGCAGGGACCTTTTCTGAAGGCTGTTGTGCTGTTTCCCTGCTCATACCATGTGAAGTCCCTGACACCTACAATCCTGGAGGCACTCCTCCTTACACCACACAGCCGTTAACGCCTCCGTAGGGTAGCGGCCAATCTTCCAGAGACAGGAGCACTGCTCACACTGACAGCAGTGCACTGCTGTAAAGCTTTCCACAATGGCTTTTCATTCTCTGGTATGTGCTTAGCCCCTTAGTCCTGCTGAGAAAAGGTAAAGGACACTGCAGGATTAGACCCTGAGATGCAATATGCAATCCTCTCCTCTATCACCTGCAGTGCTCTGAGCACAGCATGCCTTGTGATTGTTGCCAAGTAGACATCTCCTGGTTTATGATATTAAACCATTTAATAAAACAGCAGAGAGGCTGTGAAAAGGAACCAAATGCAGATTTTCTACTTCAGTGTCTGGACAATGGCTTAGACTGAACCAGTTTCTTGCTGATAAGAATACAGACACCTAAAAACAAAGCTAAATCCAATTTTGGCTATCTGTATGGAAGGCAAAAAATGGTCTTATATTTCTGGTATGTGCCATGCAGCCTGTGAGAAGCATGGTGCTTATTAAATTAAAAGTATTGAGTGCTACAGTTTCAAATCTGCTTGTTATTTGTTTATATCCATTCAATATTTTCTACTGGGCAACACATGGAGAAAAAAAAATGAAGAGAGTGGTAACAGATGATTCTGAATTGCTAGCTTGGATAGCATGAAGTGAAAACTCAACTTCGTTGTTGAAAGAGCAGAGCAAACAGAAGGCTTGGTCACCACCACCCCATCCTGAAACATAAACAGGAACTTTGTTCAGGAGCTGGCATTAGCTTGACTCAGCACAGCACAGTTATTAGCTTAAACATCAAGCACATTTGCAGCATATCTACCTCACAGAAACTTCTGTGCGCCTGAGAGCGTATCAACGGAGGGCGCTAGTACGAGTGATCACAAAGCACTTGTTAGATCAAGGAGATTCTGCTGCAATATACTAATTTCCAGTTAAATGATAATTTACCCCACTTTGCTAACAAAAGAGAAGCAGGACACTGTATATGTAGTAGCTGGCACAAACACCTTCAGTTATTCCTTCCCATTTTTAAACTCGTGGTTAAATTTAACAGACTTCAAAGTGCAAGTAGATTAAAGCTCCATCTAGTGCCAGGGTCTTGGAAGTTACTGAAAGAATTGCAGTCCCAAAATAGCAAACCTGCTCCCCAAACTGTCAAGAATCAGCAAGCCTGGCAGGCAAGAAGGAGGGGAGGAAGGCAGCACACTCCTCCCTGAGCCAGCCACCAGCACCGGAGGAGCACCGGAGGAGCACCGGAGGCACTTAAGAGAAGGGGGAAGTCTGTAACTGCTCAGGAATAGAAGGGATTTGAATCCTGGGCTTCCCACTTCTTGTCAAGTGCTCTCAAAGAGTTGTGTGGGAAAGGTAGCATCACCCAGGCTCCTCGCAGAACCAGACACTTCTTCACCTAGCAGAGGTACCCTGGTGCTGGTGCCATTCCCAAAAAGCAGCCTCAGGTCATGCCCTCCGACCAACCAAGGCGGAGGAGAGCTGCCTCAGGCTGCCTGTGCTGCAGGGCAGGAATCCTAACCGAAATTCACACAAAAACATGCTAAATACTAAATATATCTATGCTGACTCTTCTTTGGTGAGCTGACAGCAGGCAGGCTAGCTGCTGCTCGCAGCTAGAACCAGGTACTTTAGGGCTAGAGAGAAATTTGGTACCAAGTTAAAAAAAGAAAGAATTGCAAAAATCCCCCAAACAAACAAAAAACCCTCACCAACATGTGGGCATTTGTGCTTCATTGAAGAACGAGAAATAGTTGTAATTCTGCAGAGCATTCTAAGGTTAGAACTGTTATCATCTCCTTGGAAAAATACAGCCTTTTTATACTTCAGAATTATTATTAAATGCTTTTGCAGACAATGACTGTTTTGAATAGAAATTATATGTGACAGATGAATTTACACATCCGTGATCCAAACATCCTTTGGACTTTTAACAAGTAACAAGCAGCCAGAGCAAAATTATTTGTGATCAGAGGAGGAAATATCATCCAGATAAATGTCTTTACAGATGCTGCCACTGAAAGGAAGCTTCACGAAGGAAATAACATACTGAACAAAGCTTTGGAGTTCCCTGCCTAAAACAGAGGCAGGCTGAGTAAAAGGTGGTGTGAAAGCACTCATCTGAAGGCAACCAGAAAGGGCTCTCATCCCAGCCACCAGAAGATGATCAGAGGGCTGGAGAACCTGTCATATGAGGACAGGCTACAAGAGTTGGGGCTCTGCAGCCTGGAGAAGAGAAGGCTTCCAGGAGAGCTTACAGTAGCCTTCCAGTATCTGAAAGGGGCCTACAAGAAGGCTGGGGAGGGACTATTGACAATGTCTTTTAATGACAGGATGCAGGGTAATGGGTTTGAACTGGCAGAAATTGAAATTGGATGTTAGGAGGAAGTTCTTTGCAGTGAGGGTGGTGAGACACTGGCACAGGTTGCCCAGGAAGGTTGTGGATCACACAATATGATCACATTCTGTGCTTCTGTGATCCGCAACATCCCTGGAGGTGTTCAGGACCAGGTTGGATGAGGCCTTGAGTGGCCTGTTCTAGTGGGAGGTGTTGGAATTGGATTTGAGGTCTCTTCCAATCTAAACCATTCTATGATTGTAAGGTTCTATGACCCTGCACAGGCAGCCAAGAACCAGCCACAGCCTGTGACATACCCTTGGGTGCTGCTGACCTTGTGGAGTTACTGCGGGGCACCCACAACACAATGGCACACCAGGAAAAGTTTTGTTCTTGGTGCACAAATGCAGACCAGCAACTAAAAGGTAAAATTATATACAAGTTGACTTTGACAGAACAAAACCCAACCAACACATGAAGCCTGGGAGAAGTTAGATGTTCTTTTTCATCTAACACCACTTCTCAGTGTGGCAAATGATGTTTAAGTGGATAACAGAGGTACACGAAAAGCGCCTGTTTGAGAGCCCACACTTGCTCTGCTCCATTTCCCACCTTTCTGTTTCCAGGCCTCTAACTTTGTGCTTCTTCAGCTCCCTTGCTGCATTTCTTAGCTTTGGCTTTTGCTTTCCAGATTAACTCCTATGCAACCTTTCACCCACTGAGATGATCAGTTAACAAAGGCATGTAGTGAGTCACCACTCAGCCGGGATAGAATGAGATAACCAGGAACTGGGACTGAAGATGCCACCACCTTCCCCCTCCTGTGTCAAGCTGTCCACCACCTTACTGGATTTTTAAGCACAGACCCTCCTATGATAACTGAGGAGTTAACAGAGGGTTGCCTGTTTGGGTTATGTTTGCTATATTTACAGCAAACCAAAATATGACAGGATCCAGGTACAGTCAGAAGCCTGACTTGGATAGGTCTGAATGCACAGAAGGCTGGGTCAGACGGGTCCTGTGCTGCACATCTCACTCATATTGGGACTCTCACCAAAGACACCATTATGTACCACGGACTACCCATTCCAGTAAGAATCAACGTAGAATATACTTTAACGTCCAGAACTAAGGTTCATTTTTGGTTGGCCACCAGTGAGATTCACCTTCCATGACAGCAGACTGCTCAAGGCCTCATCCAACCTGGCCTTGAACACTTCCAGGGGGAGGGCATGCACAACCTCCCTGGGCAACCTGTGCCAGTGTCTCATGACCCTCACCGTAAATAATTTCTTCATAATTTCCCATCTGAGAGCTGCAGAACTGAGAGATCAAGAACTTACCCTAAAAAATCTCAAAGCTGAGCAAAGTTCCATGGTTGCAGACATCTTTATTAGTGCTTTGGCCAATCAGAGTCACAAAGAATTGCAATTTGGTGGATTTTTTCAAGCCACCAAAATGGAAGCAACCTCATACTCATCTGATACAGCAACCCCCCCCAAGCTTGTATCTGATTTTAAATGTTACCTTTGGGGTTGGTTATGTTTGAACTGGATGACTAAATAAAGGTTAAAGAAAGGAATTTTCTCCTAACTGCTTACATCATTAACCCTCAGGAAGACAAAGGTTTTGCTGAGTTCTCCCTACAGGTAAAACTGTACTGTAAAACTCCTTGTGGAGAAAAAAATCTCATCCACATGTGGAGGTAAAATGGTGTAAGATACACCAGAAAACCATCCTATGCTGAGGTTTCTGGATGATTTCAGGTGCTGTTGTACAGGGCTCTGTACATACATGACCAGAGTTCTGGTAGCACTGGACAGGAACATTTTCAGGTGTGGCTGTGTGATGATTGTTGCATTTCGTATCACTGTGTTTTCTAAAGCTACCCTCAGGTTTTCAGCTCATTAATATGTTATTTTAACAATTAATTGCTAGTTAATACTCTCAGCCTTTGGTGGTTCCTTCCTTTTACTGACAAGTCACTTAGGCAACCATGGAAGGACGTGGCAAAGCTGTACTCTAGCCTACAGCAGGAGGCTCCCTGCTCCTCGGCTATCCATCAGCAGGAACCAGTCTCCTCGCTCCTCACACTTCTGAATCAGTTCTGACCTCTACACTTCCGAAAGATCTTGTGGTATAGAGAGAGAGAGCCACAGGAAACCCAGCATGGTCTGGAGAGGAAGTCACTAAGGAGCACTGCAACCTGACGTCAGCAGCAGGCACTGGAGGCCAATCATTATCCAGCGAGCTCTGGCTCTGGGAACTTCAGCTTTTACACACAAGCTGCCTTCTGTGGACAGTCAGTAGTACTTCCTGTCCACACCAAAATGCTGGCTAAAGTGACCTCCACATGGGCCAGGAAGAATCTGGAACATCACAGGAAATTTCACCTGTAGCTGTCCAGCTGTTTTGAGCACAGCAGCAGCTCTGGTGGTTCCAAAGCCTGGCAGAAAACTGCCAGTTATTTCACTAACAAAATATAACACCCTCCTTCAAACTCCTGGCCAATTTCAACTTGGATGCTACCAATATAAAAGCAGTAAAGTTTCTCATAAAGCTATAAAAAGAACACTGGGGCTCAGCACAGTGGGGACTTGAAGATTCTTTCAAATTATTATTTTTCTTAGATGTGATCCAATGTAAATTGCAGGCAATGTTCTGGAGGAAAGAGACTAATAACTGTTACAAGCTGCATAAAAAAAACCAACCCAAACTATTTCAAGTATCTTCCATGCAGAAGAACTACCAGGCAGAATTAAGTAAAATATAAGAACTCATGATGTAGCAACTCTTTATTGCACATGTCTAGCTTATGCTCAGACAGCAGCACTGCACACATCAGTAAAGCAACCTGCTAAATCTAGCAGCGTTAACAACAAAATCTCTGTTTATATAGAAACCCTTCACTTCAATGTCTCAGATGCCAATTAAGGCTGGTAACAAAAATAAACCTGCAACTCCCCTCTCCCCCAGTCTTTTAACACACAGAGCACATCCTCATTTTCTTAACTTCAACAGCCTGGAAGGTGCTGTTGCAGTAGTGTCTATACAAATAGCATTATAATGATTGTATAACACAGAACACAACCAAAAAGAGGCAACTAATGTTGAGAATGGAATTAAAGGTTTATGGTTTTTAGAAGCAACACTGGTAGATGCTGAATCTGCAAATTATTCAAGCGACCTGGTAGTTTCATAACATTAAATAACAGTAACCTAATTCAGACTTCACCTTCAAAATCTATTACTAGAGTTACTCCACAAACAACAAGACTAAAGCCAAACTACCAAGCAGGTGGCAAATCTTCTGCTCTGGTCCCATCCTTTACGTTCAGGAGGTCCCAGACTTTCATGCAGCTATTTCCAATTTAAACCATTAAAGCAGACAGCTGTATTCCCCAGTCTGGCTAAGACAATCCAAGCAGGTCTCACACTCCTGATCACCTGGCCTGTGCAGCTGTTGGAGTAGGTGACATTCCCTGCAAAGCAGTGGCAGTATCACCAAGCCCACTTTGCCCTCTTTGACACTCCAGTGAAACGTGGTCCAAGCTCCAAGTTTACCACAAACTAAACAGGCCAGGCTCTGGGGACACTGTGCAGTGCCTCATGCAGGGCTCCAGCAGTGGCTAAAACAGCAGCCATGCTTCCCAGACCTGGCCCAGCTCCTCATTGGCAATGACCATCAAGTCTCAATCTCCCATGAAACAGTATAGGACAGAAGAGAAGGCTTTGGGGAGACCTTAGAGTAGCCTTCTGGTATCTGAAAGGGGCCTGCAGGAAGGCTGGGGTGGGACTATTGACAAGGTCTTGTAATGACAGGATGCGGGGTAATGGGTTTAAACTGGCAGGGAGGAGATTGGAACTGGATGTTAGGAAGAAGTTCTTTCCAGTGAGGGTGCTGAGATACTAGCACAGGTTGCCCAGGGAGGTTGTGTCTGCTCCCTCCCTGGAGGTGTTGAAGGCCAGGTTGGATGAGGCCTTGAGTGACCTGTTCTAGTGGGAGGTACCCCTGCCTATGGTGAGGGGTGGGAACTGGATGATCTTTGAGGTCCCTTCCAATCTAAACCATTCTATGATTCTGTGATCAGGTTGTGAGGGCTTGGTCCTTGGGCAGAAGGGATGGACGACTGTGGGGAAGGCTGCTCACAAGAGGACAAGATACTTCCAGGCATGAGGAGGTGTAGCCTTTGGCTGAAGGCTTGGAAACCCACATGTTCTCATGTGAGATACCTCCACACCTCTGCCAAGTAGCCTGCTGTCCATGACAAGGCCACATCTTGTTAATCAAAGGATAATGATACTGGCAAAATGGCAGCTCTGAAATTCCCATGGCCTGCCATTTATTAAATCCAGGCATAAGAGTGAAACTATTCGGAATCTTTACTGCAGGTTGCAAATCCAACAAAAGGCACAAACCTCATTAAAAAAAAAAATAATTTGGTTGAACTCTAAAAACTTTTCATGCAGGCCCTAGTGTTAAGCTGAGACTCACTATGGATGAGCATTAAGAAAGATCAGCCACTGTTTGACTGTGGCATCTGACAGAAGACAACTTTTTTCCTTCCCATGGAAAGAATTTGCAGAGGAAGGATGATGAAGGTGATCCAAACCTCACAAAAAACTTTAGCTATTTGAAAAAAAAAACAAGCAAATTTAAAATCTGTAACTAAATTTGCAGTTGAAATGACACGAGAATGTTTCTGGCATACATGGATGGCAGGAAAAGGAAAAAGCAAAGTTCTGGTGCTGTCCAAATTCAGAGGTAGAAAGGCACTGCAAAAATAAAGAGAAAAACATATGGAATTATGCTAAAAGGTGCTGATAAGTTGTTTGGGTTTTTTAAAAAGCATCCAGCAGCCATCTCTATGAGCATCTGAACAACACTAGTACCTGTGACAACCAAACTAGGTTTTAAAAGGACTAAGATCAGCCTAAAGTATGCTGTAGGGATATCTATTATAAACAGCTGGAGGATATTCTCCCCAGGGAATATAACCTCAGGAAAAGGCAAATTCAACTTTTGCATCCTGTGCCTTGGCATGTCCAGGAGCAAAATCTAACTTCTTGAAATCAAGGTTCAAAGTCAAATACGTAGGCTGCCACTTCACAAGCTACCTGTCTCCACCTCCTAGAGAATCACACCAGGGCAGCAAGTAAGGCAAAGCAACTCTACTCAAGTATCCCAATGTCAGCGTTCAGGAAGACCAAGCCGAGGTCCTGAAAAATGTCATTGCTGTAGGACAGTGATCCTGCAGTATCAATGCTGCAAAATACTGGTGTCAGATCTGGATGTCTTACAAAGGAACGTGTAAATTAAATTATTTCAACACGAACTAGATGGAACCTGGAAGAATATAATCTGAAATCACTAGTTACTAACTCGTCAGAGCCAAAACACAACAGAGGTTAGTCTGTCAGATGGGGAACCTACCACCTGAGTAGAAGAGTAGCAATTTGATGCAGCAATACTCTTCCTACAGACAGGATAGGGGTTCAGGCCAGCAGGACAGTAGAGTATGGCCAACGATCAGCAGTGTCACCAACGGCACCTTCCCAAGGGCTGCTGAGTTAGACAAAAGGCATGCAACATACAGAAATAAACCATCGGTGCAACCAAATGAGCTCACGCTGCCTGCCAAGACACAGACCTGGGGGAGTGGGCAGCCTCCGCCCGAGGACCCCCAGCCGCACGTCGCAGCAGGCCCTCGGGGGCAGCTCGGGAGAGGGTTCTGCACTGCTCCACCGAACTGACACTGGACCTGCTACAGCAGTCCTGAGCGATAACTGGGGTTACCCTAGCAACGGCTGCGCTTCCAGCAGGGCTGCACAGTGCAACTTCTCCCCATGTGTCCAGCCTCAGGGCCGGAGCAAGGAGATGAAAACAGGGCACAGGAGGTGAAAGCACCGCACAGGAGGCGTCGCGGCCGGTACTCACCCCCGGCACGGCCGCGCTCGGCGCTCTGGGCAGCGCAGGCAGGAACATCAGGTGCCGGCCCAGGGTAGCGGGCCGAGGTTCAGGGCGGCCGGCGGTGCAGCAGCGGGGGCTCACGGACCGCAGGGCCCCGCCGCGCTTCCTGCCCGAACCGGCGTAGGGAGCGATCGCCTCTCCCGCCGGGCTGAGTCGGACCCGCCCGCAGCAGCCCGGGCCCCGCCGCACACACACTGGGCCGAGGACCGGGCTGGTCAGGGAGCGGGACTCCGCCAACAGCCGGCTCCCCTCTCCTCCGGCCGGCGGACAGC
>VWZI01006789.1:483478-581906 GCA_013396835.1 Psilopogon haemacephalus
CCCTTGTGCTCAGCCTCAGCAGGGGCGGATGGCGGCGCGAAGCAGCCGTCCGTCCACCGCCACGGGCCCGAGGGCCGCCGTCACTCGGCGCGGTGTCGTGCCGAGCCGTGCTGCGGAGGAGCCCGGCGCTGCAGCGGGAGGCTCAGCCACCGCGCCTTGGTCCAGCCCCAGTCGCGGCGAAAGCGCCGCAGCTGTTCCGCCGGGGCAGGGCTTGTGGGCCGCCGCAGTGGGCCGAGGCGGCCAGTAGCATCTGCGCTGATTTCGCGGAAACACGTGCGGGCGAGCTGCCCCCTAAGGCACGGACCTGGGGTGCTTAACGGGTCTGTGTCTTGCAGAGGCCCGTTAACGAGAGCTCGGCTCCGAGGGGAACCGTAGACTCGGCTGTGGCGTGTCCTGAGGCAGCGGTTCCTCTGCCGGCAGGGGCAATAAACCAGAGCAATATAACTGTGACTAACAAAGCCCTGTATTCTGGAGCACTTCCTGGAGGGGGCAAAGGGAAATTGTCTGTCTCATCATCTCCATATGAGACAGGACACTTTACTAAAGAGTAATTAAACAGTAAAACACTGCCCTGCTAACTCTAGACTTTTTTCTTTGACAGCCAGTAGAAATAGATATGATTGTAGGAAAAGACCGAGAGGGTTTTTTCACCAATGGCCTGACCCTTGGTGCAAAGAAGTGCTCTGTGATCAGAGATAGCCTGTACGTGGATGGTGACTGCACAATGGACATCAGGACAAAGAGTCAAGGTGGTGAGCCGACGTACAATGTTGCTGTAGGCAGAGCTGGCCGAGGTAAGCATCGTGTTCCTCACCCTCAGATCGCTGAGATGGGGCTGTGACTCAGGCGTTGGCTCAGCTGTGCAGGGAGCCAGACTCCTGTGTGCTATGACTGATCTCAGGAGGCGAGGCAGTGTTGAGGGGCAGGCTGGCAGTGCTCTGGCTCAGCACCAGAGCTTTGGGATCACTCTTGTCCCTGCTACTACTGAGAACACAACTGGGCTGCGGGACAGTGGAATGTGTTTGGACGGGCAGACCTATGGGTACCTTGGTACGTAAAGCTGGCAAAAGTGATCTGCTAGTGACTGGCAGTGAAACCAGCTCTTTTACTTAAAGAAAGTTTGTTCTGCAGGGATATGAATGCCTTGTATGAGCTGCTCCTACCTGCCTCTTAACAAGTCCTGCACTAACTCTCCTCACACTCCTGTTGAGCTCTCTGAAGTCACTCCAGGCAGAAAAGCATGTCCCGTTTGTTGTCACTGGGGGACTTGCTGTGTGCTGGGACACCTGCCCCCTGTGCTTCTCTTAAAAGTCTAGTCAGACGTGTTGCAGGGAAGACACAAGGTTGGGGTACAGAAATCGTACCTCAAAACACTGGCTACAAGTAGCCTTTTGTGAGTATCTGGACCCACATCTCTTGTCCAGCTGGAACAAAGTGCTGACCAAGGGGCTTTTACTTAAAAATAGAAACCCAAAACCAGAGCAAAATGTCTGTGGGTCAAAGATGGGTGGCAGTGACATGGGAAGAGCGTTTGTAGTACTCAGGGGAAAGAAGCAGAGTTCAGATCCTGCCGCAGGTAGTGACCTGCTAGCCAGAGGGGTCTGAAGCATTGGTGAGCAAATGCTCTGGAGATGCAGTCACCTGTAGACAGCACTGCTGCTGTGCCTGTGGCAGCAGAGCGTCATTGTGTCCATATACCTGCTGGTGACATCTGCTGGCAACTCACAAAGTGGGACCGCGGAGCGCTCTTGTTCACCAGGCAATGGTGGGGCCAGTTCACCAAAACTAAGAGCCAGCAGTGAAATCTTTCCCGTGTTTTGTGTCTTGCAAGAAGCTTTGTTTGGAGCTGTGCTCTTGCTTGGGAAGTCCGGAGCCTGTCAGGTTTTTCCTAGGGCCAGGGCTCTGGGTCCTATGGTTCTTAGCACCAGTAGTGATTACTGCAGATGTGAGTATTTCCTCTTCTGCTGCCTAGAGTCACAGTCCTGTCACAGAGGGCTGCTGCCATTGCTGAGACACTTTTCCCCATGATTTCCAGGACACACCAGAGTGTCCTCACCGAGCAGTGGCGACACAGAGGCCCTGCCATGCTCTCCAGAGCCAGCTGGTGCCATTTGTCCTAGCAGCCAGCTCTCGTGCCCCAGGTGGTTGGGTGGCAAAGTGAGGATGATACATGCCTGCCACAGGCCCTGCCCACAGCTGTGCTGTTGCAGCACTCAGCTGAGCCAGCTCAGTACTCCAGCAGCCCTGAATTGGAGTGTTTGTTGAGCTGCCTGAAACTTGCATTATGTCCTTGTCTAACACAACTCTTGTTAAAACTTTTCTTTTCTTTTTTTTTCTTTTCTCTTTCAGTCTTGGTCTTTGTAATGGGCAAAGAAGGGGTCCATGGAGGCGGATTGAATAAGAAGGCATACTCAATGGCAAAATACTTGAGAGACTCTGGGTTCTAGTTGCTAGGCAGACTGTTAAGTATTAGGGGAAGATTGCTATTAAACTTTCCTGGCGGTGAGCTTTAAACCTTACATTCTGGAAACTTTATTAGCAATGCAGGGTGATGGGGTATGAACCTGTGTCTCCTTTGTATCCCTTTGTTGGTGGGGAAAGGTGTTACTTTTTTTTTTCTTCTTTTTTTTTCCCTTTAATTCTGTTCATTTCTGTTTTGTTTCCTTGTGTACTCCAGCATTGGTTATAGTCATGGGAAAAGAAGGTGTCCATGGAGGGACACTCAACAAGAAAGCATATGAACTGGCTTTATACCTGAGGAGGTCTGACGTCTGAGCAGCCTCTCCCCATCCACCTAGCAACTATCTTCACCACCACCCAGTTGTGTTCAGTGCTACCAGACTGTAGATGGTAGTTTGTTGTTTTTTATTTACTCATCTCCTGACATCATAATTTCAGTTACCCTTTGTTCATCTATATGTTAATCACTGTATGTAACCAAGTCCCATATCTGGCACCACACTGCACCACACAGATGATATGCATGATACCTTGAGAAACTCCTGGTAGGGGGAACATGCCAAGTGTAGGCTTTGCTTTGTCTTAGGGCTTAGTGTGACACTGACAACTAAACCAACTCAAACACTAAACAAGGTGCCGGTGTACAACCGTGTTTGACCAGCACCTCTCCAGCACTTTGAGCAGCGACACAGCTTACCAGTCTTCCTTCATGAGCATGGTTGGGAGGAAAAAAGTGCATGCATATCTTGACTTCAGTCCCTCTCTTCTTTCCCTTTGTAAAAACCCACCTGTTTGCTTGCGCCCGTTTTTATAGTGCCTGGTTTGTTTAACCAATTTGCCACTCGGAGGCTGTTAATGTGACATCAGTTTTGTCGTTGCACTTCGCTATAGGCTGAAGTCTTTGTTTTGTTTTGTTTTCCTCACGATGTCTGAAGCTTGTACTGCTTGACAAGTGCAATCACAAAACTATGGAAGGGTACAGATGCATGTCCTCCCATGACCTTAAAGCCACCACCCTGCCCAGCTCCCCACAGACATTCCATCCTTGCAATAGCTCAGGCACTTTTTTTTTTTTTTTTTTTTTTTCTTATTGCCAGCTCCTGTTCTCTAGTTGCATTGTGAAAGGCTGCCTGCCATTCTGGACATCAGCTAGCCCAACATAACCATCTGGAGTCTTGTCTGCTTTCAGTTTTTTCATAGGACCAATTTTAATTTGCAGCTTGAGGGTCGTGGGAGGGGTTGTTTGATTTTTTTGTTGTCGTTTTTTCTTTTTTGTTTTGTTTGGTTTTATTTTTCAATATGAAATTGCAATGTCATTGTGGAAAACTGCCACCTTCAGCTACACTGAGAGCTCTGACTGACTGCAGTCTTTCTGCCAGATCACTTTACTGGTAAAGAGTCTTGCCACTCTGAAGCCACTTGTTTGGATGAAGGTCAGCAGTTTGAAAGCGTAAACTGTTCCAAAAAAAAAAACAAAAAAACACCAAACCCAAAAAAATCCCTAGAACTATGCCATTTTCAAAAATTTCAAATCCTCATTTGACCTGTCACACCCTCGCTGCAGAGTGATGGAGGGAACTGCCTGGTGCCCAAGCCCACAGCCGCCTGTAACCCAGCGCAGCCCAGGCATGGTACTAACCTGTGTGTCCATGTAAACAAAAAAAAAAACAAAGAAAGCACTGCAGAACCTGTGTACAAAAGAATAAAATGGGAGATGGTGTTGGTTGGAATAACTGACTTGGCTGTCTTTTGTGATGAATTTTTTTAATAATGTATTCTGTGCCATACTATTGTTTAAAAAAGAAAAAAAAAAGAAAAAAAAAAAAGAAACTGTTGCTATTGTGAGCTGGGTTTGAACTGACTCGGAGGTCTCTTGTCAAATGGCACCACTTAGGGACATTCTAGTATTTGCTTCTATTGTTGGGCCTTGTGGATAATGTACAGATTGAAACATTCTTGTTGCTGATTTGTCCCATTTCTTTCCCTGCACTTTGTTACATCTGGGATACAGTCTAACTCATCTGATTTAATATGCATTTCAAAAAATGCCATAACTATTAAAAAAAAAAACAAAAACAAACCCACCTTGTTTACAGACAGATGAAATAAATTTATTCCAACCAAACAAAAATTGAGGCTTGGTGATAATTCTTTCCCTCTCCAGGAGTCAGTTCTGGGCCCCTCCCCACCCCCATTTTAGAGTGACATAGAACTGCTTGAGAGACTCCAGCACAGAGACACAAAGGTGATGAAGGGAGTGGAACATCTCTTGTGAGAGCCTGAGGAAGCTGGGGCTCTTTAGTGTGGAGGAGACCAAGAGGTGACCTGATTAATGTTTATCAATATGTAAAGAGTGCCAGCAGGCTGGAGCCAGGCTCTGCTGGGTGATGCCTGATGACAGGACAAAGGGCAATGGATGGAAGCTGAGGCATAGGAAGTTTCATTTAAAGATGAGGATCTTTTTCCCTGGGAGGGTGACAGAGCAGTGGAAGAGGCTGCCCAGGGGGGTTGTGGAGTCTCCCTCACTGGAGATATTCAAAACCTGCCTGGATGTGGTCCTTCTCTGGCAGCGGGGTTGGACTGGATGAGCTTTTGAGGTCCCTTCCAGCCCCTGACATTCTGTGATTCCAGGGACTGACCTTTGGTTGACTATACTGACACCAGACAAAGTGCAGCTGTATGCTTTGTGAGACAGCAACGGGATGACTGTACAGCTTTGGGGTAGATCTCAGATTAGGAGGTGATTTATTGTCTCTCTGCATTTGTTTTACGCCCTGTTGAGGGGTTCCCCTGTAAGGAGAACACTTCATGAGCAATCCTTGAGTCAGGAGCTAGAGGAGACCTTTGCCACCAGGTCTGTTTGTTGGGGTGTGGTTGGCTAACTGCAGGATAAGGATGTACCCTCCCCGGGAGGGAAAGGAGAGACTGAAGGCTACTTTTAGCCCAGAGGAATTCTCACTGTTGGTGCTTTTGCTGCCCAAGCACTCTGAACGCATGGCTCTGCAAACAAACTGGTCAACAAAGGGAACTGGGGGATGAGCCCAAACTAGAGGAGGTTAATCTCTAGCTAAGGCTTTGCTCTTCTTGGCCCGGACAACACCAGTTTGCTAAAATGCCTTTGTTCTCCTCATCCTTCACTTACATTGTAATCAGTGCAACTGTGCCCTCTCTTTTGCCAGTCACCAGGTCCTGGGACAGCTAAACCTTTGTTTTATCCTGACTGCTCCTGTTCAGTGCCTGACATGTACCTCAATGCTCCAGACAGGAGACCAGAACCAACGGGCAGCAGCACCAGGCAGGGTCACATTTAGCAGTAATTAGAGCAAGGCTGCAAGCCTCTCACCCCATCAAGAGATGTCTGTGAACCTGTTTGCTGCACCTAACCCTAACGCACAGCTGCACTCACATTCTGCTTACAAGATTAGTTTGTTCTCTGGCTGAGGGGACATCCATCCCTTGAAGCCTTTGTGCAGCAAGATCATCACTGGAATTTGCTGCCATGGCATCTTAGAGTCAGGACTGGCCCTTGCCAGTACACAAGTACTTTTCATTGCACTCCTTGTGCAACAATGTCCTGTTTGACCAGGTCCTCCCCTAGCAGCTCTCTGTACATCAACACCTTTCTGGGCAAGAATTAGTTGCTTCAATTACTTTTCCAAATGCATTTGTTGTTGGGTTTCCACAGCAGAATGGTGCCTGTGACCCCGATTTGCTGCAGCTTACCTAAAAAGGTCTTTCTTGAGTAACCTGGGCTCTCAACACACTGCTCCCTGGAAATGGGAGCTGAATGCAGACGATTCAACCACAAAGGGGTATTTTCCTGTACTAAGTGTCTGAATGCTGCGTTGTGGTTAGTGCTCACCAGCTGCTAGCTTTTGCTTGCAAAGTTACTGCAAAAGATACAGTGAAACACTAACATCTGAGATCAAATCCACAATAACTCCTGCCTGCCTCACTGGAGGCTCCGGCAGCCCCGGGTAGCTGCTGTTCCCTCCTGCCCCGGGCATGATCAGACCACCTGAGGTGCCATCTGCCAGCCTTGTTGCACCCCTCAGCGCTGCCACAGCTCCTCCAGCCATCACGGTCTAGACCCTCTCACCATTTCACCATTCTACATTCAGTGACAGGCTTTTTTGTAAGTGAAGATCCTTGGCCGGTACAGTTCCTATGCTTGCAGGCTGTTCCTTTTTTACCAAAGGAGGTGTTTTTTGGAATGCTCACTTGCACATTATTGCCTCCAGTCCCTGCTGACTCTTCTGCAGTGCACTCAGGGTGGGTCAGAGCCTGCCCTGCTGCTGGGGAGCTCCCTTTGTGCTCACATGCTTTGGAATGTTGCATCTTGTCTCACATCTGCAGTTCCCAGCCATGAGGAAGCCAAGCACCCCACCTCCCCTTCCCTGTTTGCTTTTGTAGCAAATGTTCTTTTTTCAAGGCCAGGGTGAAGAACAGAACTGACATTAGCACAGAGCTGACATCCGTGTCGGAAACAGAGGTGGAAGGAGCAGGGAATATGTTCACACAAAAAGCAGTGAAGAGGCTGAACTGTATCAAAGGCTGCTTCTGAAGGCAGTTCTCCAGTTGCTCAGCCTCTTCAAGCTCAGGACTGTAATTCACCACTGGCTGGGCACCCCACCTCCCCAGCAGATTTTAATTATAGCAGCTGTTATGACTTAGCCCTTCAGAGGGTCTTCCCTCTGTAATGAACCTGTTCTTTAGGACTGTTAAAATTAAGCAGGAACAGCCAACTCCTCTGAGCTGCTGACAGCACTGCAGCTTGAGGCATTAGCCCCAGTTTAACATTCATCTTATTTTGCATGTAGGTCCCCATCATTACTGCTGTCCAAACACCAGCCCTGGACCTCTCCCAGCAGCGAGCTGAAGAGGATTGTTTGGTTTGCTATTTGCTCCAGTCCTTGATTATTGACCTGTCAAGAAAAGCCCTTGTCAGACCCATCCCTCTTAGTTGCTTTTCACTGGATTATTCCCACCCCTCCCAACAAATGAAGCTTTGCTCTTCCCCTGTGATGAGGGCACGTTTGAATTCCTGTCCTCTTGGCTCCTTTTCTCAGCAGTTTGCTCTCACTGTGCAGTGGAAGGTTAGGTGCAAGCTGGTTTTGTGAGGAGCTCTTTATACTGGTCACACCAGTACAGTATTTCCTGTAGCTGCCAGCAAGGCCTGTGCAGTTCTATGCAGAGATGAAATGCTTCAGGGGTCCCAGGAAATCCTTTTAACTTCAGACACTGCTTACAACTCCTTACTAGAAGAAACTCGTATTCAGCTAGACAGTCAAGGAGAAATCTCATTAAAGCACCAACATCCTTTTGTCAAAGCCATTAGAGACTGATGAGTGACATCCAGAGACAGCCCTGGGCACCAGCTGCTCATGGCACATGGAGAGGGAGTGGTGCAGTCTCACCTGGGTGATGCAGGAGATCAGAGCACAGAGCAAAATCCCTCCTCACTTTTTCCTGTAGGTTTGGACAGGCCCTGCTCTTTGAGACTGAGCAATCATCCAATAAGCTGTACTGAATTCCCCACAGGGAAGTCTGCTGCCTCACTGGGGCCCAGGTCAGAGATGTTCCAGGAAGCTCCATAGGCTGGTAGGGTCCTCTGGTTATTGTCCATTACTAGTCATACAGGTTGGAAGTGGAGAAGGTGAGTACAGAGGTACAAAAGCACTGAAAAAGGACTTCAAGGCACTGGGGCCAGAGCTTGGAGGACAAGGAGCACAGGTGGTATTTTCTTCAGTCCCTTCAGTAGCAGGGCAGACTGCACCGAGCAGGACAGGAAAACACAGATGAAAAACATGGCTCGGGCTGGTGTCACAAGTGGAATTCTGATTTCTCTGATCATGGGAACATTGGGAATCTTATGAGCATTTCTATGGCACTGGGCCTGCTGGGGAGGACAGTTCAGCTCTGTCAGAGGGGGAAAAGCATTCCTGCATGTGAGTTGGTGAGGCTCAATAACAGGGCTTTAAACTAGGTTCAGAGGCAGAAAGGGATAAAACCAAAGAGCCTAGGGGTGGTGTGCCCATGAGAGGGGTGAAATGGATAGCCCAGCTCTAGGGTATCTATACCAATGCACACAGCATGGGCAACAAATAGGAGGAACCAGAAGGCATTGTGCATCAGCGCAGTTATGACATAGTTGCCATCACACCCATCTATAAAAAACGTTGAAATGAGGACCCAGAGAACTCCAGGCTTGTCAGCCCAACCTCCCAACCTCAATATTGGGGAAGATTATAGTGCATCTTGGGTGTGCTCACATGGCAAGTGCAGGGTAACAGTGGGGTCAGGCTCAGCCAGCATGGATTCATGAAAACTGTGGGTCCTGCATGACCAACCTCATCTCTTCTGTGATCAGGTGGATGAGGAAAAGGTTGTGGATGTTGCCTACCTGGACTTGAGTAAAGCCTCTGACACTGCCTCCCACAGCATTCTCCTGGAGCACTTTGTGGCCCATGGCACAGCCAGTTGCGCTCCTTGCTCTTAGCCAGTCCCAGAGAATGATTTCTGTGGCCAGGCTGAGGTGAGGGGGTGCAGCTGCACTGTCAGGTCAGAAACCACAAGTGAAAGCAGCTCACCTACAATCACCTCATGCCAGGGCCTGGTGTCTTCACCTTCCTCAGCATCAGCCACAACTCTGAAAGGCACTGCCAGGTGAGCGGAAAACACCAACGGCATCATCCTCATCGTTCCCTCTCCCCACTACAAGTTACCTTTCCAAACCCAGCCTGGCCCAAACCTCCTCCAAATGAAGATTTCAGTTTTTCTGTGTACCCTGCTCCTCCAGCACCTCACACACACAGAGCCCAGGTCAGCCCAGGGTCTCACCAGGTCTGCATCCTGATCTTTAAACACACTTGAACCTTGGCAGTGAACCTAGAAGAGCACACAAGAGATATTAGAGGACAAAAAACTCCTTCTGCTAAAGTGGAAAACATGTTTATTAACATTCTTTCAAGCTTTCCTTGTTCAAGGCCATATAAAAAAAACTCTGCATGTTGATGACAGGTCTGTTTGTACTCTGCACAGCCTACAGCTTTGCTCCCCCTCGTCCCCTGGTGAGTACTGAGCTCTGTTAACAGCTGAAGCATTTGTTTGCAGCTCAGCTGTTTGAAAAGAACAAATTCTCTATATACATTGTTTAGCAGACAAATGCAGCATCAAATGCTCTTTAGTAAGAGGTATATGAGTTGAGGATCAAGAGAATACTTACCTAAATCATCCCTCTATCTGGAACAACACTTCTGGCTTTGGTCACTGCCTCCCTCCTCCCCCCAACTCCCACAGCATCACTGGAAACCAGACTGCATCCTAGTGGCAAATGGGGATAGTTCATGTGCTCCTGGTGGATCTTAAAACTGGTGGATTGCTCAAAACTAAACATATATCCTAAGTTTCCTTACCCTAGGAACTGCTCAATGGAACAGCTTAAACTCAGCTACTGTGACAAACTCCAGAAGATTATTTAGAATTGCTGCTCTGGGATCCAAGTGGATTTTTTTTTTCTGTTTTGTTTGTCACACCAGCACATGGAATATTGATCATTTCTGCAGTTTTTTTTTTTTTTCAAGTAGTGGTGACAGCTTTTAGGAAAACTCTCTACAAACATGCAAATACAGTTTTTTGTTGGGCTTAAGGGGTAACACATACCATACACGTAATAAATATTGCTATCAGTATGACCCCCCCACCTTGCAGCTACAAAATGGCAATAAAAGTTAATTCCAGATAACCCCCCTTATTCAACAAGATACCTACAGAGTCTGTGATACTTCTATTGACAGAAACTAGTAAATGTTGTTCATTAGCATGGTGAAGTCCAGTTAACTGTTTTGAGAAGACAGAATGTGTGACTGAATACCTGAATTGAAAATAAACCTAGCAGTAATGATTTAACCATAGTACTACTACATGAACTGCTGCTGCTCCTACCAAAGAAACCGAAAGGATTACAGGTTAAAATATACTCCCTACATAAAGGTTTGTGAAGCATAGCCTTAAGAACTCCTGCTCGTACACTACTCGTGGTTAGTAGTCTCAGACAGTGTTGGCCACTCGGTACTCCCTGTCGTCGCCAGGCTGCAGCTGCACCACTACGCTCTCCTCGCTGGCTCCATTCTCCGCATCGCTGCTGTCAATGTTGTCGTTGTCGTCCTCTTCATACTCTGAGGACTCGGTCATGTTCTGGTGGGAGTGGGACTCTGAGAGAGCCCCGAAGGACTGAGTGCTGACTGAGGCCAAGGGCCTAAGCAGAGGAGTATTTTCAGACACTTCATTCTCTTCCTGGCTGCTGTCCGTCTCTGAGTCGGAGTCCCCCTGGGAAGGGACCACCTTCTGCTTGCACACAGGACAGGTCTTTTTTGTTTTTGTCAGCCAGGGGTCCACACACTTGCAGTGATATGCTGTTAGAAAACGAAATGCAAACACATCACTATCCCAGTGAGGGGGACAAGGAAACCTGCTAAGTTTTATTTACCTTTAGCAACAGAGGAGAAACATGGAATCAGTCAGGGTTGGAAGGGACTACAAGGACCACCTGGTTCCAACCCCCCTGCCACGGGCAGAATCTCATAATCAGCCAGGTTGGAAGAGACCTTCAAGCTCATCCAGTCCAACCTATCACCCAGCCTTAGCCAATCAACCAGATCATGGCACCAAGTGCCCCATCCAGGCTTTTCTTGAACACCTCCAGGGACAGCGACTCCACCACCTCCCTGAACAGCCCATTCCGGGGTCTCACCATTCTCATGGTGAAAAACTTCCTCCTTACATCCAGTCTGAATCTCCCCACCTCCAGCTTTGCTCCATTCCTCCATGTCCTGTCACTACCTTATATCTTAAAAAGTCTCTCCCCAGCTTTTCTGGGGCAGTTGGACTTGATGATCTCTTGGGTCCCTTCCAACCCCTGACACCCTGTGAGCCTGTGATTTCTGCACCCACAGTACTGCCCAGCATAGGGGCCCACATGACTACAGGACAGACTACATCCCTCATCCTTACCTCTGGTGACTACTGGCTGAATTACATTCATGGTTTAACCGTCTTGGGGAAAAAAGTGAAAGCCCATTTTTAATGTAAAAACAACTCTGGAACATGTTTCCCTGTTAAATGCAGACATTTAGGGGACAGTCTGAAGCCCAGGCTTTCTTTCATGTGTTCATCCAAAAAAAACCCCAGCAAGTGGGATCTGCCAGCCTTTTTAAAGAGAGGAAAACAAACCTGCTCTTTTCCCAATCTGTACACACACTCCTGCATATCAGCAAAAACAGATGTTATAAATCAATCAATAAACACATTCACTGTGGGGTTCAGATGTGGTTTGTAGAGAGCTCTTTTAATACAAATACGAAAGCTAAAACACAGCTGCTTACCATGAGAACACGGAAGAATTCTGAGCTTGTCTCCATCCTCATATTCATCCAGACAAATGGCACACACATCGTATTCATCTCCTGCAGCACAGAAATGACAGCGTCACAGCTTTGCAGCAGACCTCAAACACACACAGACAGGTTCTCTTGGCTAGTTTCACAGGCTGAATAAAACTTCTCTTCCCTCAAGGGGCAAGATCTTTGAAGCTCTATAGCTGACTGCTCCATTGCTCTCCTTATTAGGACCACAACTTATTCGCTTTCCCTTAAGGTTAATAAAAATGCTTTAGACTGCGTGCACTGCTGCCCCTGCAACCCTCCTCTGGCAAATTGCCTGCAGTGCTGCCCCCACAACAACCCTCCTCTGGCAAACCACACGCGGTGCTGCCCCCGCAACAACCCTCCTCCAGCAAACTGCATGCAGTGCTGCCCCTGCAACCCTCCTCCAGCTAACTGCATGCACTGCTGCCCCCGCAACCCTCCTCCAGCAAACTGTTTGCACTGCTGCCCCCACAACAACTCTCCTCCAGCTAACTGTGTGCCCTGCTGCCCCCACAACAACTCTCCTCCAGCTAACTGTGTGCCCTGCTGCCCCCACAACAACTCTCCTCCAGCTAACTGTGTGCCCTGCTGCCCCCACAACAACTCTCCTCCAGCTAACTGTGTGCCCTGCTGCCCCCACAACAACTCTCCTCCAGCTAACTGTGTGCCCTGCTGCCCCCACAACAACTCTCCTCCAGCTAACTGTGTGCCCTGCTGCCCCCACAACAACTCTCCTCCAGCTAACTGTGTGCCCTGCTGCCCCCACAACAACTCTCCTCCAGCTAACTGTGTGCCCTGCTGCCCCCACAACAACTCTCCTCCAGCTAACTGTGTGCCCTGCTGCCCCCACAACAACTCTCCTCCAGCTAACTGTGTGCCCTGCTGCCCCCACAACAACCCTCCTCCAGCAAACTGCATGCAGTGCTGCCCCTGCAACCCTCCTCCAGCTAACTGCATGCACTGCTGCCCCCGCAACAACCCTCCTCCAGCAAACTGCTTGCACTGCTGCCCCCGCAACCCTCTTCCATTCTTATGAAAAGGATTTAAAAGACAAGATTCACTTTACTATGCAGATGCTGAAAAACACAGCTACAGTCAACAGGGTAAAAAACAGAATAATGATCAAGAATGACAGTCACAGGCTCACAGGATGTCAGGGGTTGGAAGGGACCCAAAGAGCTCATCAAGTCCAACTCCCCTGCCAGAGCAGGACCATCCAATCTAGCACAGGTCACACAGGAACACATACAGACAGGCCTTGAAAGGCTCTAGAGAAGGAGACTCCACAACCTCTCTAGAAAGCATGTTTCAGTGCTCTGTGACCCTTGCACTCAAGTTCCCCCTTTTGTTGAGCTGGAACCTCCTGTGCTGCAACTTACATCCACTGCTCCTTGTCCTATCCCAGGGATCAAGTGAGCAGAGCCTGTCTCCCCCCCTTCTGACCCTCAGCCCTCAGATACTTATAAACATTGATTAAATCCCCTCTCAGTCTTCTCCAGACTAAGCAGCCCCAGGTCCCTCAGCCTTTCCTCATCAGGCAGTGCTCCAGTCCCCTCAGCATCCGTGTAGCCCTCTTCTGGACTCTCTCCAGCAGTCTAGTTTCAGAAGAAAGATCCCTATTTTGTTATTCAAGCCCCACAAATGAGACAGACATCACCGACAGCATTCCCACCATGAACACTGTGCTATGTTATACAGACAAAAAGCAAACACTTCTTATAAGCCAATATATTCCTGTTTAGTTTTTATCAACCATGGCTTCACAACACAGCCCTTTCATCAACCCAAAGGTTTCTTTCCTATCTTCTGGAATTCACTGACCCACTGCTGGCTAGGACTGCACTCTCCTCACCATGAAGTCTTCTTTAGATACCCAAAGTACAGTGTAACAGGAAAATAAATACAAAAATCAGTTTGTCCCAGCCAGCCTCTCCTTCTGTGAAGCCTTCACTGCTGGCAGACTGAACTGCAAGCCTATCACTTGACTAACACATGTCTGGGTGAAGGGCTGGAGAGTTAGAGGATCAAGTGATCCAAAGTGTGTTTGTACGTCTTATCATAAGGGCAGTCATCTGTTCAACACATGGTGCTAGGGTGCCTGCACTCTGATTACACACTTTGTGATCAGAAAAGTCACCAATAAGAAATGTCTTAGGAGAAAAAGATGCCATGGTCCACCTTGCCCAAAGGATGGACACCACAAATACAACCTGCTACATCCTTGGCGGGGGGTGGAAACAATGTCATTCATTCTACATATTTTGGCTAAGTATCCCTAAGAGCAGTCCTGTGCCAAATCTGCACCATCTTCACTGCTGCTTCTTGATTTCCCACTGCTGAGCAGTTTACATTCTCGCCACCTTCAGGCCTAGCTAAGATCCTGAAGTTTACAATACAGCAGATGAGCTAAGGAAGTAAGTTGCTGCTGATGCCATTAAAAGGATGATAGGAAGAAGTTCTTCACCACGAGGGTGCTGAGACACTGGAATAGGTTGCCCAGGGAGGTGGTGGAAGCCTCATCCCTGGAGGTCTTTAAGGCAAGGCTTGATGTGGCTCTGAGCAACCTGATCTAGCACGACATGTTCCCACCCGTGGCAGGGGGTTTATGAACTAGATGACCCTCGAGGTCCCTTCCAGCTCTGCCAATTCTATGATTTGCAGAGAAATTAACTCTCTTCTATACCAAATATAAATGGGGAAAGGCTCCCAGCACAGGAAGTGTCCACCTTATTCCTAGTGCCTCTCAGAGCAGTTTTCTCTTGTCTCCTTCCAGTTCTTTCCAAATTCTCCCCACCCTGAGCCCCATCCATCCCACAGATGTTGCCTCACAACTCAATTCTCTAACTCACTTGAGTAAGGCAGCTGCCTTGCTCCCCAGTAGTCATTCACCATGTATTTAAAAAGCCTTTAAGAGTGGTAGCACATTGAGGCAGCTCCTGGCAAGTGACCAAAACAACTCAATGGTGAAGCATCACATCCACTGCAAGGCCAGGTCAATACAGATCAAGTTCTCAGTAAGGTGGATGCTGAAGTTGTCACATGGAGGCCACAGACCTACTCAGCAGCAGACTGGCTAACAAAAGGATTGTTCTGCCTCTGCCAAGGCCAACTCAGCCAGATCTACAGCTCATCTTCCACTGCACAGTAATTACACACCAAGCCCTCAGCCCAACTGCTTCACCTGCCCCTGCTGGATCCACCTGCTGCAGCCCATCTGCTACCTTTCTCCAGTAGGCCACAGCACAAATTAATTAAGGTTATTACCCAGATTCCTGCTCTCCTGGTGAGAGCAGCCCAGGCAACAGCCAGGACCACAAGCCTTCCTCGGTGCTGAGACCTACACGACTTCACTGTGAACCCCTGGAGCCGCCAGATTAACTTCACCTCCATGACCACATAGCCATCTGTGATGGTCTGGGAGTTCCGCACCCACTCCCACGTTTTAATTCACCCAGACTAGACTCAGCTGGGCTGGAAGTTAAGGAATGAAGCTTTATATTCACAGCTTAACACAATACATACAAGCAGATATTTACAATATATTACAAATATTTACAGCCTTATACAGCAAAAAGGTAATATAGAAACACACCACCCTTCCCAGAGATCAGAATCCCCAAGAGGGGTTCCCAACCACCCTTCCACCTTCCCCCCCAACCTCTAACCTTATCCCAGAATCTACCTTATGTGCAAAGTAAACAGGGAAGATTGGCCAGGGGTGTCAGAAGCAGAATTGATTGGTTTGTTTACACAGACCCAGCTAGAAGCCAAGGAGAGGGAGAGACCAACAGCCAGAGCTCAGACCACAGCGACTCTCTCTTATCTATGTTTATATCATTGCTTTAGTACATCTCAGTAAACCTATGAGTGAAGCAGACATCAGTGTTTTCTTTTTTCGCAGCCTATAATCTAATTTCTCCTATTGAAATATTCCAATTAGTCTCAAACTAGCACACCATCAACGATGAGAAGATTTAGTTTTTTAAGGACACTTTGCAGACATCTTTTTCTCAAATGCCCATTGCTGCATTTTAGAAGCTGGCACAGAACCACCAAAAACCAAGGTGGGGAAAAAAAAAGGAAATAGGGAAATGGCTGCAAAACAAAGTACCCTGTTAAACTCATAGAATCACCAAGGTTGGAAGAGAGCTCCAAGCTCATCCAGTCCAACCTATCATCCAGCCCTATCCAATCAACCAAACCGTGGCACTAAGTGCCCCATCCAGGTTTTTCTTCACCCCCTTCAGGGACAGTGTGTGCTGGTTTGAGGCTAATTTTAATGGATGAGGATTTTAATGAGAAATTAGATTATAGGTTGAGAAAGGAAAACATTGGTGATGTCTCCTTCACTTATTTACTGAGACGTATAAGAGTAGGAACCAAAATACAGATAAGGCAGAGCTGTTTGGGCTGCTCTGGCTGCTGATCTCTCTCCCCGCCTTCTAGTTGAATGTGTAACTCAACTAACCAATTTTCTGCTTCTAAACCACACCTCCCCACCCTGGCTGATCTTCCCTGTTTACCTGGCATGTAAGACAGATACTGGGATAAGATTGAGTGGGGGGTGAAGGTGGAAGGGTGGTTGGGAATCCCTCTTGGGGAGTCTGATCTCTGGGAGGGGTGTGGTGTTTCTGTATTACCTTTTAAATGTATCTGTAAACATCTGTAATATATTGTGAATATCTGCTTGTATATTGTGCTAAGCTGTAAATATAAAGCTTCATTCATTACCTTCCAGGTGGTTGAGTCTAGCCTGCGTGATTTCAAAAGTGTGTGTGTGGGGCAGGGGTGGGTGGATAACACCTGAACTACCACATGGCAACTCCACCACCTCCCTGGGCAGCCCATTCCAATGCCAATCACTGTCTCTGGGAATAACTTCCTCCTAATATCCAGCTATACCTCCCCTGGCACAGCTTGAGGCTGTGTTTCCTCTGTGTAGCAAGCAGGATTTCTTCTCTCAACTTGGCACATTGCTGCAGTTTTTTCAGAAACACAGGCACATCCATCACCTACTTCTGAACAAAGAAAAATGCATATATCAACTCAGCAAGACTTGAGCAGATCTCTGTCAGACTGTAAGTGTGAGGACAAGCAGATGGGTTAGTAAAGAGCAGCGATTAGATCAGTTATAATCCCATTTGCAGGGCAAAAAACCCAATTAAATAAATAATTCCAGAAGACAAAAAACTGCAGAATTCCAGAGCAGATTTTTCAGGCACTGAGCCCTTTCCCCCTCAGTGATATGGAGCACTCTGCACAGAAAGAGCCAACCACAGGAATTCCATAGAGGTGACTGAAAAAATGTGTCTGTTTAAATGGACACATCCTCCTTAAGGCCACTGCCTAACAGGTGGTGGGGCTTTCTCCCACGTGTACAAGAAGCACTTCAAAGCTGGCTGGCTAAAGTTAAGCTCTTCGTGCTTAAAACACAGAAGCAAACATGAAAATCAACAGGGGGCTGGAGCATCTCTCTTACGAGGACAAGCTGAGAGAGCTGGAGGTGCCTGACCTGGAGAGGAGAAAGCTCTGGGGGGACCTAATAGCAACCTTCCAGTACCCGAAGGGGGCTACAAGAAGAATGGAGAGAGGCTGTTTGCAAAGACCTGCAGTGACAGAATGAGGCAGTGGCTTCAAACTAGAGCACAGCAGATTGAGATTGGATGTCAGGAACAAGCTCTGCACCATGAGGGTGCTGGAACACTGCAACGGGTTGCCCAGGGAAGTGGTTGGGGCTCCATCCCTGGAGATTCTCACTGACAGGCTAGACAAGGCTCTGAGCAGTCTGATGTAGTAGAGAATGTCCCTGCTCACTGCAAGGGGGTTGGACTAGATGACCTTTGGAGATCCCTTCCAACCCAAACTGTTCTATAAACCAGGTTGAGAACTGACCTGTTGGAGAGCAGTGAAAGGGAGAAGGACTTGGAAGTCGTGGTGGATGGAAGGATGGCCATGAACAAACAGTGTGCTCTGGTGGCCAGGAGGGCCAATGCCATTCTGGGGTGGATTAGAAGAGTTTGTAGGTTGAGATAAGTTATCCTGCTCCTCTAATCTGCCCTGGTGAGGTCTCATCTGGAGTATTGTGTCCAGCTCTGGGCCTCCCAGCTCAGGAAGGACAGGGAGCTGCTTGAGAGAGTCCAGCAAAGTGCCACAAAGACAATTAAGGGAGATGTACATCTTCCTTATGAGGCAAGGCTGAGGGAGCTGAGGCTCTTGAGCTTGGAGAGGAGGAAACTAAGGGGTGACCTCATTAATGTTACAAAGATGTAAAGGGTGAGTGGCAGGAGGATGGAGCCAGGCTCTGCTCAATGATGCCCAGTGCAAGCACAAGGGTCAATGGGTGGAAGCTGAGGCACAGGAGGTTCTATGTGAACCTGAGGAAGATCTTTTTCCCTGTGAGGGTGACAGAACACTGGAACAGTCTGTCAATGGGAATTGCAGTCTCTCCCTCTCTGGAGATGAATTAAAGAACAGCCTGTATGTATTCCAGTGTGATCTGCTCTAGATGCTCCTGCTCTGGCAGAGGGCTGGACCAGATAATCTTTTCAGGTCCTTTCCAGCCCCTGACATCCTGTGATTCTATGATCTATATTTTTCAGAGGTCTTGTGGATGTAACAACTCCACAGTTCTGGATTCTTTATCAGGTATCTAATCACTCATTTAGGATCCAACTTTTTGACCCGTACTTCATTGATTTTTAACTTCTTAATAGCATGCCCACACTTCTTTCTTTCACAGCATTCCCTCTTCACTAAATTTAGGATGTTTTCTGCAGGAGTGAGAGCTTACACTGTGATTTTATTGCACTTAAGATGTAAAAATCTTATCAGCCTTGGCCTCGAAACCATTTCAGTCTAGAGTTAAGCAAGCTTGGGAATAATTTTAGAGATTTCTGAAAAGAAATTCTACAACATGTACCAATTCACAACACTTCTAACCTCCAACCTTTTCTAAGCTATTATTCCTCAGACTCCTTGGATTTGCTAATGACCAAGTTCCAGGCACAGTGAATGGATCTGCTGGGGTTTTTTTTTACTGCATTCGTTTCTTTGTTACAGACATCACACAAAAGGTATCAACTCCCACTGCCTTTTGTAAGGAACAACACAACACCTACCCCCAAACTCTGCCAGCCCAGAAAATGGATGTTCACACAGCAGGGTGTGCTACTTTCTGTGGAGTTACTCAAAGGCCACTCTTGTTGATGAGGACTCTGCAAAGACAGCCACTGCCACAGCCTTGCTCACGACAGAAATGCCAAGTGTCTGATTACAGCCCACCGAGAACACTAACAAATGCCCACACTTTACAATGGGGTTTGACTTGAATCCTGTTCAGAGACAATTCAGATACTTCCTGTGTTAACAGTTCCTAGTTATAGAATCATAGAGTCACAGAATGGTTTAGGTTGGAAGGGAGCTCAAAGCTCAGCCAGTTCCAAGCCCACTGTGCCATAGGCAGGGACACCTCCCACTAGAACAGGTCACTCAAGGCCTCATCCAACTTGGCCCTGAACTCCTCCAAGGAGGGAACAGCCACAACCTCCCTGGGCAACCTGTGCCAGTGTCTCACCACCTTCACTGCAAAAAACTTCCTCCTGACATACAGTTTCAATCTCCTCTCTGCCACTTTATACCAACTTCTCCTCGTCTTGTCAATAGCCCCTCCACAGCCTTCCTTATAGGCCCCTTTCAGATACTGGAAGGCCACTTCAAGGTCTCCTCAAAGCCTTCTCTTCTCCAGGCTGCAGAGCCCCGACTCCTGTAGCCTGTCCTCACAGCAGAGCTGCTGCAGCCCTCTCAGCATCTTTGTGGCCTCCTCTGGACTCTCTCCAACAGTTCCATGTCTTTTTCGTGTTGGGGGTTCTAGAACTGCACACAGTGCTCCAGGTGGGGTCTGAGGAGAGAAGAGTAAAGGGGCAGAATCCCCTCCCTTGCCCTGCTGCCCACACTGCTCTTGCTGCAGCCCAGCACACAGTTGCTGTCTGGGCTGCACTCACACTGCAGGCTCAGGTTGAGCTTTTCATCACCCCAGACCCCCAGGGCCTATTCCTCAGGGCTGCTCTCAGCCATTTCCCACCCAGCCTGAAGTTGTGCTTGGGATTGCACCCACCCAGGTGCAGGACCTTACACTTGGCCTTGTTGAATGTCATGAGGTTGGCCTGGGCACACCTCTCCAGCCTGTCCAGGTCCCTCTGGATGGATCCCTGCCCTCTAGCAAGTTGACAGTGCCACACAACTTGGTCATCTGCAGACTTGCTGAGGGTGCACTGATTCCTCTGTCCATGTTGCTAACAAAGATATTAAACCTCACTGGGCCCAGCACTGACCCCTGAGGGACACCACTTGGCACTGTATTTCTGTATGTAGCTGTAAATATTTGTAATATATTGTAAATATCTGCTTGTATATTGTGCTAAGCTGTGAAGATAAAGCTTCATTCCTTAATTTCCAGGCAGATAAGTCTAGTCTAGGTGAATTCAAACACGTTGGGGGAAGAGGGAGGGGCAGGCTACTGCTGAACCATCACACCCACCTTCAGAACAAAAACATGGAGCAATATCTTTGTGATTTAACTGCCAAAGCTAAGACATTGGAAGTACTGGGTCAGGCTTTTTTAACTTCTAGTAAAAAGACTTAAAGTAAGCTAAGGGATTAATTTCATAGCAGTAAAACCAAAGTTATAATTTGTTCAGAGGAAGCGAAATCCTAGATGGAAAAAAAAAGTGCTTTTTTTGTTCCCTTTTCCACAAGGCACTGATGCAGTGGATACTTGAATGTTTACAGTCACTGATTGAATGAAGAAAGCTGCCACAAAATGTCTTCCTACAGTGGCTGCTTTGCCCTGTAGGTCTGGGAGAATTATTACAGATGCACACAATTAACTGGAGAAGACAGTAACTGACTTCCCTGAAACAGCCCTCCCTTTGCAACCTGCTTTTTTAAGTACAAGGTAATTTACTTTGTATTTTTATTCGAATTAGATTTCACAAGGCATCAGTAAGAGAAGAAAAATTAATCATAGCTTTATTAGCTTAAGAGAAGTTCTTGAGAGTTCATTTTAAATCCATAGGTTCAGTCAACTCTGCAGAGGAAAACACTGCGTTTCCTTGCCCCACATCCCCAGGCTGACTACCACAGCATCAATGCTACATCCCCTCAAACTGAACACCTGCTCTGCCCAAAGTGAGCTGTGCCATCAATAATGCAGGCTGGCCTTACCAAGGGCAAAGAACCACAAGTGGTTGCACCCCTGCAGCCAGGCACACCCCGCAAGAAGTCAATACAATCTCTGCTGACACTGTTCTGTAGCCATCAATCAGTTCAGTTAAGTACTTTTCCCATCTGTTCATGTCATACCTTGCAACAGGTGGATGAATGAAAAAATAATTGGGAAAAAGAAAATGAAAAGTAGAATTTTGTTCCCCCTTCTTTTAAGGAGCAGACTACAATAAAGAAGGACCTTAGGCAGCTTTTCAACTCCACTGAAGAACAGAACTTAATACAGCTTTATTTTTCACCTTGTCATTAGATAATCACTACAAAGAATCACAGCAGCAAGCATTTTGGCAGTAAATTTGAACTGCTCTTGCCCTCACAGACACATTGTGATGAATGAAAGGAGCATTCCAGTGGACCAGCAGATAAATTACACCCAGGAGACAGTTTTGTTTGTATTGTTTTTACAGGGTCAAGCAACTTACCTGCTGCTAGCAGTCATTAGTTTCCAGACAAAGAACCACAGAATGGCTTAGGTTAGAAAGGACCTGTAAAGGTCACCTAAACCAACACCCCTGCAGTCAGCAGGGATACTTGCAACTACAGCAGATTGCTTAGAGGCCCAAACAACCTGACCTGGAGTGTTTCCAGGGATGGGGCATCTACCACCTCTCTGGACAATCTGGGATAGGGTCTAACCACCCTCTGTGTTAGAAATGTCTTCCTTCTATCTAAATTTGCTCTCTTTTAGTTTAACCCATCACCTCTTGTCCTCTCACAACAGGCCAGGCTCAAAACTCTGTGCCCAGCTTGGACCTGTTAAGCCCTGAAAGGCCACCAGAAGGTCTCTAGGCCTACAGACTTCTCTTCTTCAGGCTGAACAACCCCAATTCTCTCAGCCTGGCCTCACAGCACAGCCCTTCCATCATTGCTATGGACTCTCCTGGCCCCACTTCAAAAGGTCCATGACCCTGCTGAGGACTCCAGGGTTGTTTCCAGCACTGCAGAATGGAGTTCCAAATAACAACACACCCCAGTGACAGGCTGCTGTGGTCACCCTTAGGGAGAGCTTTTTGGAATTTCTGTACTGATTCTGGGGTACAGCAAGAGATATTTTAATTCCTAACCACAGCCTGCATATGGTGCCTGCTCTGCTGCCACTGAAGAAAGGTCAGAACTCCTCTAGTTCAGTGAGGACAGGGTCACGTCAACCTTTTTGTATGCTTTCACTCCACCTATTTCAAGTGTACTCAAAAGTATCTCCAAAGCTACAAACCTCCACAATGTAGAGGTTTTTTGGTCTGAAAAACATCAGGGCCTAGTTAGACAAAGGATGATCCACTTGCCTTTCTTAAATTTATGTACAGGAATTTTCTTCAGCTGATCCTTCCTAAGCCGATTCCTTCTTGCTCTGTGTCTGTCTTGCACAAATTTTGTGATCTGAAAACAGATGCAAGACAACCTGAACAGCAAGTTAAAGCAACAAAACCACAAGAAAAGTTTTGATTTTACAAGTCTTCACAGTAAGGTAGTCTAAAGGGAACCCCAGCTCAAAATGAGTCACCTATTCCCTGGCCTGCCCTCAAAGATGAAGCCAAACAAGGCTAAAGGATGTTCCTGATGACCATGGCACTTTAAAAATACACAGGATTTTTTGGGGGAAAGCAAATAAGACAGAAAAAAAAAATATCTGTCCATACTGTCTAAAATAATGGCTACAGCTGCAGTGTCCTCCCTCACAAAGCCCATGCACAATGGGATGGCACGCTTCAGGGCAGAACACAGCTCATTTACTTGGCCTCGGTTTGTTTATTGTTTAAATCATTACAGCTCTTTCAGACAATTGTTCCCATCAGAACTGTGTTGACAGGATCTAGATGTGGTCTGAGGAGTAGAAAGAGGGTTACTTCAAGCCATAGGTACTTTGTCTTCAACCATACCACAGATTCCCTTTCCACCTTCTTAATAGGCCTCAATGTTACTTGTGTTTGGTTTCTAGTTGTAGTATCTGATCTAACTTTTCTTTTAAAACACAGTGACAAACCAATCCCAAAATGCCCTTACCCGAAGTATAGACACCAACAAGTCTGAAATTTGGAGAGCTGCTCTACACCTTTCTGGGCAGTGAGTAAGATACCCAGACAGTACTAATGTCAGAAACAACGTTCATCTGTGTCCCTTGAGGATCCCCTGAAGTGCACTGATCTGCTCCTTAACAGATTACTTTGTCGGTATGCATGAATACCTGAATACTACAAATAGACCATCTGAACCTGTAATGCATTCTAGCAAAACAAAATCTTTCAGCATCACACCTGGCTTCACTTTTGAAGCATCTCCAGATCTAAAAATGTTTGTTCAGGCTCTTTTCACCCCAGCTACACAAATTGCTGCATGCATTGGCTGCAGTTTTTCTGATGGGTTTCAGTCTCATCTGTCATGCCACGCTTTAAGTTATCACTAGCGAGCCCAACTTTATCCTGCTCCCTCTTTTTATTTGTACTACTCTGGAAAATGCTTCCAGATACCTCACCCCACTTTCACTCACAGTTTAATGGGAGCTGTGTAGACACAGTCTGAGATTTGCAACATTACACAGCCTCTTTCCAAAACCCTCCAAGCATCTGTCCCGACTACCCAGCAGAGCCATTTCCTCCCAGTTTCTGCCCAGCTTCCCTCTACAACACAAGCCTAAGCCACGGAAAGAACCCCTCACTTCAGTCCTGACTGCCTACTGACACTTACAGAAGAGAAATTCAGGCATCTCAAAGCCTTTGTTTTTGTAACTGAGTCACACTTGGAAAAATAAACCCTAAATCCCAGTCCACAGATACGTCCTCCTTTGTCTGTCCTCACAGCGCACAAGCTCTGTGTTGTGACAGGTTCTGAGCTTGCTGACTGATGATTGCTGAGACCTGCACTCTGGAACAGTAGGACTAACCCTCATTAATCAGTACGAGTTTGCTAAGCTGGGACATGCTCTCAGTGTACAAGAGCACAAGGACAGGTCATTATGGGGTGAGGAGGAGCGAGCTTGCGCACTGGAAGAGTAGCAGCAAGGACAATTCTTTCTAAGTAGTTGTATTTCAGGGGAAACATCCTAAGGGCTCCTGGTATCCCCCTGCCAAAATTCTGCACCTGTTTGCTGAACTGAGACAGAGGATTGCAAGTAAGCAGAACAGGGATGCGTGCAGTATACAATGCTTCTGCTGTTCCTTACTGCATCCTTTCATTTACCAGCTTCATAGAAAGGATAACTTTGAGAGAAAGAAAAAAAGTTATTAAATGAAGAAACTTACCATAAAGATGACAATGAGAATAAGACAGATGCCCACTATTATTAGGAAGGGGATCAAGTAGTACTCCAAAGGAAGACTGAACTCTGGGATCAATACGACATGGCCACTGTGGGGGTAAAAAGAAGAGCACTTTCTAAACAGGTTAAAGTTCACTGAGCCATGAATTAAAGAACAAATACAATGAAAACCAACATTAAAATAAAAAAAAAAAAAAAATTGCTAAAGGAATGCAGACCTGTGCACACAGCATAGAAACTTCAGCTGATAGTCACATGATGTAAAGCCAATTCAATAAAAGGATAAAACAATGCCTCTTAGAACATTTTTCGAGATAAAACTACTATGTGACTTCAATCTTAAGCAAATCTAAAGGAACCAGAAAGACAACCTCATAGCTGCTTCTACGGCAGAATTAGAAAAGACCCCAAGATGGTTATCAAGACACCATGATCTCATACTTGCTTACTAAAGCATTACACAGGTGGTTCCATTTCAAACCACGAAGCATGACAAAGTGCACCCTTTGTCCTCTGGGGAGGCAATCATTTACAGTACAGCAACCAACAGTCTTAGAATCATAGAACTGTCAGGGCTGGAAGGGATCCTAAGGATCATCTAGCTCTAACCCCCCTGCCATCGATAAGGACATCTCTCAGTACATCAGGTTTCCCAGAGCCCTTTCAGGCTGGCCTTAAAAACTTCCAGATATGAGGCTTCCGCACCCTCCCTGAGCAACCTGTGCCAGTGTCTCACCACTCTCACGCCAAAGAACTTCCTCCTAACATCCAATCTGAATCTACCCAATTTCAGTTTTATTCCATTCTCTCCAGTCCTATCACTCCCTGACATCCTAAAAAGTCCCTCAGCAGCTTTCTTGTACCCCTCTTCAGATACTGGCAGGCCACAATAACATCTCCTCACAGCCTTCTCTTCTCCAGACTGAACAGCCCCAACTCTCTCAGTCTGTCCCCATATCAGAGCAGCTCCAGCCTCTGATCGTCCTCATGGCCCTTCTCTGGACACATTCCAGCATGTCCAGATCTTTTCTGTTACAGGGGACCCAGAACTGGACACAGTACTCCAGATGGAGTCTCACCAGAGTGGAAAAGGGGAGAATCACCTCCCTTGACCTGCTGGCCACACTTCCATTGATGCAGCCCAGGATACAGTTGGCTTTCTGGGCTGCAGGTGCACACTGAGAGCTCATATTGAGCTTCTCACCCACCAGTACCTCCAAGTCCTTGTCTTCAGTCTTCCTAAAACCTGATAAACAGATGCTGGCAAATAAATGTTTGAACACCAGTATTTGCTGATACTCAAGGAAGTAAACTCCCATTTCCTGCTCTGCTGGCACAAGCAGCCAGAAGCACCTGAGGCACAACGTGTGAAAGTGTTAGCAGCTATACAACCACCACACAGGCAGAGACACATTTTACTTAAGCAAGGTGTACACTTAAGGATAGCACAATCTAGTTCTTCTGGTTAACTCAGTGAAAGAACAACAGGGACCTGAAGGAGAAAGGCCATTAGACTAACAATCCAAAACACCTCCTCCTCTGTCCTACTCAAGGTAAACATTTTAACTACCTTGCTCTTGCAGTGCTTTTCTTTTTAAAGCTTTAAATTCAAAAGCAGAACAGCAGCACTGCAAACCTAACCATGCATCCCATTAGAGCCACCTTAAATGCACCCCATAGATTCACCTAGCACAAGAAGTTATCACTGACTTCCTCTAGAACTACTAAAACAAATAAAGATTCATCCTTTATTGAAGGCCAGCACCTGACCTGCATGGGAGTAGATACAATGCAAAAAGAACACTCTTAGATCTGAAGCACATATCCCCTCATGAGAATTTCTGTCATTCCTATGTGATGAGCCCAACTCAAATGTTTAATGCTACATGAAAATGCAAGAAATAGTGTTTGATAGATACATGGCAATAATCCTCTAGCAGGAAAGCAATTTATTGAGTTTAGATGCTTTCCACTCATTGCTCTTACACACAAGGTTCCACCTAGAATACCTCTGGCCTCTGTCATCACATTTCCCACAGAAACACAAAATAACAGGGGTTGGAAGGGGCCTCTGGAGACCATCCAGTCCAACTTCCCTGCAAGAGCAGGTTTACCTAGATCAGGTTGCACAGGATGGCATCCAGGTAGGCTTTAAATTGCTGCAGAGTAGGTGGGCCCATGCCCACCTCACAAAATTCAACAAGGCCAACTGTAAGGTCCTGCAATTGGGTGGGCACAATCCCAAGCACAACTCCAGACTGGATAGCAAATGGCTGAGAGCAGCCCTGAGGAAAAGGACCTGGGGGTCTGGGGTGATGAAAAGCTCAACGTGAGCCTGCAGTGTGAGTGCAGCAGTGTCAGTGCACCAGACATTAACCATGCGCTGGGCTGCAGCAAGAGCAGCTGTGGCCAGCAGGGCAAGGGAGGGGATTCTGCCCCTTTACTTCGTTCTCTTCACATCCCACTTGGAGTACTGTGCACAGTTCTAGAGCCCCCAACATAAGGATACTGAACTGTTTGAGCCAGTCTAGAGGAGGGCCATGAGGATGCTCAGAGGGCTGCAGAAGGTCTTCAGACAGGCTGAGAGTTGGGGCTCTGCTGCCTGGAGAAGAGAAGGCTTCCAGGAGACCTTACAGTAGCCTTCCAGTATCTGAAAGGGGCCTACAGGAAGGCTGGGGAGGGACTATTCACAAGGTCTTGTAATGACAGGATGAGGAAAAATGGGTTTAAACTGGCAGAGGGGAGATTTAGACTGGATGTTAGGAGGAAGTTCTTTCCAGTGAGGGTGATGAGACACTGGAACGGGTTGCCTAGAGAGGCTGTGGCTGCTCCCTCCCTGGAGGTGTTCAAGGCCAGGTTGGATGAGACCCTGAGCGTCCTGTTCTAGTGGAGGTGTCCCTGCCTGCGGCAGGGGGTTGGTACTTGTTGAGCTTTGAGGTCCCTTCCAAGCTAAACCATTCAATGAAACTCCACTTCTCTGGGCAGCTTGTTCCAGTGTAAAGTTCCTCTTAATGTACAGATGGGACTTCCTGTGTTCAGGTTTTGCAAATTAGCTCATCCTGCCACTGGCCACCACTGAAACCCTTTTGACACCCACCTTTTAAGTATTTATAAGCATTGATGAGATCCTCATCTTCCCCTCTCCAGGCTAAAAAGCCCTAAGTCACTCAGCCTTTCTAGTCCCCTTGTTATCCTTTGCTGTACCCTCTCAAGCAGTTCCCCGTCCTTCTTGAACTGGGAAGCCCAGAATTGGAGATGCGGAACTCCAGATGTGGCCTCAGCAGGGCAGAGGGTGAGGAGAACCTTCCTCAGTCTGCTTTTCATGGTCTTCTTGATGCATCCCAGGATACCAATGGCCTTCCTGGCCAAAAAGGCACATGGCTGGCTCATGGTCAATTCCAGAAACACTCAAAAGAGGCCACAACTTAATGCAAGGAATAACACAGCTGCAGGTGACTTACCCCTTTTCATAAATAAATTCTTCCTTCAGAGAATTGGCTGATGTCTCACCAATGAAGACAGAAGGAATGTCAATCTTCTTCAAAACCTCAACTGCAGAAAATAGGCAAGGAAAATAAAAGTGTAATTATGTGGGCACTCAATGGGCACTCTTGAGACATACAACTTGAACATGATGAGACTATCACAATGAAAAGGCACACTGAAACATACAGACTGATAAATCTGGGTCACATCATCATGATGCATAAGAAGTGGTATTATTTTTCCCACCTGAATACTCAGGGGCTTAACAGCACATCTAGAAATCAAATTCCTTAATGGACTATACAGAGGAAGCATAAAACCAAAACACTTAACAGAAAGAGCAACTTTAACCAGAACATCCTTTTGAGAAGACTTAGATGGGATCTAATCGACATCTAAAAATATCTGAGGGCTGGATGTCAGGAAGGAAAGGACAGGGACAGCCTCTTCTCACTTTGTGCCCTGTGATAGGACAAGGAGCAATGGATGGAAACTACAGTACAGGAGATCCACCTCAACATGAGGAACAACTTAGGGTAACGAAGGTCATGAAGCACTGGCACAGGCTCCCCAGAGAGGTTGTGGAGTCTCCTATTCTGGAGACTTTTGAGCCCTGTCTGGATGTGTTCCTGTGTGACCTGCGCTAGATTATGGTGCTGGCAGAGGGGGTTGGACTCTATCTCCAGAGGTCCCTTCCAAACCCTAACATCTTGTGATCCTAATCAAGACTTGATAAAACCACACAGTTCCATTGATTTCCAGAACCTCTTGGTAAATCCTATGGTTTTGTGATCTGGTATTGTAAATTTTAATTAATCTTTCTTCCCTCCTTCTCACCTTAGACATAAATGAACACACCAGGAACAGGTGTGGCTAGAAAATGGTCACAAAGAAGAAAGAAAAGGATGAACAAATCCTACACTTGCATTTCAGCCTCAAGAAACTGGATGGAACTGTCTCCCCCTTCTCTCCTTATCTGTCAAAGCAAGAAAAAGCTCATAGATGAGAAATTATCAAAAGTTTTATCCACCCAGCTTCATACATTCTCCTCTAACTTATGCTTCACTTTTTAAGGGTCAAAGCATGAGTTTAGTTGATACCAAAGCATTCAGGCTCCCCAGGGCACAAGCATTTGTGGCCAAGAGTCACCTCATACTACTGAAGAGCGCACTATGAACTTGTTCTACATTTTCAAGTGTCAGTGAAACCTGAAAGTAACATTTACATGGATTGGTAACTCCTTAGAACCACTTCCACAGAGCAATCTGGGCTGCTCAGCTCCAATTTAGTCCACTGGAAGATTATTTCTTTGTTTACTCAGTGGTGTTTCCACTTAGAAAGACTTTTTTATTGTAATTTATGTTCTTGTTCCATATTGAGCAAGCTCAAAACAAAGAAACAGCACAAATGGAGAAGAGAAGGCTCTGAGATGACCTTATTGGGGCCCTCTGAAAGAGTGCTACAGAAAAGATGCTGAGGGACTGTTTAGGATGTCAGGGAGTGACAGAACTAGAGAGAATGGAGCAAACTACAAGTGGGTAGATTCAGATTGGATGTTAGGAAGAAGTTCTTCAGCATGAGGGTGGTGAGAAACTGTAACAGGTTGCTCAGGGAGGTGGTGGGAGCCTCATCCCTGAAGGTGTTAAAGGCCAGGCTGGATGGGACTCTGGGCAACCTGATCTAGTGTGTTCCTGCCCATGGCAGGGGGGTCGGAACTGGATGATCTTTGAAGTCACTTCCAAACCTGACCATTCTGTGATTCTATGAAATAAGTCCTACCAGCACCATAGACCAAAAGCACATACTGTAAACCAATGCCAACAGTTTGAGTTGATTACAAGATGTTCTGAACATATTCACTCCAGGAAAGACTAAAATCCTGACAGCAAGCATCAGAATCAACCAGAAAATGGCACACTGGCCTCTGAACATCAGCTGAGAATACAAGTGTAATATGCACCCAGAGGAAATGGCAGAGGGGGACTTGGCAGTGCTGGGTAACAGCAGCTGAGTATGAGCCAGCAGTGTGCCCAGCTGGCACAGAAGGCCAATGGCATCTTGGCCTGTGTCAGGAACTGTGTGCCCAGCAGCACTGGAGCTGTCATCCTGTCCAGTACTGGCACTGGTGTGGCCTCACCTTGAGCACTCAGATATAAATACTGAGGTGTTGGAGCAGGGCCAGAGGAGAGCGAGGGAATGGACTGGAGGGAAAGACTGATGAGAAGAGGTTGAGGGAGCTGGGGGTGTTCAACGTAGAGAAGACTCAGGAGGGACCTTATCACGCTTTACAACTGCCTGAAGTTGTGGTCAAGCGGGGGTCAGGCTCTTCTCTCAGGCAATTAGAAAGGGTTGTCCAAGGAGGTTGCGGATGCTCCCTCCCTGGAGGTGTTCAAGGCCAGGTAGGATGAGGCCTTGAGCAACCTGTTCTAGTGGGAGGTGTCCCTGCCTATAGCAGGGGGTTGAAACTGGATGAGCTTAGAGGTGCCCTCCAACCTAAACAATTCTATGAAGTTATGACAGGATGAGAGGGGATGGCCTGAAGCTGCACCAGGGGACGTTTAGGTTAGATGTTAGGAAGCACTTCCTCAGGGAAAGGGTAAGTAGGCACCGGGATGGACTGTCCAGGAAAGTGGCGGAGTTGCCATCCCTGGAGGATTTTAAGGGAAGACTGGATGTGGCACTTGGTGCCAGAGTCTGGTTGATGTGGTGGTGTTAGATCATAGGCTGGACTTGATCTCAGAGATCTGTTCTAGCCTCAATAACCAGAATCCATGTCCATGGGAACAGAAGAATGTGCACAACAGTGCAACAACAAAACAGAGCCACTAACAAATACTAGGAAGTCCCATTTTTAAAGTTTTAATTTCCTTTCAAAAGAGTAAGTTTTTTTTCCCCCCCCCCCTGTATTTCTACTTAATAACACATCAGCTACTTTCCACATCAACCATATGAACCTGTCTCATGCATTTAACCCAGAACAGCTGAACTCAAATGTAAATTTAAAATAAAATAAACCCAAAAGAAACTGTTTAAAGAGCAGGAGGATTGCTGGGTCGGTTGTGTGGGAGGGTTCAGTTTGGACAGTTTCAAGGAGTGGTTTGGGTTTGTGGCTTTTTGGTGGGTTGGCTGGTTTGAGTTTTGGGCTTTTTTTTGTTTTATTGTTGGGTTTTGGTTGGTTTGTTTTTTCTTGAGGCTTTAATGTTTTTAATTTTTAACTGAGAATTCTTTGTGGACATCTCCCATTTTAAACTGTAAAAGAGCAGGAGGATTGTTGGGTAGGGTGGGGGTTCAGTTTGGGCAGTTTCAAGGAGTGATTTGGGTTTGTAGCTTTTTTGGTTGGTTGGTTTAAGAGGGTTTTTTTTTGTTTCACTGTTGGATTTTGGTTGCTTGCTTTGTTTTTTTCTTGGGAGGGGGGTAATGTTTTTAATTTTTAAGTGAGAGCTGATTGCACTACTTGACAGTGCTTTCAGTCCTGTGGGTGGAATGGTTTTCAAACAGGAGAGAAGTGATACCTGTACTTACTGTCGTTGGATCCCATGCTTATGAGGTCGTCAGAATCGACATTGTGAACTATAGCTGCCTTGTATCCAGCTCTCTGTGCATTTAAAACCTGCCAGCCACACACAATACTTGTTAGAAAGATTTCTTTTTCAAGACACAGTGACTCTGACCTACCCAAAACAAGGTATGCCTTCAGGAAGCTACAAATATTAGCACAACATAATTTGCACTTGCAAATCAAGTGTCAACTTTCCAAATAAAATCATCACTGTACTTACACTCACATAATTGTGTCATTTTTCCAGAAAAAAAAAAAAAAAAAAAGACCCAGCATTTAATATCTTCTGCAGACAGACAGTTCTTAGATATATTAAAAACTGAATGAAAAACTTCCCTGTGGGTATAGTTAAAAAAATGTAATCACAACTGAAAATAAAGGCACTAACTTTGGTAAGCTAGAAATCACCACTGGACAGCTCATGAAATCACATGAGCAGTATCTCTTCTGGGCCTTTAGAGGTGTGTAAATACCTTACTTGGCAGCCCAGGTATCAGAAGGTTTCCCATGGTAAAACCCAACAAACCCAAAGATCTTACCTTGATATCAAAGTTGCACTCAAGCCTCCGGATTAACACGATAAAAGCACTGGAGGAGTTGTCTTTCAGTGGAGGAGGGGCTATAGGCTCACAGGCATTTTCTGGCTTTGAATTTATTAGGAATCCCTAGAAAACAGGAACAGGAGTTTCACTTCTCTTTGCCTTAACAAAAGGCTTGGTAGACAACGGTAAGGAAGTAAAATTGCACTTTTTCTAACAACAGCTAAACAAACTTAGTCAGTTATGACAGCAAGATTCTGCTACATCCCTGACTGTTTCTTTTGACACAGCAGAATCTTCAGGTCTGGAAGGCATTAAGAAGTTAAAGGAACAGTTCTTTCAGTTTCACCGCCTGGAGGTCCTAACTCAGACTTTGCAGCATAATTCAGCTACATGAACACTCTGGAACTATTGTTCCATGTTGCAAGAAGCCTAAAAGAGAAAGCTGAAGTCTAACAGCCTAAGGAGCACCAACACAAACTTAGCATTTGACAAGTCAAAGGGAAAAATCAAAGAAAGTTACTTGTATGCTACCAGCAGAGAATGAGCACACAAACCAGCTGGTTTTCCTGTGGTGAGCAAGGACTACACAGATCATCAAATCCAGCACTGGTGAAGGAGTCACAGAAGCAGGAAATGCTGGTGCTATCAATCCTGAAATCACCTTTGGATTCTTTTCAAGTGATTGGGTTAGCATTGCACCACTGAAAATGTTCCATGTAGAAGCTCTCCTAAGATCATGCTTTAATATCTGCTGAATAGCTCCACAGCTTCTCAGAGGACACATGGATGCACTGACATCTGCCCCTATCCACAATGTTGTTGCTACAGGGTTGGCTGCCCCCTTTTAGTGCCTTCCCCACCCCTGTGAGTGCACTGCAAAGGCTGCTGGTACACACATTTATGCAAGGCCAAGTGCCAAAAGAACACCGTGCCCAATGCACAACGCTCTTTGTTCTGGCTCCAAAGAGAACAGAACTCTCCTTTTTCTTTGACTAGGATATGCCTGCTTTCTTGGTCAAGTCTCTAGACCACTTAAGAAAGAGCTTTGTTATTAGATTAATTAGTTAATCATTAGTGAAAATAATTAGATTCCCTTCTGTCAGTCTCCTCACAACAGACTTTGAATGCCAAGAGCCAGAAAAATCCAGTCCATACACCCAGAGGAGGCTTTGCCTACTCTTCATCAGAAGTTCCTTTCTATGTAAGGTCACAGTGTGAGAGGGGCTTTTGGAGAGCAGAACTACAGAAAATCATTTGGCATTCCATTAAGATCCACACTCCTCTGAATCAGTTTTAAAGGTAGAGCAGATGAAAAATGTGAATTGCCAGAAAATATTAACATAAGTAATTTGCTTTGTGCAAATAAAGATCACGAGAAGCTGCACAGCTGTGGGCTCAAGAAATTGTTGCTGCAGTTCTAGATTTGTCCTTGAGAGCTTTAAAGTCTGTTTTCACTGACAACTTTTCATAAACAGAATTTCCACCTATGTGGAAATTATGACATGTAGCAATTCTATTATATAATCACATCTAAATACACATGTAAACTGCCAGTTTAAATACCTAAAATATATGTAAGCTTACATACGTGCAGTTTAGAAACCATCACTTTAAGCGTACTTTTGTAGTGATAATATCCCTTTCTGGCAGAGAATCACAAAATCATTTTGGTTGGAGAATATCTCCAAGATTATTGAGTCTAACTATCAAAGCTGCACCAGCAACCTGCTTCTTGCCAAGTCTGTGGTCAGGCAAAATATGACATGATCTATAGTAATTAAAAGCAATAACCACTGAAAAGTGTGCACTGGTTTGCTGACAGCCCAGTGGAGGTCCCTGAGACTCCCCTGATGCACAGAGCAATGCTCCTCCTGTTAGGTAGTGCCATGCAGAGCATCTACTTTTTCCTAATGGGAGTGGTATGTCTGGAGCCAACTGCACCCACAGAGGAGTTCCACACAAATCTCACAAGGTCTGGTCACAGACACAGAAACCAGAACACAAGTCTTTATAGAATAGTTTAGATTGGAAGGGATCTCAAAGTTTATCCAGTACCAACGCCCCTGTGCCATAGGCAGGGACACCTCCCACTAGAACTCATCCAATTTGGCCTTGAACATCTCCAGGCACGGAGCAGCAACAACCTCCCTGGGCAATCTGTTCCAGTGTCTCACCACCCTCACTGGAAAGAACTTCCTCCTAACATCAGTTTAAATCTCCCCTCTGCCAGTTTAAACCCTTTACTCCTTGTCTTGTCATTACAAGACCTTGTCAATAGTCCCTCCCCCAGCCTTTCTGTAGGCCTCTTTCAGATACTGGAAGGCTACAAGGAAGCCTTCTCTTCTCCAGGCTGAAAAGCCCCAACTTTCTCAGCCTGTCCTCATAGCAGAGGTGCTCCAGCCCTATGAGGCCTTTATCTATGGTACCATATGTTCTTAAATCTCCTGAACTGAGGAGATGCTCTCCCAAGGACACAGGCACAAATCACTGACCACTTCATGCCTAGAGAGCACACAAGCCAAAGCCCAAAAAAGCAACTACATTCATGCTTTGGCAGCAGTTAGCACAGAATTTGGCAGGTAGCATTTTAAGAGTTGTATAGCAACATATTAATATATCAAAGAGTAGATAATTTTCAATATATTTCAACCATTACCATTGCATTTCAAAAATAAGTTATTAAAAATATCCTGCAAGCAAAACCCACTTACTATCCCATCCTGGACTAAAGCTCACTATTATTTCTACATAGGTAATATCTATCCTAGCTAAGATAGAGAGCTAACAGCTAAAAAAGGTTAGAATCAAAGCTCCTTATATCTATTTCTGATGCATTAAACTGTCTCCCTACTTGGACAAATCATTTAATCACCCTCTGCTTCTCAAAATAGTCAGTAAGAAGTGTCCAGCTCCAATACCACTCCTCTCAGGGTAGAGTATACTGGGCAATGAAATGGATTCTTCCTGAGGTTCCATTTGCAGAGGAATTCTCAGAGTTACAGAAACTCTTACAGCAGCTTATTCTCCTTTGGGACTGATGACAAGATGACAAAAATGCTGTGCAGTCAAAGCTCAAACCTTGCACCAGGTTGATTTTTTGCATGTTGTTTATTCCTAGGCACTGCAGCATCAGCAGAGCCAGGCCTGGGGCCAGACAGGCCACAGCAAAACAAACAGGACAGTTGCTCTCTGCCCCCCACAAGCTGTTCTAGGCCTCCAGAAGTGTAGGAACGATTCTGGTTTGGCTTATAGAAGAGGTGTTCAGCAGATACAGCCCTCCATGTATATATTCAGAATAAATACACATAATTTAAATATTTTCCTTTTACCTTCAAGCCTTCCGTTGGCAGTCTGTAGCCAAATCTAGCAGGCAGATCATCAAAGGTTTGTGTTCCATTTTCAAGGTTATACTAAGAGAAATAAATGTTAAAGAAGATTCAGGTTTGCAACAAGAGAGAAAGAGATCATAGAGTCATTGAGGCTGGAAAACATCTTTCAGACCATCAAGTCAACAAGTGTTAACAAAAACAAACAACACTACTTTTTAAGTTTAAAATATTTATCAGATGAATGATTTCTTGTGACTATGCCAATGAAACCATAAATCTGCTTCATTCATATAAATAATATTTTTTTCATCTAGTCAAGCAAATATTGATCATTTGTTAAATTGTCTATATGTTAAATCTTCCTCTCTACTGTCTGCAATTCAAAGACCATTGTATTTGCAGAAAACAGCTACAAACACACCCAAAAAAGCAAGAATCTGAAGATCTGGGCTGGGGAGAGGAGTTGGGGATGGTGTTCTAGCTCTGAATTCACTTGCACAGAAGGAAGAACACCTCTTAACAGGTGGTTTAACATGGGCAAAGAAAAGTCTTCACATGTTCTCACTTCTTGACCCACCCACCCCACTCAGGTTAGCAGCTGAAAACTCCCTTTTGTTTTTGGTTCATACTGACTATGAGCTTTCATTTTAGAACAAAGAAATACTGTAAAGGCCTTAAGTCTGTGACAGCTTTGTTTGCCTTCTCATTGCTCATTTTTTTGTAGCTCTATCACACACCTATGGAATGAAGAATCCATACCACAGAAAGTGTAAGTTTAATGTATGCTTTCTTTTTTTAAGTTAAAAAGTTGATTTCCTGCAAAAGTTGTGAATTATATAGTAACTGTCTCAAATGCTCATCAACTTGTAAATTTTATTTGTTGAATGACCAGAAACATTTGTCTAGTCCTTGTATCATCCAACTGTCCTACACACTGGATAGGTAAAGGCTGTGTTTATTTCAGAGCAATAGGTCATCTCCTAACAGCCAGAATAAGATAGAGGATCTCAAACTCTCTCCAAAGGAAAACATGACCATGATTTATCTCAACCCTTTCAAGACAGCTTCCCTTCCAGGCTTTGGTAAGGGAAGTGGAAAGAGATAGGAACGGAGTTAAATTTCAAGGAAGTGGTTTTGTTCTGTGCGATCAACCTGCTCCACACAGCCTCTCCCCCAGTCTTCTATCCTGGGGGCACAGCTGTTGCCCGGTACACTGTCCACCTCCATCTTCACTATTCACCCATCTGCCTGCTTTGAAATGTCCTTCCTCAGGTTCTGCTGCTCTAACTTTACTTTGCATCACCTAGCAAGCCCAAACTTAAGCTAGGAGTCAGGAACAAACCTATTTTATTTTTAGCCCTAATTTAAAAAACAAAACAACTGTGTTTCACATACATACGACAGTACTGACATGAACAATCATAGAATGGTTTAGGTTGGAAGGGACCTCAAAGCTCATCCAGTTCCAACTTCCTGCCATAGGCAGGGACACCTCCCACTAGAACAGGTGACTCAAGGTCTCATCCAACCTGGCTTTGAACACCTCCAGGAACAGAGCAGCAATAACCTCCCTGGGCAACCCATTCCAGTGTCTCACCAGCCTCACTGTAAAGGTGAACAATGTTTGACCTGAGGCTGCCACTGTGCAAGAACACAGAATAAAAATAAGACATCTATTTTGGTGGACCCAAAATTCCAGCCAGAAATTTGCTTCCCCAACATGGCAATCATAAAGCCATGAAGTCTCTCAAGACTGAGATACCTGTATGCTTCAATTTCATGTGACACTGCACAAACACTCCCTCCTCCTCCGCCTCTCTCTTAAGCATTCCCCTGGCTCTGTCTCACAACAAATTTAGTGTCCGGCTCAGCTCCTCATTCCCTGCTCCAAAGGTAGTCTCAAAATAAATATGCAACTTCGAAGTAAAGGACACTTAATTTCTATGTGGAATTATCCTCCAATACTGCACACGAAGAGTTTAAATAGAAGAAATAAAATCAAATCACCAAAAAGCTTTTTTTTTAAATTAAGGTTTGTGAGGTTTGTTGCTTTTGTTTTGTCTTCAATATCTTTTCTAAGGGAGGAAGTAACATGAAAATTAGGCTTTTTTATGAAAAGAGGAAGCACAGGCTTGGTGAGAAAGGGAAGAGGGGGATGGGAAATCAGCAGACAACCAGTTTAAAATTTCACAATAGAGTGGTGATGTCAGTTTCATAACAAAGTAGATCTCTCTCTGCATTAATTGGATCTTCAGGTTGTTGCTATGCTGATACAGGTTTAACAACTGAACAGGTTTACCAAAACTGAAATTGCTGTCTGAACCAAGTAACAATGGAATTCTTTTAACAAGGTTGTAACATGCTAAAGGGTATCTGGTCAGGTTGAAACTTTTTTTCAAATGACTACGGGAATTAATTGCTTTACTGCCACGGTGGGCAGGTTCTCCTCCCCCTGTACTCTGCCCTGCTGAGACCCAATCTTGAATAATGCCTTCAGTTTTGGGCTCCCCAGTTGAAAAGAGACAGGGATCTGCTGGAGAGAGTTCAGCAGAGGGCAGCGAGGATGCTTAAGGGACTGGAGCACTGCCTGATGAGGAGAGGCTGAGGGACCTGGGGCTGCTTAGTCTGGAGAAGACAGAGAGTATGTAATCAATGTTTCTAAATATCTGAGGGCTGGTCAGGAGGCAGGGACACAGACTCTGCTCACTTGCTCCCTGTGATAGGACAAGGAGCAATGGATAGAAGCTGCAGCACAGGAGGTTACACCTCAACACAAGGGAGTGCTTGACTGGAAGGGTCCCAGAGCACTGGCACAGGCTCCCCACAGAGGTTGTGGAGTCTCCTTCTGTGGAGCCTTTCAAGGCCTGTCTGGATGTGTTCCTGTGTGACCTGAGCTAGATTGGATGGTCCTGCTCTGGCAGAGGGGTTGGACTCGATGATCTCCTTGGGTCCCTTCCAACTCCTAACATCCTGTGATGGTGTCTGAGCACATATCACCTGTAAGATGCACATTTTTACATCACAAAACTAAATGTTAAGCCAATTCCATTTCAAACAACCTGCTACAACATTTATTGCCCTAACAGATTCACTTAGCAGCATAGTTTAAAAGAAGATTACATTTTATGGAGATTTCATCTATGCAGAAAAATGTACTTACTGCTAAAATATCTGCCTCCACAGGTAAAAGGTTCAGGAAAGCAAATAACTGAACAGTCAGGATAGTGTATATCTGAGTGGCAGACAACATCAGCATTCCTATTGACAACAGCATATTTTATTGAATACCTGCAACAAGAAGAAGAACAGAATCAGAACGCACAGCAAACATTTCCCTCTGGCATTTCACCGGGCTCCGCCATTCAGTTAAAATCTTTCTTCTAAAGAAGTAGACAAAATGTTATTTTATGCACTTTGAGAAACAACCTTTAACTGGTATGATGATTTTAGAGATGCAAACCCATTTTCCTGAGAGCTTGTAGCCTCATAGGGAAGCACACAGAGAACACAAAAATCGTAACAGCACTTCAACACAGGAATGGGAAGGTACACAGGAATGAACATCCACATGGTATTAATCATCCTGAGGTATTCCTCGTTTTCATCTTCCCTTATTCTAGTATAAAAATATCAATCAGCAAAATTCCTCATGCACATAAAGTAATCCTACTAAAAAGATTTATTGTAAATATACACTTGCAAACTCAGTGTGCTACCAACAAATACAAAACAGTTCCATCAGCTTCAGTGTAATTCCCAAGTGCTGTGGTGTGACTCATGCTCTGGACAGCAGATTTGGTCTCCTGTGAAGTGAGACCTTCAAAAAAACAGAAGGATACAAGTACCCTGCAAAGTGTGCTTGTATGCACTTCACAAGCTCATGTCATTCAAAAGAGGTTAATTCTGCTTTGTCAGTAAATTTTTTTCAAAAGCAGCAGCAAAAAGCAACAGCTTGTGTCTGGAAATACAGGGGAGTGTTTTGTAACAGAAACTGGTATTTAAAATAATTGATTTGCCATTAATCAAAGCAAAAAAAGAAAAACAAGCAAACAAAAAACAAATGTGGAGTGAGGTTAGAAAGAAGCACACCAATCGTTAAGGGCTTGGATGCCTCCCTTGTAGGAGCAGTGATACCTGCACCCTTACTGAAGTTATTGAGAGTATTATGTGACCCTGAAAAACCCCTCAGCAAGCCCCTCCCCGCCAGAAATCACCCCTTCCTCGCCCCCCCCCCCCCAATGTGACACCTGCATTCGCTGGAGTGGTAACAGATTTCACTCCCTTTCCCTCTTACCATAAACTGACCAGTTTTACATCACCTGAAACCACACTTTCACCCAAATACAACACAAACGTTAAAGACAGTGCTTAAATTCAAGAGAGATGTCGCTGGTGAGGGGCCTGGAGCACAAGCCCTATGAGGAGAGACTGAGGGAGCTGGGAGTGTGCAGCCTTGAGAAGAGGAGGCTCAGGGCAGACCTCATTGCTCTCTGCAGCTACCTGAAGGGAGGTTGTAGCCAGGTGGGAGTTGGGCTCTTCTCCCAGGCAACCAGCAACAGAACAAGGATACAGAGTCTCAAGTTGTGCCGGGGGAGGTAGAGGCTGGACGTTAGGAGGAAGTTCTTGATGGAGAGAGTGATTTGCATTGGAATGGGCTGCCCAGGGAGGTGGTGGAGTCTCTGTCCCTGGAGGTGTTCAAGAAAAGCCTGGATGGGGCTCTTAATGCCATTGGCTAGGGCTGAGGGATAGGCTGGACTGGATGATCTTGAGGTCTCTTCAAACCTGGCCTATTCTGTTCACTGAGTATTTAAATTCTTTCCAGTGAAGACATGAGCTAAGACTTAATATAATAATCAACCCATGGTACTGCTCATCTGAAACTCAGCATTCTTTGATTCTTACACATCACTTTCCACTTGTCTCTTCCAGATCATTACTTTTCTGGCACCAATGAGAGCACCAAACTAGACAACACACCTGACTTGGGTTAAAATGTAATTTCCTCAGCTGATGAAGGCTGCTCCTGCAGAACACAGAAGTTACTGAACATCTGAAAAGCCAACTTCCCACACATTTTGAGAGGCCTCAAATTGACACTGACAATCTACAAGCACACAAACAAGGCGGTGCAGACTTGCAGCATTCACCGAGGGTTGTTTTCAATGTAGTGAGAAACAGAGTATGGAAAGATTTAGTCTTTCAGCGTTCTAACTTCATACCATGTCTCCCTGTCAATTCACCCAACACAGATCTTTCAGCCCCTAATTCAAACAAAAGGCAGGTAAATAACACACAGCCACACAAAGGTAAAAATTCTACTGGCTAAGCAGCAAGAAACAGGCAACCAAAACCTTGGGCTGATCAAGGGAGAGGAATTAGTTCCAGCCTTCCACATTACTGACTTGTGTCTCCCAATGCCTGCTACTCATGTACTGAGCAAAGCAAGGTTTTGTTGGGGAAAAACATTCCATTTCCACAGAAATGGGCAAATGGATCAAACTAAGTTCCACAAACAACCACAAAAGTAGCATTTTCATGTAAACTACACCTTTTAATACTTCCCCACACACACTTAGAAGCTTCCTAATGTTTTAAAGGGAGTTGAATTTCTGTGTATATATGTATACCATAACTTGTAAGTAAAGTGGAAGCGTCTGGAGGTTTAGCCTGAATTTATGCTGCTGAGAAATGGATGCCACCTGAACTGGAGGGACAGCTGGCTGACAAAGGTAGAGACCTCCAGAGAGGAAAGATGTGGAGCTGGGTAAGAATGGTGGCCAGATGAACATCTGTCTTTAATTCCATCTCTCATGAGATGCATATAGAAGCTCCTGTCCAGTATGTTGCTCTCAGAACACACAGTGGATTACTGCCATGCCTCTACCTCCCGTTCCCTTTCTCTATCAAAATTGAAGTAAAATAGAAAGAAATCACTGTTTGCAGCCTCTACCTCTTCACCAACTTTACCCTTCCAAGAAGTCACAGCCAAGACCACCACATGTTCACAATCAAGAATCACCTAAGAATTCCTGTCTACCTGTCCTATTCTTTGTGGGTTTATTTTAGCAGGAGACACTGTCCCATGATCTGAGGCCAAACACTAAATATAGCAAATATTGTAGAGTTTGACTTGACTTAAACTGACACTAAGATGAAGATAATTAAAATTTATTATTACTAATGGGAAGAAACAGCTGGAATTTTCACGAACAGTTCTGATGATTCTGACTTGGTCATTGAGACATGTGGTGCCTTGCAAAACTTTTGACTGGTTAGCAAAACAGAAGTTACAATCACAGAAATTTGTAATTAATTTTTTTTAAAAATCCATAATTTTTTACTTCTAAATTAAAATATATCCGTTTTTCTCATGAGTATGCCCTAACAAAGGGGACTATCAGTGAAGCTGGAGGCATAAGGAACAATTGTTCAAAAAAAGACAGTAATTTTCATAGTGCCAGAAGCATCAACACAGTCGAAGCCGCTGCAGTATTTTAGCTAATAAAGTTTAATTCAGCACACACCTTACAACACAGAGAAAGCATTAAAATGGTATTGAGCAAGGTTAGAAAACACCAGAAAAAATGCTGTCCTTGCAAAGAACACGCAGACACAATGGACACTTCTCTGTCAGTTACATGCAACCAGATACTTCTGGGCATGAGAATAATTTCCTCAAACACAAGCTAAAATCCTTGCAATAGCTGAAGTGCTATGGCTCACTTGTAGCCTACTCTCTTCAATGACAAGGCAGCTTATAGCACACAAATACAGTGAGGTGTAACTAAAGGTTACACTGCAAACAACACAAGAGAAGTTAAGCTTGACTCTGCACTCATGTTCAGCACTGTACACCTGACTTTTCAGTGTCTGTAGACAAAGTTTCCCATAAGTAACTCCAGGGATTTTGAAAGTCATATTTTTAGTTCCTACTCTGGATCCTAGAGCTCACAAACCAAACCAAGCCTGAGGAAAAATATTCCTCCATCACAGGACTGAATCACAGAATCACAAAATTAACCAGGTTGGAAAAGACTTCTAGGATCATTGAGTCCAACCTAGCACCTAACCCTTGTCATTAACTAACCCATGGCACTAAGTACCTCATCCAACCTCCTCTTAAACACCTCCAGGAATGGGGACTCCACAGGATTACCAGGCCAGCACTGAGGAGGAGAGAAGTTTTGGTGTGCTCTATCACAGCAACCTACAGACAGCAAGGCAACCAGGAAGCAAATACACCAATGTGGAATATATCAGAAAAGGAACCACCCACAAAGATAAGGCAGCAGTGGTACTGTTGTATCTACAGCAGAAAACACATGTCTGATTATGCTCTTCAAGAGAGTAGTATGTCCTTTCTCACTTGAAGGACAGCTAAATAAGGTTGATACAAGAATTGACAGGACACAATGGATACATCTATCTGCTGTACCAGATACCAAGGACGCTTTGCTGACCTCTTCATACAGCACTGGCATTGTGTCTAGGTTAAGAGTTATGAAACAGTTGTTAACACCAACACATTGACCTGATCTGAAAACATCCTTCCGGACACAGTCCCTGCATACTGCCCAAAATACCATTTCATACTGAACAATGTGCATTTAAGACAGATGCCATGAAGAAATCATGTGGCTTGGGACACAGGTGAGAATATTCAGAGCTTCTGGCAACTATTCACAAACCGAGCTCCACAAAGTACACATCGGAACCAAATTTTCAGAGGCTTGTATCTCAATTGGTTCAAAACTTATTTGACAGAGGAAAACAACACAAAGCAACTCCTTGTCCACATGGTTATGCTCATGCTTCAACTCTCTCAAGGAAACAGCTCCTTCTCTTCCCACTGGTAAAGAAAACAAACACCAAAAACCCCTCCAAACCTAATCTGCACATCTGTATTAAATTGTTTTACTGCCATATAGGAATATGATGCTTAGAGCAATCACAAAATTCATATGAGCACAGAGAAACTTTGTCCTGCCACAAATTCACTGACAATATTCTAAATATTTTGGTAGTTTGGACTCCACCTTCCAAAACTCTACAAGCAAAGGGTGTGTAACAGCAACACAGATAGTATCACGAATTTTCAGCCATATGCTCAAAAGCTCCAAAGTCTCTGGGTTTTTTTTGCATTTCGATGTCACTGTATAATAACTGACCTGAATCTCCTTCTAAGACCTAGCTGCAGAACTGAAAAACCAATGCACGCAGTGTAGCAGATCTGGTAAGATGCAGTAACTCCCCCTCCCAATTTGTTTTCACCTTTTTACAAGCAACTTGATGGTCAGCCAGCCAGACTCCATGCTACTTAGTAGCTTCCCAATACAACCAGTATCTCAAGTGTACAGTCAGCCTCAGAGGAACCAAGCACAGGCAGAACCGTGAAATACAAGAGCAAGAGCTTAGCTTCCAGCAGCCTAAAACAACGCTCGGAAAGGTTTTTAAGGCCTCCTGCTCCCTCCTGTCAAAGCAGATCTCCGCACAGGCTGCAACAAGGCCTGCGAAGAAGGGAAGGGCGCAAGCCAGAGGCTGCCGGCAGCCGGGCACCGGGCCGTTGTGGCTCCGCCCGAGCCGCACAGGCCGGGCGAGCGGCCCCGCCTAGCCGCTCCAAGGGTGGAGGCAAATAAGCGCTACGCAATGGAGCGACGGGCCCAGTGATCCCCCCGAACCGCCGCGGAGCCTGGGCACCCGGCAGCAGAGAAAAAGCCCCAAGGGAGCTCAGCGACCGTATTTCCCGCCCCGGCGGCGCTCACCTGCGGACCCGGCACAGGGCCCGGCGCGGGGTGCCGAAGGCCGCACCTACGCCGAGTCCATGGCGCGTACGGTGCCCGCAGCCGCCAGGGCGGAAGTCCCACCCTGCCGCCGCGCCAGCAAGGGGCGGTGGTCCGGGACAGGCGATTGTCTCCACCAGCTGCCACTCAGGCGCGGAGCGTGACGTGGGGCGGGCCTAGCCGCGCTGGAGGGAGATGCCGGCCCCGCCCTCGGCAGGTCCCGGCGGTGGACTTGGGGCTCAGTCATGCTAGCTACCACGGCTCTCCGACACTGGCGGCTTCGTCAGCGCCTCAAGCGCCGAGGTTCGCCATTGCTTGAGAGCGGACAGCGTGAGGGACAGCGGAGCGATCCGCGAAGGTACTGGGCGGAAGCCGATAACAGAGATTTGTGTAGGCGGTGTCGTGCTGTAGGTGTTGTCCCGGTGCTGGGACACCCCTCCCTGCCTCGCTGTTACTCGCAGCCCGCTCGGGTGGACCCGGGGTTCGCGGGCTATGCGGCAGGGCAGACGGCTACGCGCAGAATCGGGCGGGCTTCACAACGGACACCGAATTCCGGCACTGTGGGGAAACAAGGCTTTATTTCCCTCCGGTAGCTTCAGCCCAGCTCAAGTTAAACAAACCGAAAATAGCCACAATAACACACCGGGACTGCCTCCAAGCCTGCCACGGGCTACGGACGGGACTCCGACTCCTCCTTCCCCCGCCCTCGGGGCCCCTTGCGCAGGCGCCGAGTCCGTGCCCGCACGGTCGGACCACCCCTTCCTGGGCGGGTGGCAGAGGAGCGGGCCGGAGCGGCGGAGTGCGGGATGCTGCTCGTGCTGTCGGAGGAGCAGAAGGCGCACCTGGGCTTCCTGCCGCGAGTGGGCGGCGCAGGTCTGGCACCGGTGCTGAGACGGGCACTGGCTACTCTGCGGCCGGCTTCGTTGGGCCCGCGGAGGGGCCCGGCCGGCGGGAGGGGATGGCAGTCAGCGGCGGGTGGGTGCGGCTGTTCGGGGCCTAAGTGGTGTCCCCTCTTCTCGTTTCAGCCGTCGGCGAGCTGGGCCGTCTGGCGATGGAGCTGCTGCGGCGGGGCGCGGCGCCGCGGGTTTGCGAGGCGGCCGCCAGTAAGAGCTGTCATGAGCCACGGGCGGGCACCGGGCGGTCTAGGGCCCGCGAGGAAACCGGGACCGGGCTGCGCATTGCCCGTAGCAAAGCGAGAGCTCTGGTTGCGACGGCGCCCCCCCAAAGCCGTACTCGGTGCACGGCAACAGCTGTATGGGGCTGCCTATGGACTCGCCCCGCCCCGAGCTGCCGGAAGAGCGGCGGCAGCTGACGGGCAGCAGGAAGCCTCCCGAGCAGCTTGTGGTCAGGCGGTGCCGAGATGTGTTGGGTGCTGCCGGCAGGACCCCACTTTCTGCAGCTTCACTACTTGGCTCCGGGGCGTAGGCGTCCAGTTCCATGCCATGCCATAAGAAATCGAGTTGGGATTTTCTTAGGGCTTTAGTATTGTTTCTTTGTTTGGGGGTGAAGAATCTATGTCACTGCTTAGTCTCCTTACGTTATTACTTGAAGGGTGGTGCAGCCCTCTGCTTTTTTTTCTGTCTATGCTTATATTGCAAGTTAACGCTGGATAAGTTTGCAGTTTGCCGTTGCTGTGGCAGCTTAATAAGTAAAAGGCACTTTTTGCTTTCTTTAAAGGAAAACTTGACATCGATGTTGATACCGTTCAGCATGGAGTAGAAGGGTTATCATACCTACTTACTGAGAGCTCCAAGCTTATGGTAAGAATGCCTTTGCGTTGTGAATTGAAGGACACATGAGAAGACTTCTTAACATTTACAGCTCTGACATACTGATGAAAGGGGAAAACCTGGTTCCAATTGTAATTTTAAAAGCCTTCTCTTGCATTGTTGTGTTGCTGAAACACTGCATTTGCCTGCACAGACTGCATTTGTGTTCAGTGTCTGCAGCCAAGGCTTGACAACATTTACTCCTGAATTTACACATATTAGAAATTATACATATTCGAAGCGTGGCCAGCAGGGCAAGGGAGGAGATTCTGCCCCTTTGCTCTACTCTCCTCGCACCCCACATGGAGTACTGTGAGCAGTTCTGGAGCCCTCAACACAAGAACGACATGGAACTGTTGGAGCAAGTCCAGAAGAGGGCCATGAAGATGCTCAGAGGACTGCAGCAGTTCTGCTATGAGGACAGGCTACAAGAGTTGGGGCTCTGCAGCCTGGAGAAGAGAAGGCTTCAAGGAGACCTTATATTAGCCCGCCAGTATCTGAAAGGGGCCTACAATAAGGCTGGGGAGGGACTATTGGGAAGGTCTTGTAATGACAGGACGAGNCAAGTCCAGAAGAGGGCCATGAAGATGCTCAGAGGACTGCAGCAGTTCTGCTATGAGGACAGGCTACAAGAGTTGGGGCTCTGCAGCCTGGAGAAGAGAAGGCTTCAAGGAGACCTTATACTACCTTATATTAGCCCGCCAGTATCTGAAAGGGGCCTACAATAAGGCTGGGGAGGGACTATTGGGAAGGTCTTGTAATGACAGGACGAGGGGTAATGAGTTTAAAGTGGCAGAGGGGAGATTGAAAGTGGATGTTAGGAGGAAGTTCTTTCCAGTGAGGGTGGTGAGATACTGGCACAGGTTGCCCAGGGAGGTTATGGCTGCTCCCTCCCTGGAGGTGTTCAAGGCCAGGTTGGATGATGCCTTGAGTGGCCTGTTCTAGTGAGAGGTGTCCCTGCCTATGGCAGGGGGTTGGAACTGGATGATCTTGGAGGTCACTTCCATCCTAAACCATTCTATGATTCTATATTCTGTGGCATTTTAGCCATGTCTTCTTAGCAGAAAAGTTCAAATGTTGCTAATAATTTTAAAATTTTCAGTGTGTTCACACTTTTGGTCTTCAGACAGTAAACCAAAGAAAGAAGTGGTTGGGCATTGGAACAGGCAGCCTGGGGATTTGGTGGAGCTGCCACCCCTAGAGGCATTCAAGAAACTTGTGGGCATGGCACTTTGGGACAATTTAGTGGCCATGGTGGTGTTAGGTCAATGGTTGGACTTCATGATCTTGGAGGTCTTTTCCAACCCAAACCATTCTATGATTCTGTTTTTAAGCTGAGCATCAGTATTATCTTAACATAGTGCTGATAAACTGGTGATTGAATATGTAGTTCCTCGTGACAAAGCTCAAATGCTTTCCTGTGCTGCATTTTGTTCTCTTATGTGAACTCATGGAAGTCAGCAGCAGTACCTCAGTACCTGTACATCACTTCAGACCTGGCCAGCTTGTTATGTTCTAGTTGTAGATATGTCCTCACACATTCCTACAGGAAAACAACTGCCCTATACTATATGTAATGCTTACTTACAGTTTGTTTCCAGCAAACAGTGATTCTTATATGGTTCTGTGTTAAGGCCCAAATTGTTACTTCTAGATTTCTGAAACAGACTTCCAAGAGTCCATTCAAGTTTTGGGATTCTCGGATGAACTGAACCAGTCACTGCTCCAGCTATACCTTGACAACAGGAAGGAGATCCGAAGCATCCTCAGTGAGCTGGCCCCAAAGTTTCCCAGCTATCACAGCCTGGAATGGAGACTGGATGTGCAGGTGACCTCCTTTACCTTTTCAGTAGTTGGTATTCTACTCCACATTTTTTAACATCATCAACAACTACTAAGCAATCAATTTGTATTATTCCAAAGGAACTGAGGCAGCAGTTTTCCATGTGTTTAAAACTGAAATAATACTGCACTAAAGAATATGTAGTTCTGAGATAGGGTGTGTCATGATGCAGAGTGATGCTTTATGGGAATGGAATGGAATGGAATGGAATGGAATGGAATAAGCCAGGTTGGGAGAGACTTCCAAGATCATCCAGTCCAATCTATCAGCCAGCCCTAGCCAATGGCACTAAGTGCCCCATCCAGTCTTTCCCTGAACACCTCCAGGCACGGTGAATCCACCACCTCCCTGGGCAGCCCATTCCAATGCCAGTCACTCCCTCTGTCAAGATCTTCCTTCTGACGTCCAGCCTGTACCTCCCCTGGCACAACTTGAGACTGTCTCCTTGTTCTGTTGGTGGTTGCTTGGGAGAAGAGACCAATCCCACCTGGCTAGGTAGTTGTAGAGAGCAATGAGGTCTGCCCTGAGCCTTCTCCAGACTGCACACCCTCAGCTCCCTCAGTCTCTCATAGGGCTTGTGCTCCAGGCCCCTCACCACTCCGTTGCCCTCTGGACACATTCCAGTACCTCAACATCTCTATTGAATTGAGGGGACCTGAACTGGACACAATACTCAAGGTGTGGCCTAAATTGAATTCATAGCTCCATAGGCCTTTTAAAATGTAAGCATAGACTAAGCATATTTGGTGCTAATTGCCACCCAATTTTCAGAAAGAAAGCACTGATTAAAGTCCATTAGTATTGCCTAAGGATAAAACTAAATATCGATTGTGTCTGTCTTCAGTGTGAGCAAAAAAAATATTTTTAAACAGCCCTGCAAACTTGTGAATTGCAAAGTCAATAACCATCCTTTGTTTTCTGTTTCCATTTTGTTTCTGCTGCCTCAGCTTGCAAGCCGAAGTTTGAGACAACAGATTAAGCCTGCTGTGACTCTAAAGCTGCATCTCAATCAGAATGAAGATCAAACTGCCCAAGTGCTGCAAACTGACCCTTCCACTCTCCTCCATCTAATCCAGCAACTGGAGCAAGCGTTGGGGGAAATGAAAACAAACCACTGCAGGAGAATAGTGCGCAACATGAAGTAGTGCTGATGCCAGGCTGGGGACCTACTTGGCTAAAGCAAGGCTCACAAATGCATTTTGAGGAAAAATAAACATCTGGATCAGATGAAATGCTTTCCTGTGCCAGGATCTCAAGCCAGTAATGACTGGTTGCATGTTCTCCAGTGCTAACTTTGCACCTGTCTGAGAGGAGGGAGGAAACTGGCTTTGCTTTGATGGCAAATGCAGAAATTCAACATGCAATGCTGAGAATTTCTTTAACTCAGTGTAGTTCCACATGAAAGCTTTTCCTACAGTAAGTAGAGCTCTCTCAGTATTACATGAAGCTGCACATTTATGTTTATTCAGGTAGTTTTTTTCCCTGGGTTTTGGTTTGATGGAGGTTTTTCAAAATCAACTCTGTACTGGTGGGGATGATAATTTACAAGATATTCCCTTCCTCTAGTCTCATGTGCAAGAGTACATGTGAGAGTCCTGCCCTCTCTAGAGAGTTCCCTCAGCTTGGGCTGGATGCTTCACTGCTTTCCTACCCTTACATAAGGAAAGAAAGCCTCAGCATGCTGACATTGCCATTTAGTAAAGCTGGCTCCAGCGCTTGCCAGGCAGGGAGCAGTCACCATAGAGAACCCATGTCCCAAACATATCAGCATGCTGATCAGAGGTAAAGGGGAGCAGGAACAGCAATACAGCCAAATCATGGGCTAGAGGGCAGATTCAGCAGATAACTTTTGCTAAATCCCATCTTCATCTTGTGATGGAACAGTTTTTGTTCTCTTCTTTGGATGGTGTGTTCATGAAATAAAAGCTAGCCAAGAATTGTGAAAAAATAAATGATTCTTTCCCATTTCCCTAATAAAGGTTTTGTCCAAAGTCACTTTTCAGTGGTACTTAATGCAATATTTGGTAGCTTCTGTGAATAAGGTTAAATACTTGTACTGAACGACATTTAACTGTCACTGTTGTGTGTGTTTTGTTTTGCGTTCTGCAAAGCTGCCCTTCCTGTCTTACATCAAGTAACTTTCATGAATTAAGCAGCTTGTGAGTGGCTTCCTGGCACCTTTGTGACAGACCACCAAATGCTAGTGCAAAGTCCAAGTGCATAGAACAACTAAAAATCCCAACTGGTTTAAGCATAAACTGGGTTATTTTCTTAGAAGCAAAGTTAGGTTCCTCCCTTAGCTATGTCCTTCTTAACAGATTTATATCCCAGCAATTTTTTCCCTTCTCTGAACAGCAGAGGGCAGAAAGTTTGGGTTTATAACCTACAAAGGAGAAGTTCTGCTATGCAATCGTTTTCAGGGTCTGGCTTCTGATAAGAATTGTTCATGATTTCCAGGCGTAGCTTGGAATGTATTTCACCTTCTATTGTCCAAATTCATGATCAACTTTAAACGGAAAACAAAACTTCCCGTTTTCAAGCACTGTAACACACCGTTTTGTGGATCTGCTAGTTAATTTTGCTAAGCCACTTGGCAAAAACAGTAATTCAGCCCAAATCTTAAAACTGAGTTTCTTTGGTATTGTGAAATGTTTGTATTCTTTTGAGCACTGAGTAAACTCAAGCAGCAGTGCTTTTCTTCCTTCTGTTTGTTTTTAAATCCTTTTGATTATCCCTCTGTGATCACTGTCCATTTTGGAAAGTCTATTGCTCGAGTTTCTGACCCAAGTTTTATTTCCCCATCTCTGAGGTGTGTTGTTGTACTTTTCCTTGTCCCTGCCGTGCTTTCTTGTAAGCTGTTTTAGTGTACTCAATACAGTTTTAACCTTTTAGCTGGCTAATTAATTAGATGTAACTTGAAGTATGTGGGGAAAACTGTTCTCATTAAGCAGCTGTGGAGTTAGTTTAGCTACACACATGCATAAATCAGTATCTGAATTTTGGATTAGGCCAACAATACTCATTCAACAGAAAACTCAACAGACTAAGATTTTAACTTTGTATTTTGCATTTATTGTTAAATGCATTAGACCTGGATTAAATTTAGTGCTGTTTATCAAACATGCCTCTGTATAGGCTCAGAGGTGCAAGTGGAGATTTTGTTCCAGTTGTTGTAATGCCTGTTTGCTATACTGTGACTTTGTAGTATTAACAATAGACAGCATGTAGGAAAGGAAGTCCAAGATTAGGAATAACCTGGCAAAATTCCATGAGTAAAGCTCTGCTGTTTCTTCCTTATCTAAAGAAAGGGAAGGAAGTCTCCTGTCACACTCTGCTGGGCTTTGTGGTCAGGTACATGACAGCATAGTCGCTCTTTTTAAATACTCTTCAAGAGAAGTCTAAATTGTGGTAGTTGTATTACTGCAGTTTTATCAGGTTGAGATTTCCCTCACCCATCATTGTATTTGTATCAGTAAAAAATTATGTTATCTGGTTTAGGGCTCTGGGCTTTGATTTATTTGACCTGGCAGGGTTTAAACGTTGCCAGCAGCTCTGCTAATGGTGGAGCAAGTGAGCAGATGCTTTTCCCTGATGACTGCTGCAAACTGTTGACATGTAATCTGACCTGGTTGTGATGTGGATGAGCAGTGGGTGCAGGCATGTCCCATTCCATGGGCTTTGATGCAAGGGGAATTAACTGCTGAGACACAAACGCCAGCGCAGTTTTTTGGTCAGCACAGCTGTTCCTGCAATGGATGTCTGAGCAGTCACCTACTGTATGTTCATGTAACTTTCTTGCCAGTAAAGTTACATCAGCTCGAAAAACAACATGAACTAAGCTGACAGAAATTCTTTCTTTTTTTTTTTTTTTTTTTTTTCCTTTGAAATGTTTGTCGGGGGGGGGGGGTGAAAAAAATTTTTTTTTTTTTTTTTTTTTTTTTTTTTTCCCTTGGATATGTTGGCTGGGGAGGTGTGCTGACATAGCTGCTTTGGTGAAACTACTACACACCAGGTCTTTGTTTGAAGAAAACCACATCACAGCTGCCTGTACAGGATACTCTTGGCATGTGTTCTGGGGTGCCAGCCAGAGGGTAAACAAGAGTTACTGATTTGCATTACAAACTATGTAGTTACCAAAGTGCAAATGTGTGCGTGATGCACATGCACACCTTTATGTAGTGAAACTCAACCAGATCCTGGGCTGCATCAGGAGAAGTGTGGCCAGCAGGTGATTCTCCCCCTCTACTCTACTCCGGTGAGACCCCACCTGGAGTACTGCATCCAATTCTGGAGCCCCTATTACAAGAGGAATGTGAATATGCTGGAGCATGTCCAGAGCAGGGCCACGAGGATGAGCAGAGGGCTGGAGCACCTCTCCTATGAGGATAGACTGAAAGAGTTGAGGTTGTTCAGTCTGGAGAAGAGGATGCTACCAGGTGACCTTCTTATAGCCTTCCAGGATCTGAAGGGGGCCTACAAAAAAGCTGGGGAGAGACTTTTTAGGCTATCAGGTAGTGACAGGACTAGGGGGAATGGAGCAAAGCAGGAGGTGGGGAGATTCAGACTGGACATGAGGAAGAAGTTCTTCAGCATGAGAGTGGTGATAGTCTGGAATGGGTTGCCCAGGGGGGTGCTTGTGTCCCCATCCCTGGAGATGTCTAAGGCCAGGCTGGATGAGGCTCTCCAGCCAGCCTGATCTAGGGTAGGGTGTCCCTACCCTACCATTTGGAACTAAACGATCCTTGTAGTCCCTTCCAACCCTGACTGATTCTATGATTCTGTTTGTTCTGGAGGAGTACAAGCTTTTGTTTCATGCACAGCTCTTCCTCACTGAAGTGCGGGAAAGCCACCACGTGTAGTCCGTGACTGCCCGAACAGGACAGGAGCTGTGCTCACTCTTCCTGGTCTGCACGTAATTGTGACTCTTTTATCCAGAAAGCTGAGGTTTTTCCAGGGAATCCTGAATGTTTTATGTTACAATAGACATCACATGTGCATCTTAGTCACCTAACTGGGCCTTCTCAGAAAAAAAACTCTAATGTATGCAGGGCTTTGGTATAAAGCAATGGTGGATCTAGATGGAAAATTACAACATAGGAACTTGGGTTTTAAAATCATTACATGTGCATTATCTAAGGGTACATTTGATCTCTGATCTCTGCTTGGTCTTTCCAGTGTGGATCGAATTTGCTGCTAGAAAATGTACACCACCAATAAACCCATCCCTCAAACAACAGAAATTTGGATTATTTAGGAACATTTGACCAATATATGATATAGATATAAAATCAAGTCACTCCTTTTTTATAATGTGTGATCTTGTAATTGGAAGAAAGAAGTAATGACAAGAGGCTTTCCACGTCACTGAGTCCGACCCCACTGTGAAGTGCCATTGTCTTCCATGGACTGAACATACTGGGGCAGTGTGGCTGGAGAGCTGCCTGGCAGAAAGGCATCTGGGCATTGTAATAGACAGGCAGCTGAATATGAGCCAGCTGTGTGCCCAGGTGGCCAGTGGCATCCTGGCTTGGATTAAAAATGCTGTGTCCAGCAGGAGTAGGGAGGTGATTGTCCCTTTGTACTCAGCTTTGGTGAGGCCACACCTTGAGTACTGTGTTCAGTTTTGGACACCACAATACAAGAGAGATGTGGAGGTGCTGGAGTGGGTCCAATGGAGGGCAACAAAGCTGGGGAAGGGCTTGAAGAATTAATCTGATGAGGAGCCACTGAGGGAGCTGGCAATGGTTAGTTTGAGGAAGAGGAGGCTGAGAGGAGACCTCATTGCTGTCTACAGCTACCTCAAGGGACACTGTGGAGAGGCTGCTGCTGGGCTCTTCTCACAGGTAAAGGGAGGCAGAACAAGGGGGAACGGCCTCAAGCTGAGGCTGGGGAGGTTTAGACTGGACATTAGGAAAAAGTTTTCCATGGAGAGAGTGGTCAGGGACTGGAATGAGCTACCCAGGGAGTGGTGGAATCACCCACCCTGGACGTTTTTAAGGGTGGTTTGGATGTGGTGCTTAGGGATATAGTTTAAGGTGAATCTTGTTGGACTTGATCCTGAGGGGCTTTTTCAACCTGGCTGTTTTTGTGATTTTCTCTAAGAGCTGGTGGTAGTTTACAAATTTTGCATCCCAAGAAGGAAGCTATTATTTTCTAAACAAAAAATAACAATACAATTAGATTTTATTTTTACAGTTTTAATCATTTTCAGGTTAGTGGAGAAAGATGCTTTAGCCTGATGCAAATGGTAAAACAGCAGCTGATTCTCTGCGCAGAGCAAAAGTTGCAGCTGAAGTGTCATCCCCTTGCTGGAGAACAGCTCTAGCTGTAACAAATACTGTTTAAATTTAGAACAGATGTGCACATACTCAGGGGATGCCACACTCTCTTATAGAAGTGGTCTAATTGACCTAGAAAAGATGTCACCAATGAGTGAGATTAGCAGAGCCTTGCCTTGAATGGACATGTCATGTGGAAAGGAATGTGAGGTAGATGGGTGTGTCATTGTGGAGCCCTGGAGGAAGCAAAAAAAAGCCCTTGTAAAGGCTGCATGGAAAATCACTCTGTTCAGATCATTATCTCTGCAATAACCACACACAATCACCTAACATCCAAAGGTTTTATACAAGGGGGAATTACAAAAAAAAAAAAAAAAAAAAAAAAGAAGGTATGTAATATCTGCACAACTCTGGAGCAGGTGCTGTGTGAGCAGAGCTGTCTGAGCTAGTAAAAACGCTAGTGGGTGCCCAGTAAGGAAGCAGGAGGAGAACGGTAGAGAAGACAGCATGGAAAATTCTTGGGGAAGGGAAGCATCAACAAGTCCCAGGAGCATTTGGTTTCCTGACCAGGAATACAGCAGATGTGGAGATATTAAAAAAAAAACAACAAAAAACAAAAAAACCAAAAACCCCAAACCAGCCAAGGAGATCTGCAGAGCCAATGGAAACATGGAACAGGAAATGTAAGGAAAAATACATGACAAGGAGCGTTTGTTGTAGCAAGGGCATCAGGAAATACACAAGCAAGATCTGTTGCACGGAGATGCCTGATCCTGATTCAGAGTTCCTGTACAGGCAGCAGCATTAAATTAACACTGATCATTCAAGAGCTGGGCTGAGATTGAAGCTGCAGAATCCAAATCAAGTTCAGGATGGTTGCTGCTTCTTCTTAAGAAATAAGAAGCAAATTAATTCAGGAAAGAAATTCACTTACCCAAGACTTTTCTAATGTAGGTCCTGAGCAGGATGTACTCTTACCAACCAGCATAGCCTGAAGTCTGTCCAAAATGCAGAAAGGAAATGAAGAAACGCATTACTAAAATACAGTTGTGTGTTTGTGTAGCCAGTGTGTGGTATCTGGGTGCAGTTTTAACAACATTGCCTGCCTCCTACTTCAAAAGACAGCACCGAAGCTAGAAAGTGAACAAAACAATTCTTTATACTGCAGCTACTTCAATTTAAGTAAATTCTGGTCACATCACCATTCCAGAGTTGTTCCAACTGCACCAGAAAATGAGACAAGATTGAAAATCAAGTAATGTATGCATGCCATGTACTTCACAGAGATTCTCAGGCAGGCATTTTGATGGAAGCTCTACCTTCTAGGATAAAGCACAAATGCCTGCGAAGGGGCAGTCAGGATAGGATAGAGCCCAGTATCACAGTTATATTTGAAATGCCAGCCCTGAGCAGTAAGCTGGGAAGATTGATGAGCCTGTGCTGCACAGCACTGGCACCTGTCTGCAAAAGCCTGAACCTTGCCCGAAGTGCCACACAGCATCCACAGTCTATGTCACTGTCAGCCCTGCCTTCCCTAGCTCCCCATCGCCAGTGCATCACTGATTTATGCCGTGAAGCTCGTGCGTGAGCTTATTTAAGCATCGTTTTGCTTAATTAGCAGATTGGCATTACCCGTGAAGTTCCTGTAGCTGCGCTGTGACCGTGAGGTACAGCTGCTCTGTCAGCCCTGCGGCGAGGGCCGGCCCGGACACTCCCGGCCGGGAGCAGAAGGTCTCGGCAGCGCCCGCAGCTCCGAGGGGCGGCGAGCGGGGCAGCGGCCGTCGTGTTCCCCCGGAACGTCACGCACGGCCTCCCTGGTGCCGCCTGCCCTGGCCTCCGCCAACTTGGAGCGGTATGCGGGTGCGAGGACAGGCCCTGGTGAGCCCTAAGGGACACAGCAGCAGGCCCGAGCCCAGGCCTAGTCTCGTTGGGTTGTAGGAACACCTCAGCGTGTCCGCACCACAGCCCCGTCCCGCCACCTAGAGGACCCCTGCGCTGTGGGGAAAGCTGCTCCGCTCCCACAACAGCTCCGAACTGCCAAACTTTTAGCGGTAGTTGCATAACTGCGAGTGGGGCGGGGGCGGCGCCTGGGCTGCCGGNTTCCGCCGCTGCCCGGCGCGGCCCGGCCCGGGGGAGGGCACGGCGCTGCCCGGGGGTTGACCCGCCCGTCCCTCCGCCGGCCGCCCGGGACACCGACACCGACACCGCTGGCAGGGCCGCAGAGGCACTCCTCGCGCCGCACGGTTCGCCGACAGCCCCGACAGAGCGGAGCTGATCGAGGAGAGCCGCCCGCTCCTCCTCGGCGGCGGCGGCTTACGGCGAGGCCGGCCCCGGCGACCACCCGTCGTCCCACCGGGACGTCTGCCCCCGCCGTCAGGGCCGACAAGTAGAAAATGAACCCCGCTCAGGCACCGCCGCCTCCAGGCCAGCAGGTCATCCACGTAACGCAGGACCTGGACACGGAGCTGGAAGCTCTGTTCAACGCGGTGATGAACCCCAAGCCCAGCTCCTGGAGGAAGAAGATCCTGCCTGAGTCCTTCTTCAAAGAGCCCGACTCGGGCTCGCACTCGCGGCAGTCGAGCACGGACTCGGGCGGGCCGCCTCCACGACCCACTGCCGCGCAGCACGTCCGCTCCCACTCCTCTCCCGCTTCGCTCCTGGGTTCGGCGACCGCTCCTCAGCACGCTCACCTCCGCCAGCGCTCCTACGACGTGACGGACGAGTTGCCGCTGCCTCCCGGCTGGGAGATGGCGCTCACGCACACGGGACAGCGCTACTTCCTCAAGTGAGTGCGGTGACGCCGGGGTCCCGGGACGACAGACGCTTACCGTGGCTCGCTCCGCACCGGAGCGGGCCAAGTTTGCGGCGGGACTAGCGCAGAGCAGCGCGGGGTGGGGCGGTTCGCCGTGAGGCGGGGGAGTGCAGCGGCGCGGGGGTCGGCTGGGGCCAGAGAGCTCACTACCGTGAGCTGAGGGCGGCCGAAGCGGGGAGCGGTACCGTCAGCTGAGGGCGGCGGGGGGCACACACTCGCGGGGAGGTGGCGACGGGGACCGCCGAGACCCGCTGAAGCGAGGCTTCCCCGCGTCTGCCTCACACTTGTGCAGAGTCGCGAGTACGGCGGCGGCGCGGGCCGCGTTCAGCCGTGTCTGGCTCCTGCCGGCTCCTCTGTCCCTGCTGCCGGGCCGCACCGCACCGCCGGGGCTCAGGAGCTGCTCTTCACGGAGCAGTCTGATAGTAGCTGTTCCGGGGAGCATTGCAGAACGCGGAGCAGGGCACTGTGTGTCCGTGAGCTGCCGGAACACGGCGGGTTGGGCTGCGAGAACCGCACAGCTCGGCTCGCAGCCCAGGCCGTGCGGCTGGGGGCACGCAGGGCAGCGCGGGCCTGTGCGGGTATTTATAGCCCCCAGGACGTGGTGGAGGACGCTCTCTCTTAGTGACAGGTTAGGAGAAGTGTGGCCACACAACTGCCGAGCCTTCCTGGCCAGGAATTCTGGGCAGGGTGTTTTATTTGTGACATTTGGCATTTGATTCAAAGCAGTTTAGCGGGCTACGGGGATAGCAGCAGTGGGCGGTAAGGCAGCGGTGCCGTGTCTGAGCAGCTGCCGTATCTCCGCTCCGGATTTACTGCGGATTAAAGGCGCTGTGTGAACAGGGAATATGCAGGGACAAAACATTTGCTTATGACATGAAGCAGTGACTGAGGAAGTTCGTGACATGAGCAGTGACTGAGGATGTTCGTGCCTGAGGATGCTGCGGGAAATAAACTGCCCGAGCTGCAGTAGAGCAGGGCCGGGTCCATCCCAGCTCTCAGGCGGGAGAACTGTGCCGGGAGTTCACACTCGTCAACGCTTGCGTCTTCAGCAGTAACAAACGGTTTGCAGAGAGAGCATCCCTGGCGGGACACGGGAGACAGAGAATGTTTACTGCTTAGAAAAATGAGTACATGCATAATTTACATCATTCTGTAGTGACTTCTTTGCATTGTGGCCTTTGGAATCTCCAGGGGGCTACTCAAGGGCCAAGTCTTCGGATTGCTCCACAGTTTAGGTCATTCCCTCTTGTCCTGCTCTTGAGTTACTAGCAAAACATGGAAATAGGGCTTGTTTCTTTCTGTCATCCTGTCTGTCGTTTATAATACTGGGTGGACAAGTACCAAGGCCCAAGTCTGGAAATTTTCACTATCACCTGAATAAGATGTCGTTGATACAGACTTTACGTCGATTTTTCTCAACTACAGGGCAGAGATGAAGCAGCTTTGTGGTGTGTGGTAACAGTTCCAAAAGAAGTATTTGATATAAATTCTTGCTAGGGTTTGGCCAACAGGTGTTTGCAGATACCTCTGGCTAAAAATTACAGGACATAATCCCTGCCTGCTCTTTGGCTAATATAAAAATGAGCTTTCCTGTCACACATTCCTGACGTAGAGACAGGTTTCCAAGTGCATGGATTCTTGCTGCTTGGGCCAAAAATGCAGGTCCCTCGTTTAAAAAAAAAACAAACCAAAACCCTGTGGACGAAACCCCACAGTGTCTTTCTCTTTTTTTACCAGATCCTGTCACTAATAATACTTCAATTAACAACATCCTTCTTTTTATATAAAGTTTTCATTGTGTGTGCAATTTATTACCTGGGTTAGTCTTTGTTTTGTTTCCCCAGTTTTATTTATCCAACAGAACTTTTCTCATTTCTACCAAAGCCTGTAATTACTGGAATAATATATTTACACCTATCATGTATTTCTTTATATCCCCCTATTTTGGGGGATATTATAAGTTGTGAAGTATAGTATTTTGTAAGTGGTGTGATGATTTTTCAGTTGAAAATGGAATTTTCTGCATATGATTAAGATGGTTCATGGGAAGCAGCATTTAAGACTCTCCAATAGTATCAGTCAGATGGTGCACTTGAAAACGCTGTTCCAGGCAGGCACACAGGGTTACCTCTTCCTGTGTTCGAGAGTGTCTCTCAAAAATAATTGGCATTTCTTTCCAGCTTAATGGTAAAGATTTGTTTGTAATCACTAGCAAAAGAAAACCGAGAAGGAAATGAGGAGCAAATAGCCAAATTATGCTCTCTTGAAGCCTTGATCACCTGTCAAAGTTTAGGATGCAATTTGTCGCCTTGTAATGTATTTTCAAGAGTTACTAAACAGAAGTGGTGGTGATGGGACTGGCAAAGAGCAGCGAGGCAGCCTTGCTGACCAGGAACCAGCCATAACTTGAAGCAGTCACACTCTTACATGTCAGTTCCTGCAGAAATTTTCTGGCTGTGACTGGAAGAAACATAAGTAGCCTGGGGACCACTCCACCCTGTAATTAAATACCAGACCGCTGAAGTGGGGGATGGAACAGGGGCTAATGAGCACACGCACTTAGAGCACTGTTATCTACAGCATTTTTCTCTGTGTGCATGTGTAGGGGAAAAAAATGTAAGTGTGATTTCTTTCTGATAAAAAGAAGGGTTTGTTGAAAGACGGGCAACCTGCCTGGCGTAGCTCTCGTGCTGCTAAGTGGGGCTATCAGCCGCGTATCCATCCACATGCTGGGCTGTGTGTACACATGTCCTCTACAAAGAATTTTTCAAGTATTACTTTCCATCGATGTACTTTCAGCCTCGTATTTCAGGGTGAAACCTCAGGTTTTGCCGCTTTCTCGGCGCGGGCAGAGTGCCCCTGGTCAGAGTGACTTTGATCTGTGCGGCAAGCAGTGCAGGGGGCATGCGGCGTTTGCGCTGCACGGATTGGAGCACATTGCCGCCCTTATCTTTATCACGCTGGGGTTTTTAGAACCTTACTGTGAACGTTTGCCATACCAGGGCATGTTTGCCAGTAGGAGAGAAGGCTAATTGCTCTCAGCGGTGGATCAACACGTTCAGATGTTTTCCTCCTGATTTCTGTTGATGGAGAATCACAGAATGGTTTAGGTTGGAAGGGACCTCCAAGATCATCCAGTTCCAACCCCCTGCCGGGGGGGGGAGGGGGTGGTCCCCCGCAGAGGACACCTCCCACTAGAAAAGGTTGCTCAAGGCCTCATCCAACCTGGCCTTGAACATCTCCAGGGAGGGAGCATGCACAACCTCCCCAGGCAACCCATTCCAGTGTATCACTACCCTCACTGGAAAGAACTTCCTCCTAACATCCCGTTTAAATTTCCCCTCTGCCTGTTTAGACCCATTCCCCCTCGTCCTGTCGTTACAAGACCTTGTCAATAGTCCCTCCCCAACCTTCGTGTAGGCCTCTTTCAGATGACTGGAAGGCTGCTACAAGGTCTTCTCGAAGCTTGATTTAACAGCTGATCTGTTTGATAGAAGGGCTGTGGCTGGTAGGTCGAGAGAGGTTCTCCTGCCCCTCTGCTCTGCCGTGGTGAGGCCGCATCTGGAGTACCGTCCTCAGTTCTGGGCCCCCAAGTTCAAGAGGGATGTAGAACTGCTTGAGAGTCCAGCACTGAGTCACAAATATGCTGAAGGGAATGGAGCAGCTCTGTTAGGAGAAGAGCCTGAGGGGGCTGGGGCTGTGCTGCTTGGAGAAGAGGAGCCTGAGAGGTGACCTCAGCAATGATTACCAATATGTGCAGGGTGAGTGCCAGGAGGCTGGAGCCAGGCTCTGCTCAGTGATGCCTGATGACAGGACAAGGGGCACTGGGTGGAAGCTGAGGCATAGGAAGCTTCCTTTAAACATGAGGAGTGATTTTTTTCCCTGTGAGGGTGACAAAACACTGGAAGAGGCTACCAAGGGGGGTTGTGGAGTCTCCCTCTCTGGAGATATTCAAAACCCACCTGGGCACATTCCTGTGTGATCTGGTCTAGGTGCTCCTGCTCTGGCAGGGGGGTTGGACTGCATGAGTTTTGGAGGTCCCTTCCCAGCCCCTGGCAATCTGTGATTCTGTGATATTAGTGAGCACCTCCAGCAGTGTGACAGAAGAGTCATGGAAACACTGTGGAAATACTCCCTTTCTGAATGTTGCAAATGTGGTAATATGGTGACAGTTGAAGCGCTCGCATGATTTCCAAATGCAGCCTTTCCCTGGAGCCATTTTGAGTTAATTCTGTTGAGATTTTTTATTGTTTTATATTGGTGTGCTTGGCACTGTATAGTATTCACAACAGAGTTGCATTTCTGCCTCAGGAATGTAATTACACAACTAGAAATGGAGGACACTGCATCGGACAGAGGCTGGCTATGTTTGGTAAAAATGTGGAAAACACCAACACCTTTGTGTGATAGCTCTCCAGTACTGTTGCATGACCAGCAGGGCAAGAGAGGGGATTCTGCCCCTTTATGCTGCCCTCTTGAGAGTACTGTGTGCAGTTCTGGAGCCCCCAGCACAGGAAGGACATGGAACTGTTTGAGCCAGTCCAGAGGAGGCCACAAAGATGGTCAAGGGGGCTGCAACAGTTCTGCACTGAGGACAGGCAGAGAGAGTTGGAGCTTTGCAGCCTGGAGAAGTTAAGGCTTCCAGGAGACCTTTGAGTGGCCTTCCAGTATCTGAAGGGGGCTACAGGAAGGCTGGGGAGTGACTATTGACAAGGTCTTGTAATGACAGGATGAGGAGGAGTGGGTTTACACTGGCAGAGGGGAGATTGAAACCGGATGCTAGGAGGAAGCTCTTTCCAATGAGGCTGGTGAGATATTGGCACAGGTTGCCCAGGGAGGTTGTGGAGCACAAAAGCACAGAATGTGACCTTCTCTGACAAAGATGTTGAACAGCACTGATTTGGGTTGCTCCAATTGAGGAAAATGACCAGTGAGGTTATATTTATAATTTTTGTGAACTTCTGTAGTCACCACCTAAGAAATGCTGTGCCTGGTCATCTTGACTCTTGTTAAGCAGATGACCCCATGAAGGGCTACCCACTTCTTAAGGCAATAAATGTTTCCAGCTCTGAACAGGTTTGACAAAGGAAGGGTCTGTAAAGCCTGTCCAGCTTTTTCTGCTCACCTTTTCACACCACACTCGAAGAGTCAGTGGTTAGGCTTTGACTTGCTGCTTCTTCGGATGCTTTGGATAAAGCTGAGAATTGTTTTTACCCACAGTTCCATCTCTTTGATTAAGGAGGTTATTGCAGGACAAGAGCTTCTTTGTCCCAGCATATTTAATGCTCTGGGGCCTAGCGTGACTAGCAGATACAAATTGTATGGAAGCAATTAAATCCGAAGGAAATGTCATGTGGGCTGAGTTTCAACATACAGACTTGTGGCATTTTCCCCTTTTCTTTGAGAGAGAGAGAGAGAGCAGAGCAAGCAGTGGGTGTGATGGAGGGTGGAGGTGGGGTTTTGGTTTGGGGATTTTTTCACATTGATTAAATCAAAAGTCTGGACCTAGCATGAATGCTAATGCCTGTGACTGCTGCATGAACTCTTCAGGAATGTAGAACTTGGGAGCATTGCTCTGTATTGCAGTATTCCCTACCTGTGGCTATTTTCTTGGGACTGAAGCTATAGTGAAGAGGTAGATACAGGCTTGCTTAGAGAGCTGAGCAGAATGTCTTCTGCTCGAATCCTTGCTTTGTGTCACCACAAGTAACTGCAGGACAAGTGGAGGTGTGGAGAAGGCGTTGTCTGTCTTGCCTTTCTCACTGCTGGCAGCATGCATGTGGCAGCTGCAGCCTTAAGCACAGCACTGATAGAGCTGCGATTCCAGGCACAACTCGCCCTGCAGTGACACTTTCCCCACCCATACCCTGTGCAACATCTGCTGGCCCCTCACTGTTTTCTTGGTCAGAATGTGTGTGCTGCCCACACAGAAACTGTCTGCTGGGCTGCAGCAAGAGCAGCTGTGGCCAGCAGGGCAAGGGAGGAAATTCTGTCCCTTTGCTCTCCTTAGACCCCACCTGGAGTACTGTGTGCAGTTCTGGAGCCCCCAACACAAGGAGGACATGGAACTGTTGGAGGGAGTCCAGAGGAGGCCACCAAGGTGCTCGGAGGGCTGCAGCAGCTCTGCTGTGAGGACAGGCTGAGAGAGTTGTGGCTGTTCAGCCTAGAGAAGAGAAGGCTTCGAGGAGACCTTTTAGTAGCCTTCCAGTATCTGAAGGGGGCCTACAGGAAGGCTGGGGAGGGACTATTCACAAGGTCTTGTAATGAGAGGACAAGGAGGAATGGGTTTCAGCTGGCAGAGGGAGATTTAAACTAAATGTTAAGAGGAAGCTTTTTGCAGTGAGGGTCGTGAGACACTGGAATGGGTTGTCCAGGAAAGTTGTGGCTGCTCCCTCCCTGGAGGTGTTCAAGGCCAGGCTGGATGAGGCCTTGAGTGACCTGTTGTATTGGGAGGTGTCCCTGCTTATGGTGGGGGGTTGGAACTGGCTGATCTTTGAGATCGCTTCCAACCTAAACCATTCTGTGATTCTTTATGTTCATCAGATATTAGTCTGTCCCTAATCCTTTTTGCGTTCAATATTCTGATAGCATTTCTTGTTTGTGAATCGAGGGACACTTCCGTGGTACATTTGAGTTTTTCCCTGTGCCATAAAGACTCTTTTTGCTCTACCTGTGATCAATATTCCGAGTCTATCTACTGTGGTGTTCTTATTAAATATTCTTTGCTCCTGTTTTCCCATGGCTGACTGATGAGCAGTGCTGTGATCATCACAAAATTAAGTAACAAGATAGGACTAGGGGGAATGGAACAAAGCAAGAAATGGGTGGATTCAGACTGGACATTAGGAAGAAGTTCCTCACCATGAGGGTGGTGAGACCCTGGAACAGGTTACCTAGGGAGGTGGTGGAAGCCTCATCCAGGAAGGTGTTCAAGGCCAGGCTGGATGAGGCTGTGGCCAGTCTGATCTAGTGTGAGGTGTCCCTGCCTGTGGCGGGGGGGTTGGACCTAAATGATCCTTGTGGTCCCTTCTAACCCTGACAGATTCGATGATTCTAAACAGTCTCCAGCCAAGAAATTCTTAAAAGCTGTGTTAAGTGTATTGTGTTTCCAAAATCACAAATGGCTTGAACTGGGGGAGTTCTGTCTATGTGAGATTCTTAAAGGCCGTTTCAGAACTTCTGGATTGATGTTTTTTCTTAGGCTTCGCCTTCACTGTGACGCCCTCAAAAGCAGCAGCATCGGAGGAAAGGGAAGCACCAGTCACTAGGAAGCTGACTGAGGTTGCAGGAAACCAGTGCAGGTCCTGCTGCGCTGCAGGGTGGATCTTAGGAAATCACGTCACCTCTCTGCCTTCGCTTGTGGTGTATCAAACCAGAACAGTCTGTTTTCCCACTTTGTAGGAGCTCATGTTGAAGTAGCATGGTATAAATTGAGGCGGTAGCGTAAAACTCAGAAGTACCTGTACTGATATTGATAAGGCAGGGCATGTGCATTAAGAACTGGTCAGTGTCTGTCCTTGTCCCTGAAGAATTTCTGTGTGTTGGAGCAAATCACAGGATCACAGGATGTCAGGGGTTGGAAGGGACCCAATGGGGTCATTGAGTCCACCTCCCCTGCCAGAGCAGAACTGTAGTCTAGCTCAGGTCACAGAGGAGCGTATTCAGACAGGCCTTGAAAGGCTTCAGAGAAGGAGACTCCACAACCTCTCTGGAAAGCCTGTGACAGTGCTCTGGGACCCTTCCAGTAAAGAAGTTACCCCTTCGTGTTGAGCTGGAACCTCCTGTGCTGCAGCTTACTTCCATTGCTCTTTGTCCTGTCCCAGGAGCAAGCAAAGCCTGTCTCCCACCTCCTGACCCCCATCCCTCAGATATTTATAAACATTTATTAGATTCCCTCTCAGTCTTCTCCAGACCTGCCCTCTCTAGTAAAGCTCAGATCCTTTTGCTGTGTTACCATTCTAGGTGCATGCAAAGCTGCCGTTTCCGTAGGGCAGCTTAGACTTCGGCCACCAGCGTATCTTTGTGCAGTCATTGGTGGCTTGACCATCCTACCATCAGCAGGAGTTCAAGATTCCTGGAGAGGACTGCTGATTGCTTTTAATATCCTCCTGTAGACTTGTTCACAAAAGCTAACTCTGGTTTGTACAAACTACAGCAACGTCCCAAATGTCTTCTGAGAGAGAAGTGAATTTTTCATAGGAGCAGACTTCGCAGACATCATAAGAAGGCACTCTGCCCAACTTGAGTTTGTTAGATTTACAGACCATGTTTTCAGAGGTCTTTTTTTCCCTGATAAACCACTTGGAGGATGTGGGGTTGGAGCCTCCTTTAAAAAAAAAAAAAAGTTTTTTAAAAGATTTCACATTTGGTTTTGACACTGTATTTTCCTACTCACGTTTACTATTGTACCCATTCTACTCTATATATTTAAAGAGAAATGGGAATGCTTTTGTCTTGAGAAGCTGGAAAGAATATTTCTTTGTTTAATTGCATAGCACATGGTTCAAGTTAGGATGATGGGTTTGATGTGAAGTTCATATCAAAGTTGTGAACTAGATTTGAATGTAGAATAAATTTGTGTGTACACAGCTCAATGTGTGTATAACTCCTCCAGCTGACACAACAGCCTTTCTAGCAGGGGAGGTGTAGTGGTGCCAGTGATTTTTAGCATCCCTTCTTACTGCAGGTGTAGTGATGATAGTGATTTTTAGTGTCCCTTCTTACTGCAGGTGTGGTGATGCCAGTGATTTTTAGTGTCTCTTTTTACTGCATATGTGGTGATGCCAGTGATTTTTAGTGTCCCTTCTTACTTCAGGTGTAATGATGCCAGTGAATTTTAGCATCCCTTCTTACTGCAGAGGTGGCTCAGTGAGAACTTCCAACAGATGTGCTTGGCTTCTGATGCTCATTAAAATAACCCTCTTGACATGATGAATAAACTGATTTTGCTCACTGATGCCTTAATTTGTCTTGCCCAGACACAACATACTGTTAAAATGTCTCTTTTTGGACAATGTCTAGAATGTAGAGGTGTTTTTTTACCCCTGGGTTCTCTCTTGTTATGAGAAAAAAAAAATTGTTTTACATGCCTCAAAATTTTGCTTTTTGGGGAGGTTCTTATTCCTTAGATTTCCAGTGGATAATTTTTTTTGTTTTGTTTTCCAGAGATGGAAAACATAAACACCACATGTAAAAAGAGTTTCTTCTTTGAAAATGCTGTAAGAACAGCATCTTTATATTAGGATATGCAAAGTACTTGGTGTGATAGAACGGTTAGAATTAATGTAGTTATTCTAGGCCAATGAAAGGGAACTTTCAAAAAGTGCTTGGTCATATTCCTAGAATATATTTAATAAGTAAATAGCAGGTTAAGAGGTAAGCCAGTGGAGAGCATGCTCCAATTGATTTTACCTTATTTTGAGCTTCTTATGAATATAAGATAAAGTATGAAGACAGAATAAAAATAGAAGGGAAAAAGGAGCTAAAATATGTGTAGGAGTCTTACTTTTCAGGTTGCAGAGCAAGTACCAGTCTAGTGCTAATAGAAGTGGTGTATGGATTGTGGACCCTTGCCAGCAACATCTTGAAAGAGCGGTACAGGAATGTGGAGGAGTTGACAGATGACCACGGGCTTGCAGCATATGTGGCCACGGAAGGGCACCTGCAGGCTGTGGGACAGTCATCACACTGCTTTTGGGTGAGGAAAAGAGAAGAGAGGCTGCTCTGTTACTTAATGAAAACTAATAAGCAGTAGAATGCTTCAGTAGCAGGTTGGTCTGAATGACTTGAGTTGCTGGCCCTGAGATTGGTTGTCCATATTGTAACCAAGTACTTGCCTTTCCTGTTTAAGTTCTGCAAGAGGTGTGAAAGGACTGAACCATGAGGTTTCTCCAGCTGGAAAGACAGCTGCTTTTGAAGCAGAAATAGTGCAAGCGAATCACAGGAAAATCCAGGTTGGAAAAGCCCCTCAGGATCACCAAGTTCAACCTATTCTACAAGAATCATAGAATCGGTCAGGGTTGGAAAGGACCACAAGGATCATCTAGTCCCAACCCCCCTGCCATGGGCAGGAACACCCTACCCTACATCAGGCTGGCCACAGCCTCATCCAGCCTGGCCTTAAACACCTTCAGGGATGGGGCCACAACCATCTCCCTGGGCAACCCATTCCAGGCTCTCACCACTCTCATGCTGAACAACTTCCTCCTCACATCCAGTCTAAATCTCCCCACCTCCTGCTTTGCTCCATTCCTCCATGTTCTGTCACTGCCTTATATCTTAAAAAGTCTCTCCCCAGCTTTTTTGTAGGCTCCCTTCAGATACTGGAAGGCCACAAGAAGGTCACCTGGGAGCCTCCTCTTCTCCAGACTGAACAGCCCCAACTCTTTCAGTCTGTCCTCATAGGAGACGTGATCCAGCCCTCTGCTCATCCTTGTGGCCCTTCTCTGGACATGCTCCAGCATGTCCACATCCCTCTTGTAATAGGGGCTCCAGAACTGGATGCAGTACTTCAGATGGGGTCTCACTAGAGAAGAGTAGAGGGGGAGGATCACCACCCTCAACCTGCTGGCCACAAATCACCTTAAACAATATCCCTAAGCACCACATCCAAACAACCCTTAAACATGTAGAATCATAGAATTGTTTAGGTTGGAAGGGACCTCCAAGATCATCCAGTTCCAACCCCCTGCCATAAGCAGGGACACCTCCCATTAGAACAGGTCACTCAAGGCCTCATCCAACCTGGTCTTGAACACCTTCAGGGAGGGAGCAGCCACTGCCTCCCTGGGCAGCCTGTGCCAGTGTCTCTCCACCCTCACTGCAAAAAACTTCATCTTAACATCCAGTTTCAGTCTTCCCTCTGCCAGTTTAAACCCGTTCCTCCTCATCCTGTCATTACAAGACCTTGTCAATAGTCCATCCCCAGCCCTTTTGTAGCCCTCTTCAGATACTGCAAGGTCACTCCAAGGTCTTCTGGAAGCCTTCTCTTCTTCAGGCAGCAGAGCCCCATTTCTCTCAGCCTGTCCTCGTAGCAGAGCTGCTACAGCCCTCTGATATCTTGGTGATGCCACCAGCTCCCTGGGCAGCTCATTCCAGTGCCTGGCCACTCTCTCAGTGAAAGACCTGTAACTAAAATGGGTACAGTATCAACAGAAATGATCAGGTGTATCTGCATGTTCTCTTCTTGTGGTTTACTTCTGGGAGAGGTGCATCCACCAGACACTGAAGGCAGGACTAGGACAAGAAGGAATTTATAGCCGAGTTTTACACTCATGTTAAAAGGATTATCCAACTTCAAGTGAGTAGTTTCTCCCCCAAAATAAATTGAGATCAGAATGTTGAGAGTAATTTTTTTTTTCATATAAGCAAATTGCAGGAGAGTGTTGTCACCCTTGCTTGTTTGTGACGATGTCAGACATGGGAAATCTGAGTCATTGGCGCTTTCGCTTGGCCAAACAATTTTTTGCCATGAGACTTCTTAATGTAAATTTTGGTTCACAGTGACTTTTGTAGAAGCGTAGGATGTGGTCGGAATCTCCTTCAGTCTCCTTCCATCAGAGACAGCTACTTCATGTAATCCACTGTACTCTTTCATTTAAACCTCCTTCAGTATTTTTTGACCTTGCTTTTCCTGTTAACACAGTTGCAGAAATGCCTCTTAACGAGCAGAAATCTTGTTATACACTGTAAAAAGGTGAATATTAAAACAAGTGTTGATACAAATGAGAGCTGCTACAAAGACAGGCTGAGAGAGCTGGGGTTGTTCAGCTTGGACAAGAAAAGGCTTTGGGGACACCTAATAGCAGCCTTAGAGTACCTGAAGGAGGCTACAAGAAGGATGGAGAGAGACTGTTTGCGAAGGCCTGTGGTGGTAGGATGAGGGCAATGGTTTAAAACTAGAGCAGAGCAGATTTAGATTGGATGTTAAGAACAAGTTCTTTACTATGAGGATGATGGAACAATGGAACAGGTTGCTAAGGGAGGTGGTTGGGGCCCCATTCCTAGAGATATTCAAGGTAAGGCTCTGGGCAACCTGATCTAGTTGAGGATGTCCCTGCTGACTGCGGAGGGGTTGGATTGGATGACCTTTGGAGGCCACTTCCAACCCAGACCATTGTATGATATATGTGAATAATGAAAATATTACAGTAGGAATATAAATTTGTAGGCTTCTATATCTATTTGTCTATTCTAATTCAGTGTACAGTAACTTCACAACTAACTTTGCAAGTCTCGTTTGTAAATTGTAAAGAAGAGGACAGCTCTTGGTATTAACCGTGCTGAAACTCACCCCAGATCTATAGAGAAACACTCTTTTTAGCAGTTATAGAATAGAATAATATAATGGTTTAGGTTGGAAGAGACCTCAAAGCTCAGCCAATTCCAACCCCCCCCACCATGGGCAGGGACACCTCCCACTGGAACAAATTGCTCAAGTCCTTGAACACCTCCAGGGAGGGAGCATCCACAACTTCTCTGGGCAACCTGTGCCAATATCTCACCAGCCTCACTGGAAAGAGCTTCCTCCTAACATCTGGTTTCAATCTCCCCTCTGCCAGTTTAAACCCATTACTTCTCACCCTGTCATACAAGACCTTCTGAATAGTCCATCCCCAGCCCTCTTGTAACTCCCTTCAGGTCCTGGAAGGCCACTTCAAGGTCTCCTGGAAGCCTTAACTTCTCCATGCTGCAAAGCCCCAACTTTCTCAGCCTGTCCTCATAGCAGAGTTGCTGCAACCCTCTGAGAATCTTTGTGGCCTCCTCTGGACTCACTCCAACAGAATCCCCTCCCTTGCCCTGCTGCCCACACTGCTCTTGTTGCAGCCCAGCACACAGTTGCTGTCTGGGCTGCACTCACACTGCAGGCTCAGGTTGAGCTTTTCATCAGCCCAAACCCCCAGGTCCTGTTCCTCAGGGCTGCTCTCAGCCATTCCTCACCCAGCCTGGAGCTGTGCTTGGGATTGTGCCCACCCAGGTGCAGGACCTGACACTTGGCCTCATTGGCCTGACCCACCTCTGCAGCCTGTCCAGGTCCCTCTGGATGGATCCCTGCCCTCCAGCAAGTCAACTGTGCCACATAGCTTGCTGCTACCTGCACACTTGCTGGGGTTGCACTGATTCCTCTGTCCATGTTACTGACAAAGATGTTAAACAGCACTGGGCCCAGCACTGACCCCTGAGGGACACCACTTGGCACTGGTCTCCTGGTGGACGTTGTGCCCTTGATCACCACTCTCTGCCTGCACCATCCAGCCAATTCCTTACCCAGCAAGTGTTCCACCCATCAAATTTGTTTTTCTCCAGTTTGGTGACCAGGAATTTGCATTCTTTTCTTTCCATGGCATACTTACTTTGAGGACAGAGGGATGACCTAGCTTTGATTCCTTAGATTGTTTAATTAGTACAACAGCTAGGTCTGCTCTCTGTAGTGAATTGCTTGACAGAAACAGCCTTGCCATGACGTTCCATTGCCAAATGTTTGGGTGAAGGGTGACAGAACACTGGAACAGGCTGCCCAGAGAGGTTGTGGAGTCTCTTTCTCTGGAGACATTCTGAACCCACCTGGATGTGTTGCTGTGTGATCTCCTCTAGGTGATCCTGCTCTGGCAGGGGGTTGGACTGGATGAGCTTTGGAGGTCCCTACCAGCCCCTAACATCCTGTGATTCTGTGAAGTTGCTGCTGTGGCAGGTCACCATTTTGTGTTGCAGCAGAAGTGGTTTCAGGTGGTCTATGTTCCAGAAAGCACTCCCAGCACGATCTAGGGTTGTGCTAGGTAAAATGAGTAATCCCATTTGTGTCTGATGGTCTGCACTGTGAAACCTCCTTCAGATAGGAGACCCACAGGATTATCACATGGAGGATCCTGTGCTGGTTTCCTGATTAGAAAGAAGTTCTTACTAGTGAGGGTGGTGAGACGCTGGCACAGGTTGCCCAGGGAGGTTGTGGCTGCTCTCTCCCTGGAGGTGTTCAAGGCCAGGCTGGATGAGGCCTTGAGCAGCCTGTTCTAGTGGGAGGTGTCCCTGCCTATGGCAGGGGGTTGGAACTGGCTGAGCTTTGAGGTCCCCTCCAACCTAAACTGTTCTATGGTTCTTTAACAGAAGCATTGGGCTGGGAGGGGAAAGGGAAGCATAAGGTTGAGTATAAAACAAAGAAGGATGCAATTTGGAGGTGGGAGCAGCCAGTTTTTGTTTTGTGTCACTTCTCCTGTAAACACAGAGGTAGGTTTGCATTTCTTCCAGTAGTGTTGGGGTGCTGTCTGGTTTGCTTTACTGAAAACGTTCTAGTGAACGTTTCCTTTTCTGTTAGGATGGCCTCTACTAGAACAATATTTTTGGTAGTCTTTCTTTATCTTGAAAAAACAAGTGTCTGATTCATGTTCTAGAAGAAAACAGGAAACTGTGAAGAAGACAGGCTGAGAAAGAAAGGCTTACTGTGACTTACAATTCAATTTATAAAGGTATGAACCAAACTGGAAGTAGCTCTTTGTTAAATGCTGAGAGGCAGTTACACTTTTCCTGTTTTCCTTGTATTAGCTCAAATGCATGCGAGGAACAATTCATGATGAGCTTGTTAAAAACCAACCTCCCAAGAAACCACCTTCACAGGAGTGCGTCCAGGTGGGTTTTGAATGTCTCCAGAGATAAAGACTCCACAGCCTCTCTGGGCAGCCTGCTCCAGGGCTCTGTCACCCTCACAGTGAAAAAAAAATTCCTTATGTTCACATGGAACTTCCTCTGTTCCAGCTTGCATCTATTGCTCGTTTTCCTATCCTTGGACATCACTGAGCAGAGCCTGGCTCTGTCCTGACACTCACCCTTCACATCTGTATAAATATGAATGAGGGCAGCATTCAGGTTCCTCTGCTCCCAGCTGAAGACCCCCAGCTCCCTCAGCCTGTCCTCACAAGGGAGATGTTCTACTGCCTTCAGCACCTTTGTGGCTCTGTGCTAGACTCTTTCAAACACTTTTCTGAGGTCATTCTTGAGCTGAGATGTCCAGAACTGGACACAGTATTTCAAGTGCAGCCTCACTAGGGCAGGACAGGAGAACTTCTCTTGACCTGCTGTCCCCTCAATTCAAGAGAGATGTTTGAGGTGCTGGAAGGTGTCCAGAGAAGGGTGATGAAGCTGGTGAGGGGCCTGGAGCACAGACCTATGAGTAGAGGCTGAGGGAGCTGGGGGTGTGCAGTCTGGTGAAGAGGAGGCTCAGGGCAAACCTCATTGCTCTCTACAACTACCTGAAGGGAGGTTGTAGCCAGGTAGGGGTTGGTCTCTTCTGCCAGGCACCCAGTGACAGAAGGAGGGGACACAGCCTCAAGCTGTGCCAGGGGAGGTATAGGCTGGATGTTAGGAAGAAGTTCTTGATGGAGACGGTGATTTGTGTTAGAATGGGCTGCCCAGGGAAGTGGTGGGCAGCTCTGGAGGTGTTCAAGAAAAGCCTGGATGGGGCACGTAGTGCTATTGGCTAGGGCTGGGTGATAGGTTGGACTGGATGAGTTTGGAGGTCTCTTCCAACCTGTCCTGTTCTATGGTATTGTGTTCTATTCTAATTACACCCTTTCTAACCCACCCCGGGATGCCATTGGCCTTCTTGGTCACAAGGGCACATTGCTGGCTCATGGGCATCCTTCTATCCACCAGGACCCCCAGGTCCCTTTCCCATGCACTGCTGTCCAAAAACTCAGTTGCCAACCTGTGCTTCTGTGCTCCACAACCTCCCTGGGCAAACTGTGCCAGTGTTTCACCACCCTTACTGGAAAGAACTTCCTCCTAACATCCAGTTTCAGTCGCCCCTCTGCCACTTTAAACCCATTCCTCCTCATCCTTTCATTACAAGACCTTGTCAATAGTCCCTTCCCAGCCTTCCTCTAGGCCCCTTAGGTACTGTAAGGCTGCTCTAAGGTCTCCTGGAAGCCTTCTCTTCTCCAGGCTGCAGAGCCCCAGCTCTCTCATCCTGTCCTCATAGAGCTGCTGCAGCCCTCTGAGCATCTTCGTGGCCTCTTCTGGACTGTCTCAAACAGTTCCATGTCTTTCTTGTGTTGGTGGCTCCAGAACTGTACACAGGACTCCAGTTACTTTGCCCTTTTTTTGGCCTTAGCACCATCAAGGATTTTAAGGCTTGGAACTCAATAAAACACAGCCTATCAGAAATATTTACAATGTGAAATTGTAAAGGAGGGCAACAGAAGTGGTGAAGACTAGATGCAGCCAGCTGGACGTTAACAAAGGAAGCTTTATATTTACGCTTTGCACAATATACAAGCAGGTATTTAAAATGTATTACAGATATGTACAGATATATACAGTGTTAAGGTAATACAGAAACACAATGCCCCTCCCAGAGATCAGAGCCCCCAAGAGGGATTCCCAACCACACTGCCACCTTCCCCCACTACCCCATCTTATACCAGTATTTGTCTTACGTGCCAGGTAAGTGAGGAAGATCATCCAGGGGGGTGTTAGAAGCAGGAATTGGTTAGTTGGGTTACACAGATTCAGCTAGAAGCCAGGGAGAGTGAGATCAGCAGCCAGAGCGACCTGAAGCAGGTCTGTCTTATCTATGTTTTGGTTCTTACTTTTATATGTCTCTGTAAACAAATGAGTGAAGGAGATATCTCAAATGTTTTTCTTTCTCAGCCTATAACCTAATTTCTTATTAAAATCCTCTAATTAGCCTCAAACCAGCAAGTAGCATCTAAGGAACTTGGAGGATACTGAAGGGTCACCCCTGCTTCCTCATGGTGGGGAGCAGAAGGAGGTGCCCCCCAGAAGGCTGCACAGGTGCTTCCTCCTGCATAAAGCATCCCACTGCAGATGGGTGAGCAGCAGGTACACTGGCAAAGGTCTGATCTTTTTGCACATTATTCTCACTTCAGGCAGCCTTGCTGGTCTGTATTTGTACTTGCCTTCTGAAAGGACAGGCTTCCTCTCAAGCAGACTCTGGTTGACACTAGTAATTCTCCAATCAGAAGTTTCTGATGTTCAGCTCAACCTTGCTGAAATTCTGGCCTCGTTTAAAAACTCTCCACCTACGTACAGAGAGCACCAATGCAGAACTGTTGCCCTGCCTTGCTGAGGTCAACTGTCAGCTACCAGACATTGTTTCTTTATTTTGGAAAGCTTTTGTTTGGGCAAAGACTTGGTCTTTTAACCAGATCCTGCTTTTCATCTGTTTTCCATGGCAGACGATCACATTTCCCAACCATTTGCAAACAGTGACTGTCTGGCAGGATTTCCTGGATACACAGTAGGTTGAGAATGTAAAAGCCAACTTTCTGAACTCCAGTGATTAGTATGGTTATTTGCACTGCCTTTTCTTCCATGGGAACTAATCAGCTCATCATATGGAAGGCAGAAATAAGGTAAAAAAACCCAAAAATACCCCAACAAAACAACCCCCCAAAAAAAAAAAACCATTTCATTTGCCAGCTAATCACCTCCACCACAAATTAACCAGGAAAAAAATAAGTGAGATAGGACACCTCCTGACCTTTGTGGACTAAAGGATTCTGAAGAGCTGGAATCAAGATTTTTCTTGACAGAAGTTTTGTAAGAAACTCCTGGAAAAATTGTTTATAACTCGATCCTGCTTTTGTCTAGTAGAGTGAGGTACTTCCTGATGACTTGTCCTATGGACAAGTTGTCCATGGCACAGCAATGTGCCTTTATGGCCAGGAGGGCCAATGGGATCCTGGGGTGTAGTAAGAAGTGTGTGTCCAGCAGATCAAGGGAGGATCTCTTCCCCCTCTACTCTGACCTGGTGAGACCTCATTTTGAGTATTGCCTTGAGTTTTAGGCTCCCCAGTTGAAGAGGGACAGGGATCTGCTGGAGAGGGTCCAGCAGAGGGCTAAGAGGATGCTGAGGGGACTGGAGCACAGCCTGATGAGGAGAGGGTGAGGGACCTGGGGCTGCTTAGTCTGGAGAAGAGAAGACTGAGAGGGGATCTAATAAGTGTTTGTAAATAACTGAAAGCTGGGGATCAGGAGTGAGGGACAGGCTCTGCTCACTTGCTCCCTGGGATAGGACAAGGAGCAGTGGGTGTAAGTTGCAGCACAGGAGGTTGCAGCTCAACACAAGGCAGAACTTCTTGACTGGAAGGGTCCCAGAGCACTGGCACAGGCTCCCCAGAGAGTTTGTGGAGTCTCCTTCTGTGGATCCTTTCATGTCCTGTCTGGATGTGTTCCTGTGTGACCTGAGCTAGATTGGATGGTCCTGTTGTGGCAGGGGAGTTGGACTCATTGATATCTTTGGGTCCCCTCCAACCCCTACCATCCTGTGACCCTGTGACTTTGCGGCTTATAACCTGGGAATGTAAATTGTGTGAGCCAAAGCAGTGGGTATAGTGACTATGAAAAGAACCATTTTAAAATTAAACTTAGCTAGTTGTTTTTGAAGTGTATATGGAACCTCTGCCCTGGCTGTGATTGTCTGCAGGACCATCAGGTGTGTGTAGTTACCACGAACTAACAGGCTGGATAGTACAGGCCCTGCTGTTGGAGGACAGGGTTCTTCTCCAACCCTTCAGAAATACTTTGGCTCTATCGATAAAGTAGCCACACATCCACATCCTCACATCCACATTACCCATTATAAAGGAAGTTTAGAAGTGTTTGTTTAAATTCAGATGCAGAAGTTTGAAGGAATGCTGCTTCTTATTACACAGAGCATTGAAAAGAGACCAGCGACCAAAAAAATTATTTGGTGGTTAGATAAGCAGCATGAAGCACAGATCTCTTCTTGTGAAATTCAGTGAGGCCAAGCGTCAGGTCCTGCATCTGGGTGGGTGCAATCCCAAGCACAACTTTAGGATGGGTTGTGAATGGCTGAGAGCAGCCCTGAGAAACAGGACCTGGGGGTGTGGGTTGGTGAAAACCTCAACATGAGCCTGCAGTGTGAGTGCAGCCCAGACAGCAACTGTGTGCTGGGCTGCAGCAAGAGCAGTGTGGCCAGCAGGGCAAGGGAGGGGATTCTGCCCCTTTGCTCTGCTCTCCTCAGATTCTGCCTGGAGCATTGTGTGCACTTCTGGAGCCCCCAACACAAGAAGGACATGGAACTGTTGGAGTGAGTCCAGAGGAGGCCACGAAGATGCTCAGAGGGCTGCAACAGCTCTGCTCTGAGGACAGGCTGAGAGAGTTGTGGCTCTTCAGCCTAGAAAAGGCTTTGAGGAGACCTTTTAGTAGCCTTACAGTATCTGAAGGGGGCCTGCAGGTGAGATGGGGAGTGACTATTCACAAGGTCTTATAATGACAGGATGAGGAGTAATGGGTTTAAACTGGCAGAGGGGAGATTGAAACTGGATGTTAGGAGGAAGCTCTTTCCAGTGAGGATGGTGAGACACTGGCACTGGTTGCCCAGGAGGAGGTATTCAGGACCCAGGTTGGATGAGGCCTTGAGTGACCTGTTCTAGTGAGAGGTGTCCCTGCCTATGACGGGGAGTTGGAACTGGCTGAGCTCTGAGGTCTCTTCCAACCTAAACCATTCTGTGATTCTTATTGCATACAGCACTGAAAAGAGAGCAGTGACCCAAAAATTATTTAGTGGTTAGATAAGCAACATGAAGTACAGATCCCTTCTCATCCCTCTAAGTCATTCCGTTTTCATTGTACAAGCATCACTCCTGGTAAATCAGCAGATTTGCTTCCACTGACAGCAGGGTAACACAACTGTGAGCTGCCCTTTCTCTGCATCTGTTTCCCTTAAATAAATCTGCAGGTTGTGTGATGCATTGCATCGGTGGAAAGCCAGTAGGACTTTAGTACTTGGACTTAACAGCCACAAAGTTGCCCCTGACAGTTTTTTCAATTAAAAAATCCCCACCTCCTCAGTATTTTCCAAAAGACTGAGATCTGAGGAGGCTGAAATTTAAAATGATCCCAGCTACCCCATAGCCATTTTTGTGGTAGATTAATGTACACCCAACATAGTTTTACTCACCTGAATACTTATATCTGGGATGCAGCGAGTCAAGCTTGTTGGCTGAACATTATTCTTAGTTGCTTGTATTGTAACTAAGTCGTAGGGGAAAATGCTTTTGCCAAAGTCATTTTGGCAAAGTAATTCAAGTTTTATGACAAGATGGAAATCTTGGTCTGAGGAATTGAGGATTTGGGGCTTTGAGGAAAACCGAAAAAATAACTTGAGGATCTAGTGGAGCTCTGCCTGTCTGTTGTGCTATAGCCTTTGGCATTGGTATTGAAATGTAAAGATATCAAATGGTATCGGAATATAAACACTGCAAGTTCAGAGAGCAGAAGCTCTTTTGACTTTTTTTTGCAGCTTAGTAAATGTACTGACCTGAAAGCTGAGATTGTGAGAATGATCTCTGAATGAAGAGTTGCTGTACCAGGAGCTGCTTAGCACAAGTGTGTGTGTTTTGAGCCAGAGTGCTGAATTTCCAGTGAAGGAGCATCATCTGTTGGGAAATCTGCTCCTCGAGCCAATTCATGTTATCATTTGGAAACTCTGACCAAGCAGAACTGGAAAAAGAGAGCTTGTCTTAGGAAAGAGTTAGAACAACTGCTGTGCATAGAATCATACAATGGTTTAGGCTGGAAGTGACCTCAAAGCTCAGCCAATTCCAACCTCCTGCCATAGGCAAGGACAGCTCCTACTAGAGCAAGTCACTCAAGGCCTCATCCAACCTGGTCCTGAACACCTCCAGGGAGGTTGTGGAACACAGAAGCACAGAACATGGTCGTATTCTGTGCACCACAATCTCCCTGGGCAACCTGTGCCGGTGTCTCTCCACCCTCACTGGAAATAACTTCCTCTTAACGTCCAGTTTCAATCTCCCCTCCACCAGTTCTCCAACAGTTCCATGTCCTTTTTGTGTTGGGGGCTCCAGAACTGCACACAATACTCCAGATGGGGTGTGAGGAGAGCAGAGCAAAGGGGCAGAATCCCCTCCCTTGCCCTGCTGCCCACACTGCTCTTGCTGCAGCCCAGCACGCAGTTGCTGTCTGGGCTGCACTCACACTACAGGCTCATGTTGAGCTTTTCATCAACCAAGCTTGTCTAGAAATGCCAGCTCAATAGTAAAATAATATCTATTAGATTGTGCTGCTTCTGCCTTTCTCATTACGAGGCAGCACCATTTTCTATTTCATATAAGTGGACCCTGCTTTATCAATATGGTCTCTTTGGGCATGGCTTTGTATTGGTAAATGGAGGCATTCACAGCAAAGACTCTTAAGAGCCCTCTGCTTCAAGTGGAGGACAGAGGATTATTGCTCATTCTGTAACCTACTGAACAACTTCTGTAACTTCATTCATCTGAAAATGTCACCTGTCTCTCACAAAGGAATATTTTGTCTTGAGGTTACTACATTTCTACCCCAAATAAACATTGTCTTAACAGAACCAATGAGATGTCTCTTTAAATATGGGTGCCACAGGCACTCATCAAGTAGACAAATGCAATTAATGCCATTATTTCTGGAATACATTTTAAAATCCCATTAGAATGTTCTATATAATAGTTGTATTCAGTACCTTTTTTTTCCCCTTTCTTTCTTTTCTTTCTCTCAGGAACTGGGATTTCATCCAAAATTCTAAAGGTTAATTTGTCGATAGAACTCAAAGGGTGTTTTGTTTCCATTTGTATAACTAGTTTAATGTTTTGGTTTTTAAGTCCTCGGCGTATACCAACAATGGAATCAGTCAGTTACAGGGAAGCTTAGCAGGACATTCTTAAAGTTCTCTTCACAGTAGCAAATAATGCTGAAACTAATTCAGAGGGGAAGGGGAAAAAAAAAAAGGCAACTCTTTTCACTGGAGAAGTTATTTTAATTAGTACTTAGCACAGGGTAATAAATATTCAAATTTTTGCGTTCCAGCTTCAAGATTAGAAATTACGATGGACGTGCAGGCAGGGAACAAAGTTCATGGTTCAAACAGTTTAATAATTACATTGGGTCTCCTTGTTAAACCTTCATGAAATTTTCATGGGAGATTTATCTGTAGCAGCAAGTGCCCTGGATGTTATCAGCTCAGCCTGCAGGTTGGAGTCCTGCAGACCCTCGCTTGAACCTGCTGCGGCAAAGGAATAGGTGAACTATTGAGTGTTAGCTATTAATTTCTGCACTTTGAGAGGAGGAGTTTGTGTTTGCATACCTTTGGTGATGTAAAGGGCGATAGGTAACATCTTACACTTTCCAACTGGTGGGATGAAAGAGTGCAAATAAAATCACCAGCACAGAGCTCTGCTGCCCGAGAGGTGATTTTGGATCTGTGCGCTCTGCGCGGGAGCCCTCCCAAAACATTGTTAGCACTCTGGCTCCGCATAAGGCACAATTTTTTGTTTTCCTGGTTAACAGTGAATAATGCCAGCAGATAATTAAAATGCTGAAGCTGGAAAATAATACTTAGCAGCTGCTCTGGCTGTCTACCACCAGTTGTTTTAGAGATATTGTGGGGGTCACCCGGAGTGCCTTGCAGCAGCTGTAGCTGTGTACGAGGTCCACTGGCTTGCTCTGAAGTGCCATTTGAGTGCCTTGAGGGTGCTCTAAGAATAGGCAAAATGCCTTCCATTTAAGAGAGGGAAGTTGTGGAAGCTCTTAATACCAAAGATCTGGTAAAGGATGCATTTGTTGATGTATGGGTTTGGTGTAAAATGAAAATATTGCTGTAGATAACCATTAGTCATTCCCTTTCTTTCCTTCTCTGTCAGAAATCGCTAGACCACAAGTGAATATGAAATAGCCTGAAAGGAACCCAGCCATCTCACAGTTTGGCTGCAGGGTGCTGCTGGAAAGAACAGCCTGACCCTGATCTCCTGTTTTAAACCTTTTTTCTCTATTTTGATTCAGTTGGCAGTCACAGCAACATGAGGCTGGCAAAGCCCCTCAGGATCACCAAATCCAACCTAGAACCCTACTCTACAAGCTTCACCTGAAATCAAAATCCCTAAGCACCCCATCCAAATGACCCTTAAACACATCCAGGGTGGGTGACTCCACCACCTCTGTGAGCAGCTCATTCCAATCTCTGACCATTCTCTCCATGAAAAACTTTTCCCTAATGTCCAATCTAAACCTTCCCAGCCTTAATTTGAGGCCATTTCTCCTTGTTCTGCCTCCATTTACCTGGGAGAAGAGACCAGCAGCAGCTTCTCCACAATGTCACAGAATCATAGAATGGTTCAGGTTGGAAAGGACCTCAAAGCTCAGCCAGTTCCAACTGCCCACCATGAGCAGGGACGCCTCCCACTAGAACAGGTCACTCAAGGCCTCATCCAGCCTGGCCTTGAATACCTCCAGGGAGGGAGCAGCCACAGCCTCCCTGGGCAACCTGTGCCAGTTTCCTCACTGGAAAAAACTTCCTCCTAACATCCAGTTTCAATCTCCCCTCTGCCAGGTTAAACCCATTCCTCCTCATCCTATCATTACAAGACCTTGTCAGTAGTCCCTCCTCAGCCTTCCTGTAGGCCCCTTTCAGATACTGCAAGGCCACTCCAAGGTCTCCTGGAAGCCTTCTCTTCTCCAGGCTGCGAGTCCCAACTCTCTCAGCCTGTCCTTACAGCAGAGGTGCTCCAGCCCTCTAATCATCTTTGTGGCCCTACAGGTAGTTGTAGACAGCAATGAGATCTCCCCTCAGCCTCCTCTCTTTCAAGCTAAGCAGCCTCAGTCTCTCAGTCCTGGGGCAACGGAGTTTGTCAAACCAATGTTAAGTCCAGCTGAAATGTCCCCAAGATTTGTTTTTGTAGGTCCAACAAGTTGGCCAAGGTGCTTATTGGTTTCAGCTTGCACCCCATGGCTGTTGGGAAGTGGTGAGATCGTGCTGCACCCCAGGCTAACCCTGTCAGCAGTGCTGTGGCCAAGGAGCCACAGGGATGTTCTGTTAGCCAAGTGGGGTCTACCTACTTGAGGGTTTTTAATGCAGTCAGCTGGGACCGAGTTGTGACTTTAAACTGCCTTGTTTAATACTTGTGATTGAGAACCACAGAACAGACTTTAAATCTGGGTTTTGTGTCCCATGGTCTGCCCCAGAGGCTTAGAAGCCTCAAGAAGCATCAGTGTTAATCAGGTCACCTGTGCTAAATAGCAGGAAACACTCTGCAACTGTTCTGTTTCCTACCTCAAAGTATTGTGCCATGAAATGAGAATCTTACACAAGTTTACCAGCAGGCTGAACCTGTCCCTGCAGTGCTGGACACAGGCCAGTGCCAAACAAGCCCTCTCTGTCTGCACTTAGCCAACCATACATTCACTAGTAGTCTAACTCATCCTGTCTAGGCTCTTGTGTAGTGTCATCACTATCCTTTTTTAAAAAAACCTCATTATTTCTCACATACTTTCTTAGACATGGGAGCCATCTGAAAATAAATGTTCTTCTAATTGCATGTATGAGAAAAAAAGGGAGCAGCATTACAGGTTCGCAGGATGTTAGGGATTGAAAGGGACCCAAAGAGATCATTGAGCCCAACCCCCCTGCCAGAGCAGGACCATACAGTTTAGCTCAGGTCACACAGGAACACATCCAGACAGGCCTTTAAAGGCTGCAAAGAAGGAGACTTTGTTTTCTTTTATGCACGTGGAAAAGAACAAGAACCATCACCTTGTCTTTATGTTATGTTGGAAAATCCCAGAAACATCCAGGTTGGCAAAGACCCTCAGCATCACCAAGTCCAACCTAGAACCCTACACTACAAGATTCACCTTAAACCAAAATCCCTAAGAACCACATCTAAACCAACCTTAAACACATCCGGGGGGAAGGGGGNTCATTTCAGTGCCTGACCACTCTCTCTGTGAAAAACCTTTTCCTAATGTCCAGTCTAAACCACCCCAGCCTCAGTTTGAGGCCATTCCCTCTTGGTTTGTCTCCAGTTACCAATGAGAAGAGACCAGCAGCAGCAGCCTCTCAAATCCTTGTGAAATCCTTGTTCTGCAGCTAGTATGCATTGGTCATGTGCTTGTTACAGGTGGTAAAGCTATCAGAGAAGGATATTGTGCAGGTTTGAACTAATTGGAGGATTTGAATGAGAAGTTAGACTATAGCCTGAGAAATGAAAACACTGATGATGCTATTTCACTCACAGGTTTATTGAAGAATTTATAAAAGTTTGAACCCGAACAAAGATAAGACAGACCTCTTTGAGCCATGCTGGATGCTGCATGTCTCTGTCTCCCTGCCTTCCTAGCTGAATCTGAGTAACTTCACTAACTGCTTTCCTGCTGCTAACCCCTCTGGCTGATCTACCTTCGCTTATCTGGCATGTGAGATAAGATTGGGAAGTGGGGGGGAGGTGGTAGGGTGGTTGAAAACCCCTCTTAGGGCTTCTGATCTCTGGGAGCAGTGTGGTGTTTCTGTATTTCCTTTTCACTGTATATATCTGTAGGTATCTGTTTTACATTGTAAATATCTGCTTGTATATTGCGCAAAGCTGTAATATAAAACTTCATTAATTAACTTCCAGCTGACTGAGTTCTAGGTGCTCCATCTTCTGTTCATCTGTTTTAGTGTTCGCTGTATGAAAATAGGTTTTGATCTCCATTAGCTGCATGAAAGGGTTTATGGATCTGAGAGCAAACCTCCCCACCTCCACTAACCACCCTGTGATTTCTAAATATGCCAGCTTCTCACCGTGATAGCTGAAGACACTTCATGCTGTGTTTTGAACACGCAAGTGACAGCTATTTGAGGCTCTAGACAGCCTGATCTAGTGTAAGGTGTCCCTGCCCATGGCAGGGGGGTTGGAACTGGATGATCCTTGTGGTCCCTTCCAACCCTGACTGATTCTGTGATTCTAGACGGTCTCCAGCCAAGAAATTCTTAAAAGCTGTGTTAAGTGTACTGTGTTTCAAAAATCACAAATGGCTTGAACTGGGAGAGTTCTGTCTATGTGAGATTCTTAAAGGCCATTTCAGAACCTCTAGATTGATGTGATTTCTTAGGCTTCACCTTCACTGTGACGGTTCAGGAGTTTCCCACCTNACAATATATAACAGATATTTACAGACATATACAGTGAAAAGGCAATACAGAAACACCACACCACTCCCAGAGATCAGAGTCCCCAAGAGGAGTTCCCAACCACCCTTCCACCTTCCCTTCACTTCCCAATCTTATCTCACTATCTGTCTTAGGTGCCAGATAAATGAAGGTAGATCAGTCAGGGGAGTTAGCAGCAGGAATTGATTAGTTGGGTTACACAGATATCAGTTAGAAGGCAGCAAGAGAGAGATCAGCAGCCAGAGCAACCCAAAGCAGCTCTCTGCTTTATCTGTGTTTTGGTTCTTACTTTTATACTGGTCAGCAAACCTATGAGTGGAATAGACACAATTTTGTTTTCCTTTCTTGGCCTGTAATCTGATTTCTCATTAAAATCTTCCAGTTAGCATCAAACCAGCACAGACACCCTAAAAAGCAGCAGCATCAGAGGAAGGGGGAGCATGAGTGACTAGTAAGCTGACTGTTTTCTGAGTCAGGGCGTGGATCTTTCAAAGTGCTCCTTGAAATTACAGGATGCTTCTAAATATATTGGACTCCCGAACTGTGAAGTGGGGACAGCCTGGCAAAAAGGCAGGGGAAGAAGCGTGGTGATGAATTACTTCATTACCTTGTAAAGACAGTTTGTTACATCTGTCACTAGAACTGACTTGCAGAATTTTGCAGTTAAGTTGGAAGTTATGCTAGATGAAGAAAAGAGTTAATAGGAGGTCAGTAGTGGAGCCCTTGAATAGTCAGACATGCTTAGTAAGTAAAATAGGCACTGCCTGGAAAAAACAGCCCCTGATTACACAATTAAGAGTGATATTGCAGCACAACAACCATGAGAGGACCAAGGGAAGCTAACACTGAGTATGCTGTTTTGATTCATTGTATTAAACTTTCCACATTCTTCTTTTTTCTTTGTGTGTAACAAACATGAGCTAAAAGAAAAGCCTAAGACAACTGCAAACCTAATGAAACTGATGCTTTGTCTGCGCAGCCTGGCATGTAAACTGTCTATGCCAATAAAGATTTTTCTCCAAACATGTTCTGTGTGGGCTCATGCCAGAGTGAAGCTCATTGTCCTTAACAAGATGGGATTCAGATCTTAATTTAAATCAGTACCATTTCCACTTAAGTTGGCATTTAACAGGGCTGTAAACAAGTGACAATCCATAAAAACTAGGCTACAGGAATATAATAGAATATAATTGAATAGAATAAGCCAAGTTTGAAGAGACCTCCAAGCTCACCCAGCCCTAGCCAATTAACTAGACCATGGCACTAAGTGCCCCATCCAGGCTTTTCTTGGACACCTTCAGGGACGATAACTCCATCACCTCCCTGGGCAGCCCATTCCAATGCAAATCACTCTCTCTGTGAAGAGGTTCCTCCTAATATCCAGGCTATACCTCCACTGGCACAGCTTGAGGCTGTGTCTTCTTGTTCTGTTGCTGGTTGTCTGGGAGAAGAGACCAACCACCACTTGGCTACAACCTCCCTTTAGGTAGTTGTAAAGAGCAGTGAGGTCTGCCCTGAGCCTCCCCTTCTCCAGGCTGCACACCCCCAGCTCTCTCAGCCTCTCCTCACAGGGCTGTGCTTCAGGTCCCTCACCAGCTTCATGACCTGAGCTAGATTTTTATGGTCCTGCTCTGGCAGAGGGGTTTGACTCAATGATCTTTTTGGGTCCCTTCCAACCTCTAACATCCTGTGATCCTTGCTGCAGAGTCTTCATTCATGCCTTCCATTTTAAAGAGCAGTGACTCTCTTAGGACTTCAGAAGGTCATTCCCACGTTGTGGAGACTTTTGCAAGTCTGCTTAATGACTTAGAGTCATCGAATGAAGAGGTGGGTGCACGATGTTGGGACATAGTGGTGCAGCCTTTTCACGTTGAGGTGAAAGGTGGAATGTGGTTCTTGAAATTCTCCTGTCTGTGGTGAGAGGAGGGGAAAGGAGCCTGGCAAAGGAAGAGGAATCCAGCTGCACACTATAGACAGAAGAGTGTATTTTCGTGCAGTCACTGAACCTTGACCTGCTCTTCTTTTGGGCATGGAGTTGCCATGGAGAAGACAGATATCTGCAAAGAAATACCAAGTTTGTCTGTATAAATCCAGTACTAAAGGTGCATTTCTTGAAACTAAAGGTACTCAAAGCTGAGAACTAATTGACCCAGAAGAGTGTTTATTGGAGGGTTCTTGCAATGGTGAAAGTAATTCACAAATCCTCTTTTAATACCCAAGGCAGTATATAGCCGATGTACAGTTCACCCACTGGAGTATCTAAAATCACAAGATCACAGACTGTTAGGGGTTGGAAGGGACCTCCATAGATCATTGAGTCTAACCCCTGTGCTAGAGGAGGACCATAAAGTCTAGCTCAGGTCACACAGGAACACATCCAGATGGCTCCTGAAGATCTCCAGAGGAGGAGACTCCACAACCTCTCTAGGCAGTGTCCTTAGTGCTCCATAAATCATAGAATCATCGGTCAGGGTTGGAAGGGACCACAAGAATCATCTAGTTCCAACCCCCCTGCCATGGACAGGGACACCTCACACTAGATCAGGTTGGCCTTAAACACCTCCAGGGATAAGGCCCCAGCCACCTCCCTGGGCAACCCCTTCCAGGCTCTCACCACTCTCATGATGAATAACTTCTTAACATCCAGTCTGAATCTCTTCATTTCCAGCTTTGTTCCATTCCTCCTAGTCCTGTCACTTCCTGACATCCTAAAAAGTCCCTCAGCAGCTTTCTTCTAGCCCCCTTCAGATACTGAAAGGCCACAATAAGGTCACCTCAGAGCTTTCTCCTCTCCAGACTGAACAGCCCCAACTCTTTCAGTCTCTCCTCATAGCAGAGTGGCTCCAGCCCTATGATCATCCTCATGGCTCTTGTCTGAACACCTTCCAGCACCTCCATATCCCTCTTGTAACAGAGGCTCCAGAACTGGATGCAGTTCTCTGAGTGGACTCTTGCAAGTAAAGAAGTTATTAAAATGATTTTTTTCCCACTTTTAAAAAATGACCAATAATTTCCTCTCCTTTTCAGGCTTAGAAGGGTGATAGCAATAACTTCAGTGCATGGCCAAGCCTACAGAACCAGCAGGCGTTGGCATAAGGCGACCTTGTTAAGAGGTGGGGCAGGGAGAGTGCAGAGGCTGCGTTGAGTCTGGTGAGGAAGAATTCTGCTTGCTGTTGTGGCACCCCTGCCAGTCCTCCCACTGGTTCCAACAGCTGCCATGAGCTGCCGCAAAATATCACTTAATTATAGACATTTCTTTTATCCTCTTCATCCCCTTCTGAGATTCCTGGCCCCACACTTGTTCAGGCTGACCCCCCCCATAAGGCAAGGCATTCATGGGGATGTTCCAGCAGCATGGCTACAGCTCTCACCCCTGCTCTTGGGTGTTTTTTGTAGTGAACAGTGGGTTCAGAGGGTTCTAAACATGCAAAAAAAATTAACTGGGGCTATGAGGATTATTAGGGAACTGGAGGGCATGCCTTATGAGGAGAGGCTGAGAGACCTGGGGCTTTTTAGTCTGGAGAAGAGAAGACTTAGAGGGGATTTAATAAATGTTTCTGAATATCTGAGGGATGGTCAGGAGGGGGTGAGGACACAGGCTCTGCTCATTAGCTCCCTGGGATAAGCCAAGAAGCAATGGGCAGAAGCTGCAGCACAGGAGGTTCCATCTCAACACAAGGGAGTACTTGACTGGAAGGGTCGCAGAGCACTGGCACAGGCTGCCCAGGGAGGTTGTGGAGTCTCCTTCTCTGGAGCCTTTCAAGGCTTGTCTGGGTGTGTTCCTGTGTGACCTGAACTAGATTGTGTGGTCCTGCTCTGGCAGGGGGGTTGGACTCGATGAGCTCTTTGGGTCCCTTCCAACCCCTGACATCTTATGATCCTATTAACTGCTGTTGATATGCATTCAGAATTACTCCTTAGTGAATTTTATTTTTTTTTAATCTAATTTTTTTTTCTGTGCTTTGTGGGTCTCGCACTTCTGTTGATATTTCCCAGGAACAGGCACTAGGCATGGAAATTGTTCTGAGTCGTGTGAGGGAAATGAGATCAAGGCCTTTTATAAGTAAAAAATATATTTTTGTGCACACTTATGGTTTTTTTTCATCCCAATTGTTACATGAGACAGAGTGCTTGTGCAGTTTTCCCCCCATTTACTTAAAATCCCACTTCTGGAAGTCACTTCCTGTGATTTCTGGTGAGTGAATTGCATCTTGTGACTTATAAATTAATTATGTATTGGTTGGAATAGAATAGAATAGAATAGAATAGAATAGAATAGAATAGAATAGAATAGAATAGAATAGAATAGAATAGAATAGAATAGAATAGAATAGAATAAGCCAGGTTGGAAGAGACCTCCAAGATCATCCAGTCCAACCTATCACCCAGCCCTAGTCCATGGCACTAAATGCTCCATTCAGTCTTTCCTTGAACATCTCTAGGGACAGAGACTTCATGACCTCCCTGGGCAGCCCATTCCAATGCCAGTCACTCTCTCTGTGAAGAACTTCCTCCTAACATCCAGCCTATACCTCTCCTAGCACAACTTGAGACTGTGTCCCCATGTTCTGTTGCTGGTTGCCTAGCAGAAGAGACCAACCCCCACTTAGCTACAACCTCCTTTCAGGTAGTTGTAGAGAGCAATGAGGTCTGCCCTGAGCCTTCTCTTCTCCAGGCTGTACACCCCCAGCTCCCTCATCCTCTCCTCACAGAACTGTGCTCCAGGCCCCTCACCAGCTTCCTCGCCCTTCTCTGGATACCTTCAAGCATCTCAACATCTCTCTTAAATTGAGGGGACTAGAACTGGACACAGGACTCAAGGTGTGGTCTGACCAGTGCCTAGTACAGGGGAAGAATAAACTCCTCGTCCTGCTGGCCACAGTATTCCTGATCCAGGCCAGGATACCATTGGCTCTCCTGCCCACCTGGGCACACTGCTGGCTCATGTTCAGCTACTATCTACCAGCATCCCCAGGTCCCTCTCTGCCTGGCTGCTCTCCAGCCACTCTGTCCCCAGCCTGTAGTGCTGCCTGGGGTTCTAGTTAGCTTCCTGAAGCCCAAAGCCTTGATTCGTTTTGGAAGTGCAAATGAAACTTTAAATAAAAGGTATTTTAGGTAAGGGGAGTTACAACAAAATCTAGGGAAGGGAAACAAAATACAAGATATATATTTACAACCGGTGGACAGAAGTGGATGCAAGTGGAAGGAGGTGGATGCTGGTGGATGCTGGATGCTCCCATCACATGGCGAAGCAGGAGTGGCAGGAACCAGGTATGCTGCTGGCTGATGAGGTAGAGAGGGGAAGTGAAGAGCAAGAGAGAGAAGCAGGAAGCTCCTCTGACTTTATAGCGGCTCCAGACAGCGGGAGTGGGCTAACCACTGCATCTGGGGGCAGGTCAGATCACCCCCAGGGAGGAGTCAGGGTGACCTGAGAATCAAGTTCTGACCGCCCCTCAGGAGGGTTTAACCCTTTACAGAGAGTTCAATGATGGCTTTTGAGTTCTGTGTTTGGTCTGAGGGCAGCTCTGCTCACCCCTCCTTGGGGGAAGGCCCTTGGCTGTGTGGAGACAGCAAGCCCTGGCTGAGAGCCTGGCAGGGCCGGAGCTGGGAGCTGCATCTGCAATGCCTGCAAGCAGCTCTGGCTTCTGTCAGCAGAGTGTTTCACACCCACTGCTGAGGCACCAACAGCTTGGGCACAATTCCTCCTGCTGCTGTGTCCTGCCTGAGAGCCAGCACTGCAGTACAATGTGGTTTGGCTCTGGCTGCAGCCCTACCAGGAATTGCACTGCAGTGCCCTGAGTGGGGGCACACAACAGGCTGGCATCTTGTGGCCCCAAGGTTTTCTTTGGTTCAAGAGTTTTCCATCTGTGTAAAAAGTCTATCTGCTGCATCATGCAGTGTCACATCAGCAGGTCAAGGGAGGTGATTTTCCCCATCTACTCTGCTCTGGTGAGACCTCACCTGGAGTACTGCATCCACTTCTGGAGCCCTATTACGAGAGGGATGTGGACATGCTGCTGAAGCGTGTCCAGAGAAGGGCCACAAGGATGAAATGAGGGCTGCAGCACCTCTCCTATGAGGATAGACTGAAAGAGTTGGGGCTGTTCAGTCTGAAGAAGAGGAGGCTCCCAGGTGACCTTCTTGTGGCCTTCCAGTATCTGAAGGGGTTCTACAAAAACGCTGGGAAGGGACTTTTTAGGCTATCAGGTAGTAACAGGACTAGGGGGAATGGAGCAAAGCTGTAGGTGGGGAGATTCAGACTGGATGTGAGGAGGAAGTTCTTTAGCATGAGAGTAGTGAGAACCTGGAATGGGTTGCCCAGGGAGGTGGTTGTGGCCCCATCCCTGGAGGTGTTTGCAGCCAGGCTGGATAAGGCTGTGGCCAACCTGATGTAGGGTAGGGTGTCTCTGCCCATGGCAGAGGGGTTGGAACTAGATGATCCTTGTGGTCCCTTCCAACCCTGACTGATTCTATGATTCTACACCTTGGGACCAGACTCCAGATAAGCTTCCTTTTTTTCCCTTCGGCATTTACAAGGCTGAGAGGGACTAGGGGCAGAAGTTGGGCAACGGTTTGGCTGCTCCGGCAGGGATATAAACAGATTTCCCAATGTTTAGCAATGGTGGTGCTGCCGGAAGGGACTGGCTGGAGCCGTGCCAGGGCAGGGTGAGCCTGGCCCTGTTCAGAGCAGTTAATGAGTCAGAAGATGAGGGCTGGTCATGCTGATGAGTCATCAGCTTCCCACTTGCCCCGAGCAGCTTTACTTTGATGTGGCTCAGTCCAAAATCCACTCTTGGTCCCTATGGCAAAGCCCTGATCAAGGGACCCCATGCGAGCACTGGACCGTTGGCCAAGCTCAAGTTGATTTTATTTCAGGTGGAAGTGAACTTACAGAACAATGTGTTTCCAGTCAGATCTTTCTCCTCAATTCCCCTTAAACCTTTTTAGATGAGTAGATCTGAATTCCCTAATACTGGATAAAAACAAAACAAAAAATGCCCAAAAAAAAAACAACGAAGCAACCCATAGTCTGAAAATAGAACTTACTGAGATGCATTTGCTGTTGGAGTTTGTACAGGCAGAAGGAGAATCGGTGAAGTTCGTGCTGCTAATTCAGGCTAACTGGTCTTGGCAGGGCTGCAGTGGAAGTTGGAGATTAGAGCCTAGCAGTTATGAGGGCAGCACCCAGCGGTAGCAGGACCTGAAGGACACTGACATTGCCAGCCGGAGAGCAGACACTCAAACAGAAAGCATCTCACTCATAAGGTGCAACAGGGGGAACGGAATCAAAAAGTCCTAGCAAAATACTGGGTTGTTTAGAGCCAAGCTTTGCTTTATTTTATCTCTACTGAGTGGCTACCATGAGGACACACAATTAACCTCTTAGAATCATAGAATTGTTTTGGTTGGAAAAGTCCTCTGTGATCATAGAGTCCAACCATCAGCCTAAGACCTCCTTGGTGACTACACCACATCCCAGACTGCCATAGCCAAATATTTCTGGAAGAGGAGAAAATGATTCTGCCCCTTTACTCTGCTCTCCTCAGACCCCACCTGCAGTACTGTGTGCAGTTTTGGAGCCCCCAGCACAAGAAGGACATAGAACTGTTGGAACCAGTCCAGAAGAGGCCATCAAGATGCTCAGAGGGCTGCTGTAGCTCTGCTGTGTGGCTCTTCAGCCTGGAGAGTTGGGGCTCTTCAGCCTGGAGAAGAGAAGGCTTCCAGGAGACCTTGGAGTGGCCTTCCAGTATCTGAAAGGGGCTCAGGCTACAGGAGGGCTGTGGAGGGACAGTTGACAAGGTCTTGTAGTGACAGGACGAGTAGGAATGGGTTTCAATTGGCAGAGGGGAGATTGAAAGTGGATGTTAGGAGGAAGTTGTTTGCAGTGAGAGTGGTGACATACTGGCACAGGTTGCCATGGGAGGTTGTGGCTGCTCCCTCCCTGGAGGTGTTCAAGGCCAGGTTGGATGAGGCCTTGAGCAACCTGTTCCAGTGGGAGGTGTCCCTGCCTATGGCACAGGGACTGAGCTTTGAGGTCCCTTCCAACCTAAATCATTCTATGATTATATGATCTCCATGGATGGTAACTCCACCACTTCTCTGGGCAGCCTGTTCCAGTGCCTGACCACTCTTTCAGCAAACAAATTTCCTAATATCCTATGAGGTTTCCTAATATTCTTATGAGTTTTGAAAGCTTGTGAATTGCAGGACTTGATAGTAACATGTTCTGTGTCATGCTTGACAGATCATTGCTGTATCTGAGTTGCAAATGATTTATCTTGCCCTGATTTCAGTGAAACGCTGAAGCTTCCTTTTTGCCTGTGAAGACCCCCATCAGGCTCATCTGTGATGCAGAAACAGAAGTTAAAATGAAATGTCTCTTCTTTTCCTACCCTGCTTGCTTACCAATGAAGACACTGTTGAGAAATGACCTGCTCTGATACTGGAATCTCTACTAATGAGAAAGGTTGCTTCTGAATCACAGAATTAATCAGGTTGGAAAAGACCATCAATATCATCGAGTCCAACCCATCACCTGACACCTTCTAATTAACCCATGGCACTAAGTGCCTTATCCAGCCTCTTTTTAAACGCCTCCAGGGATGGTGACTCCACCACCAATCATTCTTGCTGTGAAGAACTTCTCCCTAACATCCAGCCTAAACCTGCCCTAAAGCTTGAAAGTGAGAATTTGAATATGTATTTGTGGACTACTTTGTTGTGTATTTGAATACTCTTCAGATAATCCTATTTTAAAAAGGCTTCAAAGTTCTTTACTTGGCTGTTCTCTCTGCTTTGGTGCTACAGACTAGGTGAGCTATCTTTGAAGCTTGGGGCTCCTTCTCTTTGCATTTATTGAGAGTGGTGAGGCTCTGGAATAGGTTGCCCAGGGAGGTTGTGGATGACTCCTCCCTGGGAGTGTTCAAGGCCAGGTTGGATGAGGCCTGGAGTCTAGTTGAGAGGTGTCCCTGCTCATGGTGGGGAGGTTGGAGCAGATGATCTCAGAGGTCTCTTCCAACCTAAGCCATTCTCTGACTGCAATGTAATGGAGACCCTCCTCTCCAAAATTTATAGCAAAGAGCTCTTCCACCAGATCTCTCAAACCATTGAGATGCTCTTTTTGGCTGCTGAACAGAAAATGGCATGCAGTAAAAAAAGTCATAGTGAACATTTAATGGTGCTAGAATGTCATAATAATAAAAGAGGAAATAATTAAGAGATTTAGAGTGCTCATAAAATTAGTCCTTATCAGAGTTTCTCTGACATTGAGTGTCAGCTTCAGCTTTGATTGAGCAATCATTGTAGTCATGCTTTGTTCCAGAAAGTGTGCATAAATGCAATCACAACTTTTCATTCACATACATTTCAAAACCAAAATCGTGTCACTGTTCCATCTCCTGTTTTCCTCTCCCTGCCATTTGGGGAGTATGGGGAAGAAGATAAAAATTACAAGGGAAACTGAAAAATATTTACATAGCTGTGCAGCTGTTTGATGGAAAACTTTTGAAAGTGTTATTATCATGTGCAGAAAATTGTGACAAAGTTGAAAGCTGTAATGTGGAATGGTTTAGCTATTGGCCTTTTGGGGGGGGGGCAGGGAGAGGCTATTTTGGATTTAATTTTGTCACTTCTGCCTATGGCAGGAGTCTTGAAACTAGATGATCTTTGAGGTCACTTCCAACCTATTCTATGATAGCCAGGAGACTGTAAGAATCTAAAACAGGCTCATTTCTTGGATTTTCATAGAATCATAGAATGGTTTAGGTTGGAAGGGACCTCAAAGCTCAGCCAGTTCCAACCCCCTGCCATAGTGGGACACCTCCCACTAGAACAGGTCACTCAAGGCCTCATCTAACCTGGCCTTGAACACCTCCAGGGAGGGAGCAGACACAACCTCCCTGGGCAGCCTGTGCCAGTGTCTCACCACCCTTACTGCAAAGAACTTCCTCCTAACATCCACTTTCAATCTCCCCTCTGCCAGTTTAAACCCATAACTGGAAGAGGCTTCTAATTTCTTCTAATTTTATTCTATTCTCCTGTATAAATAAAAAAAGTCCTGGGCCAAAATTGTCACCATCCCTGGAGAAAATAAAAGAAGATAAAAATGACAAGGGAAATTGAAAAATATTTACAGAACTATGCAGCCTGGAATGGGTTGCCCAGGGAGGTGGCTATGGCCACATCCCTGGAAGTGTTTAAGGCCAGGCTGGATGAGGCTGTGGACAGTCTGATCTAGGGTAGGGTGTCTTTGTCCATGGAAAGGGGGTTGGACCTGAATGATCCTTGTGGTCCCTTCCAACCCTGACTATGATTCTATGATTATATTTTGCAGAAAATGGTGACAAAAGCATAAAGTAGTAATTACAGAATTTAAAAGAAATTCCCTAAGGAAAGTGGAAGCTTCTTAAAATGTACAGAAGCAGAATATGCCTCTTAGAACTGAATGGAAGAAAACCAGTTTGTGGTATTTGCTAAGTGTTAATTTAAACAGATTTAGTGTAGCTCTATATAGATGCTGCTACACCAGAATTAAGTGGCGGTGGGGGGGGGGTGTGGGCAGGGTAGGGGGGTCTGGAACTAGATGATCTTTGAGGTCCCTTCCAACCTAACCCATTCTGTGATTCTAAGTGTGTAAAGTGGTTTATAACAACATAATTCCATTGATAAAGTGAATAAAACTAGCGTAGAGGTCTGTGCCTCAGGGGTCACTGGAGTGCATTAAGGAAAATGTGTCTAGCAGATCAAGGGAGGTGCTTCTCCCCCTCTGCTCTGCCCTCTGCCCACTCTGAGACCTCACCTGGAATATTGCATCCAGTTCTGGGCTCCCTGGTTTAAGAGGGACAGAGATCTACTGGAGAGAGTCCAACAGAGGTCAACAAAGATGATTAAGGGGCTGGAGCACTGCCTTGTGAGGAGAGGCTGAGGGACCTGAGGCTTTTCGGTTTGGTGAAGACAGAGGGGATCTAATCAATGTCTCTAGATATCTGAGGGCTGGCAGTCAAGAGGGAGGGGACAAACTCTTCTCAGTTGTGCCCTGTGATAGCACAAAAGGCAAAGGATGACAGAACACTGGAACAGACTGCCCAGGGGGTTGTGGAGTCTCCCTCTCTGGAGATGTTCAAAACTTGCCTGGATGCATTCCCGTGTGATCTGGTCTAGGTTAGAATAGAATAGAATAGAATAGAATAGAATAGAATAGAATAGAATAGAATAGAATAGCATAGCATAGCATAGCATAGCATAGCATAGTATAGCATAGCATAGCATAGCATAGCATAGCATAGAATAGAATAGAATAGAATAGAATGCAGTACAATACAATGCAATGCAATACAATACAATACAATGCAATACAATACAATGCAATGCAATACAATACAATCAGCCAGGTTGGAAGAGACCTCCAAGCTCATCCAGTCCAACCTATCACCCAGCCCTTTGCAATGGCACTAAGTGCCCCACCCAGTCTTTTGTTGAACACCTCCAGGGACAGCGACTCCACCACCTCCCTGGGCAGCCCATTCCAGAGCCAATAGCTCTCTCTGTGAAGAACTTCTTCCTAATATCCAGCCTATACCTCCCACCAGGAGGTGATCCTGCTCTGGCAGGGGTATTGGAATGGATGAGCTTTCAATGTCCCTTCCAGCCCCTGACATTCTGTGATTCTGTGAATGAGGATAAACTACAGCACAGGAAGTTCCACCTCAACATGAGGAAGAATTTCTTTACTGTAAGAGTCACAAAGCACTGCAACAGGCCGCCCAGAGAGGTTGTGGAGTCTCCTTCTCTGGAGACTTCCAAGTCTGGATGTGTTCCTGTGTGGCCTGCACTAGATTCTCATCCTGCTCTGACAGGGGGTTGGCCTGGATGATTTTTTTTGAGGTCTCTTCCAACCCCTAAAATCCTGTGACCCTGTGACACTTAGACCAGGAGTTTAACATAATGATACCTGATTGCCTCAGTGACCCTGGGAGTTAAATGCTTCATCTTTCTCCAGCGGCAGTGTAGAGCTCAGATGTGGGGAGAAATAAGAATTTTACTGTCTGCCAAGCAGGTCACCCATGTAGTGCAGTTGAGCAATGAAGGCAAATTTGCTAGCCTCTTTTGCTGCCTTTGAAGCCTTTTTTTTGGTTGTTTTTGTCTCATTATAGGCTATGTGATGTATGCCAACAACAAAAAAAATCTTTCTGGGATTGGTAGTTTTGGAAATAGCAGAACACGTCAAAGAAGGATATTTGGGGTTCTCTCTGTAGCACTTTTGTTTCTTTTGTGTGCAGATACCCATTTCAGAGCCAAGGAAATATTCTTCATTGCAGTGAAATTTCATATCAAGCAAAAGGAATTTTTTTTTTCCAGGGCTGAAATTAAGAAAGCTGAAGGGTAGAAGGGTGCTTAGGAAGAAGTTTTTCATGGAAAGAGTGATTGCTGGGGAGGTGGTGGAGTCCCCATTCCTGAAGGTGTTTAAGAGGAGGCTTGATCCATGGCCACTTAGTGCCATGGTTTAATTAGTTAGAAGGGTTAGTGATAGGTTGGACTTGATGATCTTAGAGGTTTTTTCCAACCTGGTTAATTCTGTGTTTCTGTGGAGTTTCATTGGAATGGGCTGCCCGAGGAGGTGGTGGAGTCACCGTTTCTGGAGGTGTTTAAGAGAAGGCTGCATGAGGCACTTAGTGCCAGGGGTTAGTTAATTAGAAGAGTTAGGTGCTAGGTTGGACTCGATGATCTCAGAGGTCTTTTCCAGCCTGGTTAATTCTGTGTTTCTGTGGAGTTTCACAGACAGAGATGCTGCTCATATACCACCAAGGCTCTGAATTGCCTCTCCCTTCCTCATGGAGCCACACCAGTGGTGGGCGAGAGTCCAGCAAAAGCAGAACTGGCATAACAGAAAAGACTAAAAAAATGAGTATTGTCCATCATGGTTTGCTTAGCCTGGTCTGACAGACTGCATGGCTGCAGTGTCACAGCTGGCAGCCACAGGAGAGGGATGAGAACACAGAGCTGGGGACAAGGGACCTCTCTTCTCAATAGCACTGTGCACCTGGGTTGTCGTCAGCCAATTGCAAAAGCACAACTTCAGTCTGACTCCCTCAGACACTGGACTGGATCACAGTTTTTGAAAAGCCAGTCCTGTGGGCAGTGCAGAGCCAAAGGCTCTGGTGGCTGCTCTACAGTGTGCATTAGGGAGTGTTTGTGGCAGGGTCATGGATGGGGCCACCTGCCATTTCATAGAAACATTGAATGGTTTAGGTTGGAAGGGACCTCGAGGATCACCCAGTTCCAACCCCCCACCATAGGCAGGAACACCTCCCACTAGAACAGGTCACTCCAAGCCTCATCCAACCTGGCCTTCAACACCTCCAGGGAGGTTGGTGATCACAGAAGCACAGAATGTCATCCTGGGCAACCTGTGCCAGTGTCTCACCACCCTCAGTGGAAAGAACTCCTTTCTAACATCCAGTTTCAATCTCCCCTCTGCCACTTAAAACACATTTCTCCTCATCCTGTCATTACCAGACCTTGTGAATAGTCCCTCCACAGCCCTCCTGTAGGCCCCTTCAGATATTGGAAGGCTACTGTAATGTCTTCTTGAAGCCTTCTCTTTTCCAGCCTGCAGAGCCCCAGCTCTCTCAGTCTGTTCTCACAGCAGAGCTGCTACAGCCCTCTGAGCATCTTCATGGCCTTCTCTGGACTGGCTCAAACACTTCCATGTCCTTCTTGTGTTGGGGGCTCCAGAACTGCACACAGTGCTGCAGGTGGGGTGTGAGGAGAGCAGAGCAAAGGGGTAGAATCCCCTCCCTTGCCCTGCTGGCCACACTGCTCTTGCTGCAGCCCAGCACACAGTTGCTGTCTGGGCTGCACTCACACTGCAGGCTCAGGTTGAGCTTTTCATCACCCCAGACCCCCAGGTCCTTTTCCTCAGGGCTGCTCTCAGCCATTCCCCACCCAGCCTGGAGTTGTGCTTGGGATTGCGCCCACCCAGGTGCAGGACTGCATTTGGTGACTGTCACCTGCTAACTGCCTTTGCATTGATTTGAGTGTTCTGCTTTTCAGTGTTTGAAATCCATCTGTAACATGTAATGGTTTAGCCGTTGGCCTTTGGGGGGGAAAAAAAAAAAAAAACAACGAGGCTGCTTCGGATTTAATTTTGTCAATTCTGGTAGCCAGGAAGCTGTAAGAATCTAAAATAGGCTCATTTCTTGTATTTTCTTCTAATTTTAATCTGTTCTCCTGTGTAAATAAAAAAAGTACTGAGCCAAAATGGTCCCCATCCCTGGAGGTGTTTAAGAGGAGGCTAGATGAGGCACTTAGTGCCATGGGTCAGTTAATGAGATGGGTTAGGTGATAGATTGGACTCAATAATCTTAGAGGTCTTTTCCAACTTGGTTGATTATGTAATTTCTGTGAAAATCTGTTATCCCAGTATAAATCAAATGCATTTCAAGTGGAATCAATTTATGCCTATTTCTCCAAAGGTTTAACCGAACCATTTTTTGAGACCTATGTAGAAATAGGGCAGCAGGGTTCTACATAAAAAGTGGAAATCGAGATGGAGAGAGACTTCTCTGGCCTGAAACCAAGCCCTTTCGTTTAGGCTCTTAGCCTGATTTCAGGGAATTGTTGGGTTTTCAGTTCTCCTGACTTGCCAAATAAGCATTGTCTAATGTTTAACAGCCTTTAATAACTGCATAAACCCAAATTGGTTCAGTGATCATAGTAGGAAATTCTAGTAACAACCAGCCATTACTTGCTCTTGAATCATAATCTCACTGCCATAGTTGAGGGTTCTGTTTCAGACACTCTGTCTGCATGCTTCTTAATGAAGGAGATATGTTTGTGCCCTGCCAGGATGGCACCACGAAGGGTAAACCAAGGCCACTCACAGGACCCGGATATGGCTGACGAGAAGTTTACACAGAAAAATTCCTGTGGTTTGTTTTGTTTTAAATACAGTTGGAATCCTTGAGATCTGTGATTATTAGCATTTGGGACCAGCTTTTTCAGGTCTTCTGGAAGTGAAGAAGCAGTGCTAAGTGGTTGGTGTTGCCCTGCTTCCTGAGGCTCTTCAGCCTGGAGAAGAGAAGGCTTTGAGGAAACCTTATAGCAGCCTTCCAGTATCTGAAAGGGGCCTACAGGAAGGCTGTGGAGGGACTATTTACAAAGTCTTGTAATGACAAGATGAGGAGGAATGGGTTTAAACTGGCAGAGGGGAGATTGAAACTGGATGTCAGGAGAACGTTCTTTCCAGTAAGGGTGTTCAGACACTGACACAGGTTGCCCAGGGAGATTGTGGAGCACAGAAGCACCTCCTGGTGTTCAAGGTTGGATTGGATGAGGCCTTGAGCATCTTGTTCTGGTGGGAAGTGTCCCTGCCTCTAGTGGGGGGTTGGAACTGGATGACCTTTGAGGTCCTTTCCAACCTAAACCATTCTATGAGTCTCACCTGTAGTTAAAGTACAGAGCAAAAGGGCAAAAGAGATGGTGAACAGTAGCAATATTAGTTTTCAGCTGCAATTTCATAGCTGGCTGCTTTGCATGGCAATTTCAAGAAGACTTTCATCTTTCTTTATTAAAGCTTCTGCGTGAGAGGGCAGCTGTATGAATTTCTTCAAACTTGGTTGCATATTTTTCATTTGCAATTTATTTCAAAAGAAAAA